>OZ035994.1:10000-539068 GCA_964035005.1 Erebia palarica | reverse complement strand
TACCGCGCGATCAGAGTGGGTTTTTTAGGTTCACATAGTACCGCTAGATGGCACTCGAGTCATAAACAACGATCAGGTGTTTTGTACAAGTCTAGAAAAACTTAAAATGTCGTCGCGAACGTGTATATATGATGCTGATAAATACAAAAGCAAACTTTTTCATGTCATATATTTTTTTCCGTCTAATTACGACCTATTTTATGCTTTAAAGTCAAATTTTGTGTTGACCCGTGTAATATGACGAATCGGTTGAACGGGTCGAAAAGAATAATGCGTCATCAGGATGATCAGACATGGCGGTAGTCATAAAATAACACTTATAATTGAGAAAACAAATGTTGCCTCACTTCTGCGAACTAGTCACAAAAATATTCAGCATTTTGGGCACCAAGTCCATTAACGATCACTTGGACAGCGTATATTTTTTGTAAATATAATTAGGAGTAGATTTTCATTTTATCTTTTGGTATTACTAATGAATAAATATACCTCGGTGACATAATGTGCATTAATTTTAATTTTCTTGCAGATCATTGACCGACAACAAAATAAGATGTATTACACCGGGTTCCTTTGACCACCTCAGCATGCTTACCACTTTGTGAGTATCAAATCAGAGTTTATTTTATCGAGGACTAGCTTTTGCCCTCACGTTAGGCTCGATATTCGTACGAATTTCATACCGTATTTCACTCCTTCAGGGTTGAAATTTCAAAAATCCTTTCAAAAATTTCTTAGCGCATGACTACGTAATAATAATAGCTATCTGTCTACCTTTTCAATATTAAATGGTGTATATTGTTGTGCGAGTGAACCAGCTTTTGAAGTGGTGCCACCTGTCGGTGGTGAGTGGCATCGGAGCCCATACGTTTAGGTATGTACGATACCATAAACGTATGATAATGGATACACGAAATTGAGCTCTAATTCAATGGTGTTATGGTTTATTTTACTATGACGCCGAACTTTGACGCCGAACTCTGACGATTGGATCGGCAATTCTTACATAATCGCACCTCTGGTCCAGAAACGGTCTTAGTTACGCCACTCGCCACCGCAAGATGGCGCCACAGTGAAAAGTGCTCAAGAACCGGCGATAAATAGCTAATCCCTCCAAGAATCAAAACGTTTGAAAGTATCTGTGAAAGTATTAACAGAGCTCCACCAACACTTACAATGCATGTGTACGTGCTGGGACGGCCGACAAACAAAAAAAAATCGGCAGTCGTAGGGACTGACGATAGAAAATAATTATTTAAAAAAAAAAAAAACGAAACTACGAAAAGTGGTAAAGAACCAGCAATAAATAGTTACTGGAGGGACGCGCCATGTTATCGTAGTCAATCTCTACCTACATTAACGTGATGTTTTTTTTTAATTTGAAACCATTATAATAATTATTGTATCCCTATTAACAAATTAAAATCTAAATTAAAAACTAAACATTAAAAATATCATCTATGCCATTGCAATGAGGCAATGTGCCCAGAACGCTGGCTGCGTTACCCCGCAGAATAGCCAAACTTATATGTTGGCCGAGATAACTGCCAGCCCTCCGGTCACCTGTGGGCTCTGAAAAATTGTTTGAAATAAAATAAATAAAGAAATCTGAATTATAATTTGAAACTAAGTTCGCTTTTTTTTTATTTTTTTTTAAATTAAATAGGCCAGCGCTTGGCTGCAATCAGACTTGCTTAAAGTGGTGATGCAGTCTAAGGTGGAGCGCGCTTGCCCAGAAGATGCCTATTCACTCTTGATTTGAAGGTACCTATATTAAAAGAGGAGGGGAAAACGGAAGCCGGAAGGGCATTCCATATCCTAGCGGCATATCCTAGGGCATTCCATATATTCGCTTATAACATAAACACTGGCTTTCAGTGCACCAGGAGGCAAATAGAAAGTAAACCTGATACAAAAGTACCATTTAGGTACCTACTCATTATATTGACATAATATTATGTATTGCCAATGGCAATAATTATTATTTTATTTCATTTTAGTTTTTTAAATTGACATTGTCTATATTTATTGTATCGGGTTTGTACCTTTTAATAAAGAATATTATTATTATTACTAACCCAGGTCCCTCGGCAACAACCCCCTTCAGTGCACGTGCCACATATCGTGGGTGCCCAACTGGCTGCGCGCACGCCGCCTCGCGACCGGCGCCGCGTGCGCTCAGCCCGCCCCGCTGCGGGGCACTGAGGTGCAGCACTTGGAGGTTGCTGATTTTAAGTGCACACGTGAGTTTTTTTTTTAAGTTAGACATATCCTACCGGCTGCGCCATGTAGTATTTTAAAGTTTTTTTTTTGTCTTCAGTGGTTCGTTTATTTTTATACGACTGCCTGAAAAAAGGAGTATATTGTTTTCAGGGTTGTATGTATGTATGTATGTATGTAAGTTTGTATATTCCACCATAACTTCTATACGCCTGAACCGATTTTGGTAAATGAGGTATCGTTAGCTTATTCCGGGTGACATAGGCTAGTAAAATTGAAAAAAAAATTATGGGGTGACCATGGGCATTGAAGACTAAAGTTGAAAAAAAAATCGAAAATAAGATTACTTAACTATATAATCATCATCTGGAAAAACATGAGTAGATTCCAAAAATATATAACACTATAGTTCAATATCCAGTGATTCACAAAAAAATATCATTTAATAAAAATGTGAATATGTTTCTAATTTAACTAGATTATTTTAGATTTTTAACTTTTTGTTCGTTTTTCGCAGGGCAGTCGTGTTTTTTAATTTTTTAAATTATTTTTTGTTTCAAGTTAGAGATATCCTACCGGCTGCGCCATGTAGTATTTTAAAAAGTTTTTTTTTGTCTTCAGTGCTTCGTTTATTTTACACTTCTTCCGAATTAGTAATTAATATTAAAATGATAGGTACGTTTATGCCTGCCAGTTACAAGTTGTTGTTGTTGTTCCTTGATGTGTCGCGTTGCTTGGAGAAAACACGAGGGAGATTGATCGGTTTCTATACTACTGCTTCTGAATGAATATCCGTATTTGCGGGACAATAGCAGGGTTTTGTTAATCTACAACAACACAAAAAGGAAGGGTAATTAATTACGTTATATATGTTTTATGGCTTGCGTTTGTACCAAATGCACAGGGTAGGTACAATATACCTCGCCAATGACGCGTGGAATGGAGGAGACACGCTTTATAGGTGATAGCTGGGAGGTTATACTAAGTTATTGAGAGAGCCTCTACTAATCTGTCACCTGTCAGAGCATGACGTTTAACAAGTGACAGTGTAACGTTGCGTTACTACAATACTACGACATTAAACACCAGATATAACACCGGTCTGAAAGTTATAAGTTAGGTAAATACGTTATTTCCTACCAGTCGTTCGAAGGAGCCATCTAGACAGAGCAATACAGTATACTACCTCTCAGGGCAGACGTCTGATACTGTTGATTTCATAGCAAACTGTGATGGTAGTCGGATCTGTCCTTGTGAAGGCAGAATAAAAACGGCGTTCGTCTGAATTGTTTCGAATTTCGTTTAGCTAGATCAACACGACGTGTGCCTGGTCTGCAGAGTTAATAAAATCTCAATTCTCCTTAGTTTTTCGGCCTTTGGACTTCGCCTGGATCTACCTCTATACCAAATCTCATCAAAATCGGTTGAAATGATGGGCCGTTAAAGCGTAGCAGGCAAACAGACTTTCACATTTATAGTATTAGCATGGATTTATATCGCGACTTAGGTAAGCACATCATATGATTTGCCGTCAATGGGCAGCATAAGGTTCCTTTACACCGGTACCTACATACCACTGATTATTTTCATGGACCTCTTAAATACTCAGTGCGGTATAGTACTCACTGGAAGGTATGTCATGTTAACACACGTTTGAGAATATTATGAAGAACTCGGCTCTCGAATACCACTACAGCCCATTAACGTCCCACTGCTGGGCACAGGCCCATGAGAGTGGTCTCATAGGAGAGAGGGAATTGGAGCTTGGACCCGCCACGCTGCTCCAATGCGGGTTGGCGGGCTTAACGACTATTATCATGTTAGTGATAATAACCGGGACCGACGGCTTAACGTGCTCTCCGAGGCACGGGGGTGAAACACCGCCAACTTCCCAACTCCGGGCTAGTACTGGGGATTTCCAATCAGAAAAACCCGATACTTAACTATGGCCCGACCCGAGACTCGTCGGCCGCAGTCAAACATGCTAACCACTAGACCAACGAGGCAGTTCTCAGAGGCTCTCGAACACGTTGCGTGCTAACTCGTGCCGCCAACTTCCTAACTCCGGGCTAGTACAGGGGATTTCCAATCAGAAAAAACCCGATACCTAATGATACGACCCGGGACTCGGACCCGGGACCTCGTCGGCCGCAGTCAGACATGCTAACCACTAGACAGTGGCGTGCACCTAGGGTAGGCATCAGTTAGTCAGAATATCTATTTGCTGACTGTCATGATGAAAAATGAACATTGACGTATTTTAATTTGGGTAAGCAGCCATTTTATGCCTCTATGAACTGCACGCCACTGCCACTAGGCCAACGAGGCACTCCTCAGAGGCTCTCGAAGACGTCGCGTGGTAACTTGTGCACTGTGTTCCAGCGGAGGACAAAGGTTGCCTCCCACAGGACTACTGCCCCGCTGGCTGCTCCTGCGCAGGGACTGTGGTACGCTGTGCGCGTGCTAAGCTCACCTCACTGCCCTCCCGCATACCGCAATACACTACTGAACTGTGAGTCATAGCTGGATACATTTCGCTTTGGACTCACTTGAGTCGACACTTTTGAGTCACTATAGCCCACACATTAGCAGCTGGACGAGTTCTCCGGCCAGCTTCTTTGTTTTTTGTTTTTTTTTTTTTGTCTTTTTTTTTATCCACTACAAGTTGGCCCTTGACTGCGGTCTAAGATGGTAGCGGGCTAACTTGTTAGGGGTATGGCAGTTATATTAAGCCCATACCCCTATTCAGTTTCTACACGCTAAATCGCTTAGCGGCACGTCTTTGCCGGTAGGGTGGTAACTAGCCACGGCTAAAGCCTCCCACCAGGCCAGACCAGGGAAATTCAGAAATTTTAAATTTCCAAACCCCGCCGGGGATCGAACCCGGGACCTCCGCACGTTAAGGCAACAGCGCTCAACGCTGCGCTACGGAGGTCGTCAAAAAGGAGCTGGTCAGTAGCGGACGCCATAGAGAACAAGTGCGTATAAGTTAGAACACACAGACACACACACTAAAGCCCATTAACTTCCCTCTGATGAACACAGGCCTCCACTCTCATAGGAGACAGGGAGTTAGAGCTTATCACCCACCACGCTCCAATGGGGGTTGGCCTGCTTCATGTTAGTGATAATAACCGGGACCGACGGCTTAACGTGCTCTCCGAGGCACGGGGGTGAAACACCGCCATCTTCCTCCGAGCTTGCGCTGAGAATTTCTAATCAGAAAATCTTGAACACGTATTATGGCCGGACCCGGGACCCGAACCAGGGACCTCGTCAGCCGCAATCAAACATACAACCACTAGACCAACGAGGCAGCTATATTGTGCACGACTTCGTCGGCGTGGAATAAGTTTTTTTAATTCCCACGGGAAGAAATATGCCTATGTCTCTCTCCAGACTCTCAACTATACCCATGCAAATGATCGCCGATCCGTTGCTTTTTTGCGGCGTAATTGAAGAGCAAACCAATAAAACTACAAACATACACGCTTTGGCATTTATAATATTAGTATGATGAAGGATCTTTTCGATCGACCTTAGCCATGTTCAGAGTCCGAGACATTAAAATATAATCTCCTCCCGACCGAATTCCGGCCACGGCGGCCTATCTCGAAAGAGTTTAGCCATCTGCGCGGGAGATATTTTAGTGCGCAAACACAGGTGCACTAGCTGTACCTTTGCACTCATAGCCCGATGAGACGGAAAATCCAACACAGCTGGAGAGAGATCATGACCGACGGCTTTACGTACTCTCCGAGGCACGGTGGTGAAATATCGCCAAGTTTCTAACTCCGGGCTAGTAATGAGAATATGTTGTCAGAAAGCCCCAATACTTACTATGGCCCAACCCGGGACCTCGTCGGCCGCAGTCGAACATGCTAACCACTAGACCTAATTTTTTTTATGGTGTACACATATACATATGTCACCGTAACATTGCAAAAACCGTTTGATTGTAATCTAACTTGTAAACTGTCGACAGATTACAATTTAACGCATTATTTTTCGGTAGATTGTAATCTGCTAGGTATATTAACCCGATAGAACCTAAGTGCTCAATACCTGATTATTTATGTCCGACCCTAACCTAACACCTAACCTAAGAATGACACAAAAAAACGCAAATACAAAGAATATTTCAAAAATTGACAATCAGAACATTGAACGGTTCACAATCTGTCGACAGTTTACAATTTCGCTAGTTAGATTACAATTTAATGGTTTTTGCAATCTTACGGTGACACATACATATGGTACATATGGTGAACAATAAAGTAGATATTTTCCACTTACACACAAAATGTATATATTTTTTTCAGGTACCTGGAATCCAACGAGATAACCAGCATCTCGGCGGACCAGCTCCGTCATCTAACCCAACTGACCCGGCTCGACTTGTCCAACAACAAGATCGGTGTGCTGTCCAACAACACCTTTGAAGCTCTCACCAAACTCTCAACACTTATCGTGAGCTACAACAGACTGCGATGTGTACAGGTATGCCTATTATAGGGATGATGACACTCAATAAAATCAGCAACTCTTTATAGTTAAAAACGCACTTCTAGTATGGAAGTTTGTATGAAATACATAGTTGTGACGTCATTTCATTACAACGCACTTTTGAAGTGAAAACTTCTTTGGCCGCGTTGAGCACTTTTTGGTAAGGGGTAAACTTGTGGATTCGCTTCACCGACATGCTCGCGTTGTTACAGAAAAAAATTGGCAGTCATAGGGACTGCCGATAGAAGTGAAAACTAAAATTTAAAACAATAAAACAAATTAAAATATAAACCCTAACACCAAGGCATTCAAGTTTAATTTCGAATGTAGTATATTTATATTTAAGACCATTTGTTTATGTAACAAGGCGAGCATGTCGGTCACGCGAATCCACAAGTTTACCCCTAACCAAAAAGTGCTCAACTCGGCCAAAGAAGTTTTCACTTCAAAAACAATGGATGGATTGATGGTGTCAAATCAAATACGGTAGGTTCAGAACGCGCCCTGAGATTAGCCCACAACAAACTCAGCGGGGATTTTTTTTATTCAATGCATACTATGTGACGTCATTCTAAATCGAATATGACGGACTTCTTAAGATGGCGGATTAGTTATATTTGATGCATCCTGCATACAATGGGTATCAAATAAAAGGGTTTGCTGAGAAGAATACGAAAAATGAAACGACGTCACACCAAATTCAAGATGGCGGACGATAAGAGCTGCCTGCATATAATGGGTATCAATTAAAAGGGTTTGCTGAGAAGAATACGAAAAATGAAACGACGTCACACCAAATTCAAGATGGCGGACGATAAGAGCTGGTTTTAAAAATGTTTTCCGACTTATTTCTTGCTTACTTCTAGCGCGATGCCCTCAAAGGCCTCACACAACTGCGCGTGCTGTCGTTACACGGCAATAACATCTCCATGCTCGCCGATGGCGTCTTCCGCGACTTAGAATCCATTTCACACGTGTAAGTTATTAGTACATTACTGCAGCGGCCAGCAAAACAGGCATTGAAGGACGAACGTGTAAATGTGGGCCGAGGCACACATACGTAAGTCCATCAATGCCTAGTTGTGGCAAAAGCTTCTATAGTATTTTTCTCAAATAATGCGCGGAAATTAATACTAAGTAGTACCTAGACATAACGTTTTATTTAAAAATATTTTTCTTTCGATTTTGGCGGTAGCAAGTTTTCTATTACGGCCTCTTGAATTTCAGATGGCGTTAAAGTAAGTTCATCACACTCATTGTCTTCACTTGAACTCATTTTGTCAAATACATTTCAAAATCAATGACGAACAATGAACAACAATAATTTTTCCCGCGTTAAGGTGTTCATTTGTTTTTTTTTTTCAATAAACAGCTTTTTATTTGAAGCTAGTTTGAAATTTAAATAAAACCTTTGCTAAGTTACCTCCTTGGTGGCCATGCTTTGGAGTAAAAGATCGTTCCATTTTTAAATTACACGACAGATATTAATTTACTATGTAATTTATACGGCCGCTAGACCACGACACATATGGATTTTTATATAACTTTTGCCGGCCGCTGCTCGCATGTATTTGGCCAGTACGGCAATTTCGATTTCTCTCAAAGAAGGTCTTCAAAATAATGCTGAAATTTCCAAGCATCTTTGAGAAATATATATTAATAAATATCTATTTATAAAATAATTATTTAGTTATATTTAATAAAATATCAAATTACAAAAATTATAAAAAAAGAAACACACTTTCTTGTTTTCCTGCCACATTTAAGTTTGTGGGACTATACCTCGTTGAATGGCAAGCCTAAGCCAAAAGCTTCAGATACTTTATTTGCATAATATAAATAAGGTGATTTTTTGTTCAAAACTCTGTTTCTCCTACGTGTGATGATAAATAAATAATAAAAAATCTTTATTTGCAAATTACAAGGTTCAAAATTATAATTGGGATCTCCCAAAAAAGTAAAAACTGTGTTATGGGAGTTAGTGCCTTCTCTAGTGCATAGGTGGGTTTGCAATTAAATGTTGACTAATGTTAGACTGCAATTGACAGATCTATGGTCTATGTATGGTCTGACTGCTCTACAGCGCTCTCGACAGCGATGAACGATTGGAACCACTTGACGGGGGTTCGGTGCCGAACCAGTATATTGAATGTACTCTGTGGAGCCGAATGTCAAAGATGACTGTACAGTGTTTGTGTGTAAATTGCTAATAAAGTATGATTAAATGGTTATCGAGTGTTTCTACTTGTATAATTTTGGCTGGTTTCCCCCCAGCGCCCTGGGCTCCAACCCACTGTACTGTGACTGTCGAGCGCGCTGGCTGTCCGAATGGGTCAAGGTTGCTGGGGAGTACGTGGAGGCGGGGATAGCGCGCTGCGCGGAACCGCCACCGATGAGGGACAAGCTGGTACTGAGCACGCACTCTGAAGCCTTCGTCTGCAGAGGTCAGTACATCTGTCCTAGGTAACCCGTTGTCCTAGGGCCCCTAGGCGAGTGCAGTTGAGTTGCTGGTCAAGGTTGCTGGGGAGTACGTGGAGGCGGGGATAGCGCGCTGCGCGGAACCGCCACCGATGAGGGACAAGCTGGTACTAAGCGCACATTCTGAAGCCTTCGTCTGCAGAGGTCAGTACATCTGCCCTAGGTAAGTCGCTCACCTGGGGCAACGGTTGAGCGACTAATGCGGGAACGCGATGTTATGCGAGGTAATGCCCTGGGCTCCAACCCGCTGTACTGTCCGAATGGGCCAAAGCTGCTGGGGATGAGAGACAAACTGGTGCTCAGCACGCACTCCGAAGCCTTCGTCTGCAGGGGTCAGTACATCTGTCCTAGGTAACCCGTTGTCCTAGGGCGAGTGCATTTGAGGCTCAAACTCAAGGTATATCTGTTCAAGATAGGAACCTACACAGTAGACCTGAACGTCAGGTTTACAAATTATAAGACGTGATGGTGATATCTTAAAACTGAAGCTACGAGGGTTTTAAACGCGCCCTGAGAAGAGTCCACAACAAATTTAGCCGGGTTTTATAGCTACGCGTACGCGATGCGAGTTTAAGAAGTCTGCAGAGGTCAGTAAATCTGTCCTAGGTAACCCGTTGTCCTAGGCGAGTGCAGTTGAAGCTCAAACTCAAAGTATACCTCTTCAAAATAGGAACCTACACAGTAGACCTGAACGTCAGGTTTACAAATTGTAAGACGTGATGGTGATATCTTAAAACTTAAGCTCTAGGTTCTAAACACGCCCTGAAAAGAGTCCACAACAAATTTAGCCGGGCTTTATAGCCGACGCCATAGAAAATAACCTACTTTGTCGCGTAGATACATCAGTTTTCTATGGCTTTACATCGCGTTGCGTCGCCTGACGCTGCTTCTGTCGCTCACCTGGGGCAACGGTTGAGCGACAAATGCGGGAATGCGATGTGATGCGAGGTAATGCCCTGGGCTCCAACCCGCTGTACTGTCCGAATGAGCCAAAGTTGCTGGGGATGAGGGACAAGCTGGTGCTGAGCACGCACTCCGAAGCCTTCGTCTGCAGAGGTCAGTACATCTGTCCTAGGTAACCCGTTGTCCTAAGCGAGTGCAGTTGAGGCTCAAACTCATGGTATACCTGTTCAAAATAGGAACTTACACACTAGACCTGAACGTCACAAACAAACAAAGATTTACAAATTTTAAGACGTGATGGTGATATCTTAAAACTGAAGCTACGATGGTTCTAAACGCGCCCTGAGAAGATTCCACAACAAATTTAGCTGGGTTATATACCTGCGCGTACGCGATGCGACGCCATAGAAAATAACTTACTTTGTCGCGTAGATACATCAGCTTTCTATGGCTCTGCATCGCGTCGCGTCGCGTGACGCTACTTCTGTCGCTCACCTGGGACAACGGTTGAGCGACAAATGCGGGAACGCAATGTGACGTTATCTGAGCGATATCCTAGGTGAGCAACACAAATTTTTATTATTTTAAGTGTGTTTAGATGATGCCCGCAACTACGCCCGCGTGGGTTTTTAAATTTCCACGGGAACTGTTAAATTTCTCGGAATATAAAGTAGCCTATACCCTTTTCCGGGATACAACCTATGTATGTGCCATGTGTTTTTCTACCAGCGGAAGTAAATACAAAATCATACGAAATCCATTTTCAAAGCAATCACGTCTAAATAGACTAAGAAATAACTGTACTTTTAGTAACTATCTCTAGGAAGGCTGATTCATTATTGGGTGCGTGTTGGGCTCTCTTCTGGTGGAAAAAGTGAAGGTCTGCGCGCATGCGTCTGGGCAACAGATTACTGCTCAAAGACGAGTTATGGTTATCGAAAATGAACAATATCTAGCAAGGCTGATACTAGTATAGCATTATGATAGAGTGGTACCTGTGTGAACAGTATAAGACCGTTCACTAGATATTGCCTCTCAAAGACGTGACAAACTTTCCAAAACTTAAAGCTTGCTTAAGTGTCGTCGCATTGAATTGCTAACAAATATTATGAATATATATGTTATTTTGAATACTTAAATCACCCAAATACTGAATCAGCCTTCCTAGCAATAGTTAACAAAAGTACGGCTAACTCCTACAGTAAAACGTAATCTTATGTCGGCGTCCGATTGAATGCCAGCTTCTGTATTCTCTTATGATTTTCTGTCCTACAGGCGACCCACCGGCGGATGTGGTATCGAAGTGTGACCGCTGCTACAATAACCCCTGCCTCAACCGAGGGGTTTGCTCCGCGACGGCGTCTGGGGGCTACGCGTGCGCGTGCGCACGAGGCTTCCACGGAGACACGTGTCAGCACCAGATAGACGCCTGCTACGGCTCCCCCTGCGCTCACGGCGTGTGCCAGCTGCTGGAGGAGGGACGCTTCAGGTGAGTGTCTGCTGGCGTGCTCGGCCGCGCCTGGAGGCTTCCACGGAGACACGTGTCAGCACCAGATAGACGCCTGCTACGGCTCCCCCTGCGCTCACGGCGTGTGCCAGCTGCTGGAGGAGGGACGCTTCAGGTGAGTGTCTGCTGGCGTGCTCGGCCGCGCCTGGAGGCTTCCACGGAGACACGTGTCAGCACCAGATAGACGCCTGCTACGGCTCCCCCTGCGCTCACGGCGTGTGCCAGCTGCTGGAGGAGGGACGCTTCAGGTGAATGTCTGCTGGCGTGCTCGGCCGCGCCTGGAGGCTTCCACGGAGACACGTGTCAGCACCAGATAGACGCCTGCTACGGCTCCCCCTGCGCTCACGGCGTGTGCCAGCTGCTGGAGGAGGGACGCTTCAGGTGAGTGTCTGCTGGCGTGCTCGGCCGCGCCTGGAGGCTTCCACGGAGACACGTGTCAGCACCAGATAGACGCCTGCTACGGCTCCCCCTGCGCTCACGGCGTGTGCCAGCTGCTGGAGGAGGGACGCTTCAGGTGAGTGTCTGCTGGCGTGCTCGGCCGCGCCTGGAGGCTTCCACGGAGACACGTGTCAGCACCAGATAGACGCCTGCTACGGCTCCCCCTGCGCTCACGGCGTGTGCCAGCTGCTGGAGGAGGGACGCTTCAGGTGAGTGTCTGCTGGCGTGCTCGGCCGCGCCTGGAGGCTTCCACGGAGACACGTGTCAGCACCAGATAGACGCCTGCTACGGCTCCCCCTGCGCTCACGGCGTGTGCCAGCTGCTGGAGGAGGGACGCTTCAGGTGAGTGTCTGCTGGCGTGCTCGGCCGCGCCTGGAGGCTTCCACGGAGACACGTGTCAGCACCAGATAGACGCCTGCTACGGCTCCCCCTGCGCTCACGGCGTGTGCCAGCTGCTGGAGGAGGGACGCTTCAGGTGAGTGTCTGCTGGCGTGCTCGGCCGCGCCTGGAGGCTTCCACGGAGACACGTGTCAGCACCAGATAGACGCCTGCTACGGCTCCCCCTGCGCTCACGGCGTGTGCCAGCTGCTGGAGGAGGGACGCTTCAGGTGAGTGTCTGCTGGCGTGCTCGGCCGCGCCTGGAGGCTTCCACGGAGACACGTGTCAGCACCAGATAGACGCCTGCTACGGCTCCCCCTGCGCTCACGGCGTGTGCCAGCTGCTGGAGGAGGGACGCTTCAGGTGAGTGTCTGCTGGCGTGCTCGGCCGCGCCTGGAGGCTTCCACGGAGACACGTGTCAGCACCAGATAGACGCCTGCTACGGCTCCCCCTGCGCTCACGGCGTGTGCCAGCTGCTGGAGGAGGGACGCTTCAGGTGAGTGTCTGCTGGCGTGCTCGGCCGCGCCTGGAGGCTTCCACGGAGACACGTGTCAGCACCAGATAGACGCCTGCTACGGCTCCCCCTGCGCTCACGGCGTGTGCCAGCTGCTGGAGGAGGGACGCTTCAGGTGAGTGTCTGCTGGCGTGCTCGGCCGCGCCTGGAGGCTTCCACGGAGACACGTGTCAGCACCAGATAGACGCCTGCTACGGCTCCCCCTGCGCTCACGGCGTGTGCCAGCTGCTGGAGGAGGGACGCTTCAGGTGAGTGTCTGCTGGCGTGCTCGGCCGCGCCTGGAGGCTTCCACGGAGACACGTGTCAGCACCAGATAGACGCCTGCTACGGCTCCCCCTGCGCTCACGGCGTGTGCCAGCTGCTGGAGGAGGGACGCTTCAGGTGAGTGTCTGCTGGCGTGCTCGGCCGCGCCTGGAGGCTTCCACGGAGACACGTGTCAGCACCAGATAGACGCCTGCTACGGCTCCCCCTGCGCTCACGGCGTGTGCCAGCTGCTGGAGGAGGGACGCTTCAGGTGAGTGTCTGCTGGCGTGCTCGGCCGCGCCTGGAGGCTTCCACGGAGACACGTGTCAGCACCAGATAGACGCCTGCTACGGCTCCCCCTGCGCTCACGGCGTGTGCCAGCTGCTGGAGGAGGGACGCTTCAGGTGAGTGTCTGCTGGCGTGCTCGGCCGCGCCTGGAGGCTTCCACGGAGACACGTGTCAGCACCAGATAGACGCCTGCTACGGCTCCCCCTGCGCTCACGGCGTGTGCCAGCTGCTGGAGGAGGGACGCTTCAGGTGAGTGTCTGCTGGCGTGCTCGGCCGCGCCTGGAGGCTTCCACGGAGACACGTGTCAGCACCAGATAGACGCCTGCTACGGCTCCCCCTGCGCTCACGGCGTGTGCCAGCTGCTGGAGGAGGGACGCTTCAGGTGAGTGTCTGCTGGCGTGCTCGGCCGCGCCTGGAGGCTTCCACGGAGACACGTGTCAGCACCAGATAGACGCCTGCTACGGCTCCCCCTGCGCTCACGGCGTGTGCCAGCTGCTGGAGGAGGGACGCTTCAGGTGAGTGTCTGCTGGCGTGCTCGGCCGCGCCTGGAGGCTTCCACGGAGACACGTGTCAGCACCAGATAGACGCCTGCTACGGCTCCCCCTGCGCTCACGGCGTGTGCCAGCTGCTGGAGGAGGGACGCTTCAGGTGAGTGTCTGCTGGCGTGCTCGGCCGCGCCTGGAGGCTTCCACGGAGACACGTGTCAGCACCAGATAGACGCCTGCTACGGCTCCCCCTGCGCTCACGGCGTGTGCCAGCTGCTGGAGGAGGGACGCTTCAGGTGAGTGTCTGCTGGCGTGCTCGGCCGCGCCTGGAGGCTTCCACGGAGACACGTGTCAGCACCAGATAGACGCCTGCTACGGCTCCCCCTGCGCTCACGGCGTGTGCCAGCTGCTGGAGGAGGGACGCTTCAGGTGAGTGTCTGCTGGCGTGCTCGGCCGCGCCTGGAGGCTTCCACGGAGACACGTGTCAGCACCAGATAGACGCCTGCTACGGCTCCCCCTGCGCTCACGGCGTGTGCCAGCTGCTGGAGGAGGGACGCTTCAGGTGAGTGTCTGCTGGCGTGCTCGGCCGCGCCTGGAGGCTTCCACGGAGACACGTGTCAGCACCAGATAGACGCCTGCTACGGCTCCCCCTGCGCTCACGGCGTGTGCCAGCTGCTGGAGGAGGGACGCTTCAGGTGAGTGTCTGCTGGCGTGCTCGGCCGCGCCTGGAGGCTTCCACGGAGACACGTGTCAGCACCAGATAGACGCCTGCTACGGCTCCCCCTGCGCTCACGGCGTGTGCCAGCTGCTGGAGGAGGGACGCTTCAGGTGAGTGTCTGCTGGCGTGCTCGGCCACCCTGGATGCGAAGCTGTTTGCTTCCATGCAACTTTATCATTGTGGAAGTCATTAATAGTATAATAACCTCGACCTAACAGATGTTTCTTCACGTGGTGTTCCACTGTTGCAGTTGCTTGTGCCACGCGGGGTACACGGGCGTGCGCTGCGAGGTCAACATCGACGACTGCGCTGCCCACCGCTGCCTCAACAATGCCTCGTGCGTCGACCGCCTCGAGGGCTACACCTGCAAGTGTGCTCCGGGCTTTATGGGTACGTCACGTGTACATCTTCCAGGAAAAGTTACTTGACTACAAACAGACCTGTGCGTCAAAAGACGAATAATTTTTAGAATATCAGTAATTAGTTAATGCCTAATGAGTTTATCTTCATTTAAATTACACACAGCGCATAATAAATACAACCAACAGTACGTCAATATAGAAATTGCAAAATAACATTATTAACCAGCTTTAATTTAACCCCAACTTTAACAAATCCCTCTCGAAATCACCTTTTTTGCAAAAAAAAATGGTCATTTGTTTTTGCCGTAGGCCGTAGGGTTAAATGGAACGAATATGTGAGTCTTGATGAGAGAAGCATACTTCCGCCATTCCTGGGACTACTACTACTACTACAGCGGTGATACGCTACTTTGAAAGTTCCCCTTTCAAAATTCCCTGCTGACTCAATAAGCAATAACAATAACCTTTTTGATCGTATTTAATCAAGAAAACCATGCCGGCAAACCCACATAGTTCTTCTTTCCATGAATCCCAAATTTATCAATCAACCCCCTTTTCGTACAGTCATGCACAGCGTGCATCTATAAGTTATTTCAATTTCGTTTGAATTAACATAAACCCAAGAAAGCTGTCATTAAATTTTTGCTGAGTTACAAAATGCGATTCTTTCCCAGGTGAATTCTGCGAAAAGAAAATCCCCTACTGCAGCTCAGAGTTCAACCCTTGCGCCAACGGAGCGACCTGCGTGGACCACACCAGCCACTACACCTGCTCTTGCCCTAAGGGCTACTCAGGCCAAAACTGCACTATCAACGCGGATGACTGCATCAACCACATGTGTCAGGTAAGCAACTAGCGAGTTTTTGAAGTGAAACTTCTTTAACACCGTTGTGATTTGAAACTTCGATGAAACGAAAGACCAACACTAATAAGAGACAAACATATTCATAAATTGGATTCAGCCTGTGAGAGAATGAGATAGAATACAAGTTATATTTATCTCTCATACGCTACTTTTCTAGAGTTTCACTTCTACTGTGCGTTAATTGCACACACCTCAGAACCTAGTTTTCTTAGAGAAATAGCGTGTTTGGTAATTGCGGTTTGCATTATTTGGGCAGGGATGAGGATAATACTGGAATCATAAAACTATAATATTTACAAAAGTTATGTAATTATTTTAATAAATTACGTTACGTTGTAATGCTGCTTTCCCACACTAGATGGCGCTAGACGTTTTGTTTAGCGAGTTCATAGACCATAGATGGAAGACAGATACAATGTCAAAGGTGTTCCTTTAAACGCAGTGGTTATATAAAAATGCTTTGTTCGATCAATTACAGTTTTCATTGAGGCTTGTCAATAAAAAAAAAATTAAAAACAAAACATACATTTCCTTTTCATAACTATTTAGTTGACCAAAAATAAATCACTCATAATGTAGTGACAGAGGTACTTAAATTGTATTCATGTTGGGTTAAATGATTATTATTAGACATGGATAAAATGGAACGTCAAAATGAAGTAGTGCCTTAAATAGGAAAGCGAATGCTCGAGATTTAAACAATAAAAGTATTGTTTTTTTAGGCATCTTAACCTTGACCTTATTTCGAATAATAAATCCATAATAATTTCGGATCTAATTTTTAAACCTTACTGTAAAAACGGAAATTGTCCCGAATCGGAGGGCAGAAACTGGTCACGTCCCTTCAATGATATTCCAGCGAATTAAAAACATTCCGTTGGCAGAAAATAGATGGCGCTAGTAGTCAAATAGATCGCGCTTCGGTTTAACATCTCTGAGCGTGGGGCAGAAACTGGTCTTGTCCCTTGATTGATATTCCAGTGAATTAAAAACATTCCGTTGGTAGAAAATAGATGGCGTTAGTAGTCAAATAGATCGCGCTTCAGTTAAACATCTTTGAGCGTGTAAGACTAAGAACCCAGGAGGGCGACCGCGTATCTTCTGCATCAATCATTGTTACAGTATAAATTGTTGTGATTGGCTGAATTTATGGTATTGTTGCTGCGTCAATGGATTTTGTCCAATAGTGGAAGAGTGTTATCCAATCAGAGGTGATTGCGATCGTTACACTGTAGCTGTCAGGGATACGCGGTCGCTCAGATATTCCGTTTGTTACAGAACGGCGCAACGTGCGTGGACGGGCTGGACGAGTACCGCTGCGCTTGCTCGGCGGGCTACGCGGGGCGCTACTGCGAGGCCGCCCCGCACGCGGCGCTCGGCACGTCGCCGTGCGCGCACCACGACTGCGTGCACGGCGTCTGCTACTTGGCTGTGCACGTGCGTACCGTTACCGTTACCGTTACCGCGCAGCGTGGATACACAATACCTCTGCGCTTGCTCGGCGAGGATGAGTGCCACTGCGCTTGCTCGGCGAGGATAAGTGCCTCTGCGCTTGCTCGGCGAGAACGAGTAACGTTGCGCTTGCTCGGCGAGGATGAGTACCACTGCGCTTGCTCGGCGAGGATGAGTGCCCTTGCGCTTGCTCGGCGATGATGAGTACCGCTGCGCTTGCCCAGCGAGAACGAGTAACGTTGCGCTTGCTTGACGAGGATGAGTACAGCTGCGCTTGCCCGGCGGGGATGAGTGCCGCTGCGCTTGCTCGGCGAGGATGAGTACCGCTGCGCTTGCTCGGCGAGGATGAGTACCACTGCGCTTGCTCGGCGAGAACGAGTAACGTTGCGTTTGCTCGGCGAGGATGAGTACAGCTGCGCTTGCTCGGCGAGAACGAGTAACGTTGCGCTTGCAAGGCGAGCCTGATATATTGCTCCCAAATGAATTTAGAGGGCATATTGTTATAGTGCGGAACTGTGTGTACGCAAACACATGTGCACTCTGCATTCTTGTGCTCTCATATGCTCTCCAAATTTTCAGGTACAAGGGTGCAAAACTATCTACTTTTCGACTCTGGTCTGCTACTGGGAATTGCATAGTTCAAACTTAAAATCGAAATACCTTTTTCGGCCTTTGCATGGCAAAACCAAAACTATTAAATAATGAATCTGTAGAAAGATTTCCAATTATTGCCTAAATGCATTTATTTTGCGCTATGAACGTCCTTCCCATTAATTTTCCCATACTACGAGGCCTTATGATGGAAATTGGAATCTATATATATTTGTCACAATCTTTCGACAGTTTACAATCCCGCAAAGATAGATTATAATCTAACGGTATTTACAATTTTACGGTGACATATACGTATATGCATAGTGAACCTAAATTAAACCCTAAATTATGGTATACTTCTTGCTTCTTACTTAGAAATCAACAAGGTTATATTCTGTGTGAGGGGTGTTGTGTGAGCGTGTGGCGTCAAACGGTAGTGTAATTAAATATCAGTGGCTGGTTCGCAGGATGACGTCATGATGCCGCGGCCGCTGCTGGCGCCGCCTGCCGACTATCTGTGCAAGTGCGCGCCCGGGTACTCCGGTAGGTGGCGCTTTTTCTTCTTATTTTATAACTTTTTGGTTACTAAAACTACATAAATGACATTGTTCCGTCCCCATACAAAGTTCGCCTAAGAACCAACCGTCATAAAACATTGATTACTGGGTTCAAATTAATACCTTTTTATACTTGAGAGTATATTAAAACTACGGACACTTGCTAAAAAATTACTTAATACCGCAAATATTTTCAATTATACGGTTATTTCCGCTTTCACGATCAATCTGCTTGAACAAATAAATATCATCTTTATCCATTTGTAATAGAGCTGTAAAAAGTATGTAGATAAGACAAGATTCGCCGTAGTTCATCTAAAACATTACAGATGGCGTTATTAATAAGGATGCAGGTATCGTCATAGTTCATCGAGAACTTCACAGATGGCGTTGAAAATATTAAATTATTGTACTTTCAATAGATGGCGTTGCGAGATTCAGAATACTAGTGCACTTAGCACTTTAAGCAGCTTTTATCTTGTTTCGTACCATGCGGATCTAGCGCTCAAGCGGTGGTATCATAATTATATTATTTAAGTTATTTATCTGTGGTTAATAATCCAGAGACGGAAACGTATACTTATCAATTAAATACCCATTTAATTATTTTTAAAACTAATTTGAAGTGTCCGTTAAATACTAATATTTGGAATATAGGCTCTAAAATAAGCTAAGAATTACCTACTTGCGAATTTGGTCAATGTTCTTGAAAAAAAAATCTTACACACAATATACTCAATACTCAATATCATTTATTCAATATAGGTATGTTGCGGATATGCGTGTAAGTTGTTGTGAGTGGGAGCAGAATTGATACACACAGACTCGGGTGTTAATATGGCAATATATTTACAGATTAATCCTGATCTTATATACTAAGAAATTAGGTACATTTAATTTTCATTAATTTCATATTAAAACTTGATTAAACTTTAAAGAAAATATTCATTTGATCCGGCCACGATTCGTTAAGCTCTAAATCAAAATGCGATCTAAACACAAAAGTATTTAATAATCGCTGAGTCTGTCGGTAAAAGCTGGGCGACGGCGTATCTCTGACAGCTACAGTGTAACGATCGCAATCACCTCTGATTGGATAACACTCTTCCACTATTGGACAAATCCATTGACGCAGTAAGAATACCATAAATTCAGCCAATCACAACAATTGATACTGTAACAATGATTGATGCAGAATATACGCGGTCACCCTGCAGACTAACTTCCAATTGTCAAAATACTAATATAGTTATGCAAATTATTCTAATATGACGTTGGGAACGAACTGACTGATTGAAATACATCGAATGAGTTAAATATCTGTACAATCGAACCTTCATCAATAAATAAATTAACAATCTTTTAACTTTTGTAAAAATTCTATTCAACTTTAAACGCAAAGCTGACTCAATTAGATACTTGACACTAGTTTATAACTTGTTTCTGCTGGTAGAATCTTGGCATCCCATGTATAATGTGTGTTGCCCCCCGCAGGTCGCCTGTGCGAATACCTCACATCGCTCACGTTCAATCACAACGACTCTCTGGTGGAGCTGGAGCCTCTGCGCACTCTGCCGCAGGCCAACGTCACCCTTGGTACGTACCCTGGTCGTACCAAGCTGGGCGACCGCGTATCTCTGACAGCTACAGTGTAACGATCGCAGTCACCTCTGATTGGATAACACTCTTCCACTATTGGACAAAACCCATTG
The DNA here is from genome assembly GCA_964035005.1 of Erebia palarica. Lineage (NCBI taxonomy): Eukaryota > Metazoa > Arthropoda > Insecta > Lepidoptera > Nymphalidae > Erebia > Erebia palarica. Next base: position 518,848 of record OZ035994.1, on the reverse strand, counting down.
ACGCAGCGAGAATACCATAAATTCAGCCAATCACAACAATTGATTACTGTAACAGTGATTGATGCAGAAGATACGCGGTCGTCATGCAGATGCAAATCGCCTGAGACGTATTTTTGGCCATAGCTCCGAGGATTTTGGGAGGATCGAGATAGGAATAGTACCAAGAGTTGAGGAATTTATCGAGACACGTGTGAGCGTTTGAATTTTGAAACCGCGTATCTTCTGCATCAATCATTGCTATGATTGATGCAGAAGATACGCGGTCGCCCGATAAAGAATTGTACTAAACTTAAGGTTCACTTTTCAATTATAGGACTAATAAAAATCAAAATGCGGGTATCTTCGTTACTAGTTTACTACCGACTCATTTGCTAATTAGCTTGACATGCGTGAGTGTTAATTTATATTTTCTATATCTCGGACCAATTAACATAGGTATACGTTTAACTTTATAGATAGGTGGCAACAATACAACTTATATCTACATAATATAATATAACGCCAAATAACAGAAACGTAAATTGTCTTAGACAGTAATAAAAAATACTAATACTACGGTAGGGATTTTTCCCTCACTTCCCCATAGCGACGGTTATGCCCTCAGGACAAAAGGCTTATGAATAATAAAGAATTAATATGGATGTATGTGTGGTAGTGTTCAGCACAAAGCAACTGCACGGGGTGCTCATGTATTTCGGTGACAACGAGCACCTGGCGGTGGAGCTGTTCAACGGCCGGATACGCATCAGCTACGACGTCGGAAACCACCCCACTTCCACCATGTACAGGTAGGTTCACGAACGGGTAACTGGGGTTAATTGCGTCTAGTATCTTCTATTTTCAATATATCATTATTTACCATTAGTTTTATATAACTTGTGGATCTGGCATTCAGCAATGCGAAAGTTTTTATTGTATTTAAAAGTAGATTGTTTACCGTAAACCAGTTCGTGACTTGAGAAATTGCAATATTTACGTCGTCAAAGTTGTCCTTATGTCTATCGACTTTAAAAATCACGGGCGTATCATCAGCAAATAGTACAATATCGCAAGTGTTACGGACAAAATATGGCAAATCAGTGATGTACACCAGGAAGATGAAGGGACCCAAAATGGAACCTTGAGGAACACCCATTAGTGAGGCTGATCCGGATGACTTTACATCGTTGATACATACTGTTTGAATACGATTGCTGAGTAGTAGGAAGCAATGAGGACAAGCGCAGTGTCTTTGACTCCATAGTAGCTCAAATTAACTAAAAGCGTCTAGTGCTGAACGCAATCGAATGCCTTAGACAAATCCCAGAAAATACCAATAGCATTCTGTGATTTTTTCCACGCATCGAATATATGTTTTAACAGCATTGCGCCCGTATCAATCGTTGATCGACCTTTAGTAAAACCATACTGCTCAGAGTGAAGAAGTTTATTTGAATTAAAGTGCTGAAGCAGTTGGTTGAGCATAATTTTTTCAACTAACTTGCTGAGTGTTGGCAAAATTGAAATTGGTCTGTAATTATTTGAATCGCTTTTGCTACCCGACTTAAAAAATGGAATCAATTTGCTACATTACATAAGGATCTGAAAAGGATCCTGAATCCACAGAGTAAGAGTATTTAAACTCTTAGCTTTTTTAACGATTATTATCAGATGGTAGTGATAATAAACTCCGAGACACGGAGGAAACGAGAAGGCCAAATTTGAACCTCCAAATTCGGTCACCCATCCAGTTACCGACTTGGGTCAACGTTGCCTAACATTCGCATACGACTGATATGCTTTGTCACAACTAGGCCACTCGTCCCTCAATTACTTTAATATTAAGAGAAATTTGTAAATTATATATTTTTTTATTGCTTGATAGGCTTGACGACAATCATGCTTAGTGCGAAGCAATGATGAGGTCTAGGTTGGAACGCGCTTGCCTAGAAGATGCCTATTCACTCTTGAAGGTACTTAAGTTAAAAGTGTCAGGAAACACGTGCGCTGGGAGGGTGTTCCACATCCTAGCGGTTCGTATCAGAAACGCTATTATACTATATTGTAAAACGCTGTTGATGACATAAATAAACAAGATAAATAAAAACAAAATGTGTTAGCACTATATAATATTCATCCTCCAGCTTGTAACACCTACTCACATTTAGCAAAAAGAAAATGAAAAAAAAAGCATCACCTGGTTTCAGTTTCGAAATGGTGTCAGACGGTAACTACCACAAGGCGGAGCTTCTCGCCGTCAAGAAAAACTTCACACTACGAGTGGACGATGGACCCGCCCGGTCCATCATCAACGAAGGTATTTAACAACAAGGACCAAAATTATTGGCCGAGCGAAGCGAAGGTCTCTGAGTCTACTTTAGTGAATTTGCACTTGTCCGTCCGTCCGTCCGTCGTCCGTCCGTCCGTCTGTCAGAGCCTTATAACTTCCGAATTACTGAACGTAATTACTTCAAATTTAAATATAATATGTAAACCGATGGCCTCCAGCCGAATATGGCTTAAAAAGTTATAAAAATCTTTATTTCAGGGGGGCTCTCATAGAAGCGAATGCGAATTAAAATATTTTTTATAGCGTTACATAGGGTTGCGGTATATCATTTTAAAGATAATTAAGAGTCCAAAATATATTTATATGATTCTCGTGGGAATGGGGTGAGTTATCCCATACCAAAAGTAGCGTATGTCCTTCCCCGGGGTACAACCTATCCCTGTACCAAATTTCATCAAAATCGGTTGAACAGATGGACCGTGAAAACGTAATTCTTTCTTTTTTAATTTTTTTATTTAAGGACATCCAACAGGTTACAATAGAATAACAGGAAAAATAAAGCTACTTAGAAGAATAATAATAAACCCACTTAGAGGCTGCCACAGCTTGCAATATTATATTAACTTGCGTAGCAGACAGACACACTTTCGCATTTATAATATTAGTATGAATTTTGGTTCCATTACACGTTTACATCGCAGGCAGCAACGAGTACCTGCGTCTGGAGCGCGCGATGTACGTGGGCGGAGTGCCCGAGGACGTGGCGCGGGACGCGTTCAGCAAGTGGCATCTGCGCAACATCACCAGCTTCAAAGGTCAGTGCAGCCTACCGCTGTGACAACTAGATGGCGCTGATTGTATCCACGTCGCGGGATAGATAGTCAAAATTCAAATTCAAATGATTCAAATGTTTTTTTATTCAAATAAATAAACATAAATAGAATAATTTAGTAAAGAGAAAATAACGTAACAATGCCATGGGCTTCTATTCCATTAACCTACAAAAAATAGGAGATTTTTTCGAGACGACAAAAAAACACCCAGTATAGATCGTTGAAAGGACAGGAGTTGAAAGGACATTTTAGATAGATAGATAAATTCTTTATTGCCACACAACATATAAATAACTTAATTCATCATAACATCACCAGCTTCAAAGGTCAGTGCAGCCTACCGCTGTGACAACTAGATGGCGCTGATTGTATCCACGTCGCGGGATAGATGATCAAAATTCAAATTCAAATTTTTCAAATGTTTTTTTATTCAAATAAATAAACATAAATAGAATAATTTAGTAAAGAGAAAATAACGTAACAATGCCATGGGCTTCTATTCCATTAACCTACAAAAAATAGGAGATTTTTTCGAGACGACAAAAAAACACCCAGTATAGATCGTTGAAAGGACAGGAGTTGAAAGGACATTTTAGATAGATAGATAAATTCTTTATTGCCACACAACATATAAATAACTTAATTCATCATAACATCACCAGCTTCAAAGGTCAGTGCAGCCTACCGCTGTGACAACTAGATGGCGCTGATTGTATCCACGTCGCGGGATAGATAATCAAAATTCAAATTCAAATGATCCAAATGTTTTTTATTCAAATAAATAAATATAAATAGAATAATTTATTTTCTCTTTGTAAATTTTTGGCTAAATTTCATCCTCCGAAGGGTATGCAGGCTTCTGCAATACAAGTTTTATCTTAGTGCAGAATCTGCGCATCAATCTGTGTGTATGTCCGTGTACCGTAAGATTGTAAAAACCGTTAGATTATAATCTATTATCTAACTCGCGAAATTCTAAACTGTCGAAAGATTAGAATTTAACGCATTATTTTCCGGTAGATTGTAATCTGATACGTATTTAAACCCGATAAAACCTAATTATCTACTTGATTATTTATGTCGAACCCTAACTTAACCTACAAGAAAGAGACAAGAAAACGTAAATAAAATGAATATTTCAAAAATTTACACTCAGAACATTGAACAGTTTACAATCTTTCGACAGTTTAGAATTTCGCGAGTTAGATTATAATCTAACGGTTTTTACAATCTAACGGTGACATATATATTCTAATGCATCTAGGCATGATGACAGTAACCAAGAATCAATGAAATTATGAATTTATCTAATGAAATGGATGGATGGATTCATGGATTATAAAAAACGTATTTATTTTTCTATTTCGAGTGAGATTGCTATTTATTTTGATAAAATAAAACTATAAAATACAGCAATCCGCCATATTGGATTAAACACCAAGAAGCGAATGACGTCACAATTGTTTGTTTACGAGCTTTGACAATCACACTATCGCTTACTGCACACTGCACAGAGTACATCGGTAATAACAATAGTGACGTCACAAACGACACCATGACACCGGCGAGCGTTTTGGCGTGTATTTTAAAATTTAAATTTCAAATGCCAATTTTTCTACCATACCTTATTTTTCTGCTGATATATTATATTTTTTCGAAATAGTAGATACTTCCGAACATAATCAGACCATTTTTCAAAATCAGTCATCATGCCTATTAAGATGACAGTTTATTAAAGCACGCTTGAACATCAACATCTCTTTCATTTGGACGTCCCAACATTACAAGTTAATCAAAGTTCAAATTCAAATGGTTTTTTATTCAAATAAACTTTTACAGGTACTTTTGAATCGTTGAGTGAATCTACCACTCACTACACTAGGTATATATTTAAGTATTTTTATTTGTGTAGGTAATTGTTCATGTATTATTAGAATGTATAGATTATTTAGTATATTATATGTACTAATGTTGTTGCACTATCCCGCTTCATTGCATTTGTTTCTTTGTTTAAAGGTTGTCTGGAGGAGATCACTTTTAGTGATAAGACCGCCTTTGAGTACTTGCTTTTGTTTGCTTGTTCATTTTTTTATTTCTTTTTAATGTTTTGTGTGGCAATAAAGTATCTATCTATCTATCTACCATTGGTTCGGAATGCCATTCCTACCGAGAAGAACCAGCAAGCAACTCGAAAAATGTACTGAAAACATATAAAATACAAGCCTGCATCGCGATATCGAAGTTTTCTGAGAACAGCGCTATATACTGGGCAACTTTATTTGGGGTCTCGAATTTTTTTTAAATCATATCAGGTGATTAAAATCTAGGGTATAAACGATATTATACTTTATTTGTTTAATCTTTGATTTTACTAGAGTCCATCATATCCATAAATCTACATAAACACATGACATACTCACTAGCGCCGCGAGGAATGTACGCAACGGCTGAGCGTTGGGGTCAACGAACTCGCGCGTGCGGCCTCTGACAAAGCCGTGTAGGATGAAAATGATTTACAATTTTAATTGAATTCCTGTTTTTAATGTTTTAATATAATATTTTTTCGATTAAAAATTTATAGATTAAAAATAAAAAAAAAATTAAAAAATATAACGATGAACTTCTATTCCATTAACAAAGCGATACTGTCTGTTTATATTGCTTGTGTGCTACTTGGGAACCCCCGCGCGGGTTGACGATGATTTACAATTTTATTAATATAACTTTTTTAGTTTAATTCTTGTTATTTATGTTTTAATATGAAAATGTTTAAATACTCTAAATGAGTAGTATTTATTGATAGATTAATAATATTAAAAAGTAAAGAGAAAATAAAGTAACAATGCCATGGGCTGCCATTTTTTCGAGACGACAAAAAACCAGTATAGATCGTTCAACTAAGAACGGTTGTCAGTTGAAAGGACATTTTAGATCAATAAATTTTTTATTGCCACACAACATATAAATAACTTATTTATAAACAAAAAGAGAAAACAACGCATGCGCAAGGGCGGTCTTATCACTAAAAGTGATCTCCTCCAGACAACCCATTTCATAAGGAACTTTAAAAAGTAGCGAGAAAGTACAACAAATAATAACACTTTAGTTTAGAGATGGTGTAATATGTGACCCACGGCACTTGACACTATATATTACAAATTAACGGATGCCCGCGACTTAGTTGAGGATTAGAGCTTTTAGTTTCTCGGGAACTCCTTAGTTTTCCGGGATAAAAAGTAGCCTATGTGTAATTCCAGACTATAATCTATATCCGTGCCAAATTTCATCTAGATCCGTTCAGCCGTTGGGGCGTGATTGGGTAACAAACATCCATCCCATACACCCATACATCCAGCCATCCAAACTTTCGCAGTTATAATATTAATTCGATGCACCGTATTTAAGGGTTAGTTAAAAACACAAACAAAATTACAAAAAAAAAAAACAATCAGTTAGATATATTATAAGTCTATTGATACTGCATCAGTGAGAGTAGACTATAATAAGACTACTAGATATAATAAGAATATATACTTATACTATATATACTATACTATATATTGGGAATATATACTAAACTATTTATTGGGAATTTATAATTTCTGAATTATCCCTGGTCTGGCCTGGTGGGAGGCTTCGGCCGTGTCTAGTTACCACCCTACCGGCAAAGACGTGCCGCCAAGCGATTACGCGTTCCGGTACGATGCCGTGTAGAAACCGAATAGGGGTATGGGTTCAATATAACTGCCAAGCCCCTAACAGGTTAGCCCGCTACCATCTTAGACTGCATCATCACTTATTAACTGAATGGTTTTAAAGTGCAATAATTGAGTATCCCCCTCTTATATGGAATTTGACATATGTAATTAAGTAGGAACTATTATCATATTATCTCTGATTATGTTATATTATTTTCTTTCGTTTCTAATTGTAATTTTGTATGACCTTTTATTAATTTAATTTTATCTAATTTTCTTTGTTAATACAACTTTGATGATGATGATGATGAATATTCATACACCATTAATTGGTAGAATGTATAAGGCTCTCAAACAGTAATCATGTCAACTTTGTATCACCTACATTCTCATTAATAAATTATTATTTATTTATTTATTTATTTATTTACCATCAGGTGAGATCGCAGTCAAGGGCTAACTTGTAGCGGATAAAAAAAAATACTAGATATAATATAATAGAATGGGCGCCATTTTGTATGTTGTATGTGCAGGTTGCCTGAAGGAGGCGTGGATCAACCACAAGCGTGTGGACTTCGTGAACGCTGCCCGCAGCGAGCGCACGGGCGCGGGCTGCGGAGCTGAGGCGGACTCCGCACCGCGCCGCACCGCACCGCCGCCGCACGCGCTGCAGGAGGACGGCGCGCACGAACCGGTCAGTACGCCGGCTCACTGCGCTCGAGCCCCCCACCTGCGCCGCCATTCATTGCCGTTTTCTCAAACATGCTTGGAAATGACATTGTTCCGTCCCTATACAAAGTTCGTCTAAGAACCAACAGTCATAAAACATTGATTACTAGGTTCAAATAAATACCTTTTTATACTTGAGAGCAGAATAAAACAACGGACACTTGCTAAGAAATGACTTATTACCAAAAATATATTCAATTTTGAAGTTATTTCAACTTTCACTATCAATCTTGAACAAATAAATACCATAGTGAATGAACTAGAAGTTTAATTCGCTATAATCCGCTACACCACACCACACCACACAGTGTGGTGTGGTGTTGTGCCTGTGCGAATTGCTGGGTGGTGGGTGTCGCATGCTGCAGGTGAAAGACACGTAATGTATCACACAGATTTGTCTACTGTAGTGGATTATAGCGAATTAAACTTCTAGTTCATTCACTATCATGGACTTCCGCAAAGTAACGCCTGCTTCTATTCAATAATAAATACCATCTTTATCCAATAGCAATAGAGCTGTAAACGTTATGTAGATAAGAAAAGATTCGCCGTAGTTCATCAAAAACATTACAGATGGCGTTAGATATATTAAATTATTGTACTTTCAATAGATGACGTTGCGAGATTCAGAATACTAGCGCACTTAGTAATTTAAGCTGCTTTTATCTTGTTTCTTACGATACGGATCTAGCGCTCAAGCGGTGGTATTTCATATTATTTTAACCTGTAAGTTATTGATCTGTGGTTAATAGTCGAGAGACGGGAACGTATAGTAATCAATTTAATACCCATTTATTTGTTTTGTAATGAATTTGAAGTGTCCGTTGAATTCTAATATTTGAAATACAGGTTATAAAATAAGCTAAGAATTACTGTATATTTCAAACACATGTTGATTCTTAGGCGAATTTGGTCAATGTCCTTTGAGTGTTGCTGCACCACTTATGGGACCACAACTTGTAGGACTGGATGAGTGCTAAAATCAAAGTCGTTTCACTGTCTGGTATATATGTTATTCACTTGTATATTATAACTTTGAACGCTGGTGTTACGCGCATTATTTTGACAACCTTCTTCGAGATAAATCAAACTTGCCGTACTGGCCGAATACATGCGAGCAGCGGCCGGCAAAAGTTGTATGAAAATCCATATCTGTCGTGGTTTAGCGGCCAAATAAATTACATAGTAAATTCATATCTGTCGTGTAATTCAAAAATGGAACGATCTTTTCTCCGAAACATGGCAACCGACGAGGTAACTTATCAAAGGTTTTATTTAAATTTCGAACTAGCATGCAAATAGAAAGCTGTTTATTGAAAAAAAAACAAATGAACACTTTAACGCGGGAAAAAAAATTATTGTTGTTCGTTGTTCGTCATTGATTTTGTTTTTTTTTTCATTATTTTTGTACAAGATTTTGTCTTCATGACTGCCTGAAAAAAGGACTATGTTGTTTTCAGAGTTCATGTATGTATGTATGTGAGTTTGTATATTCCACGATAACTTCTATACGCCTGAATCGATTTTGATAAATGAGGTATCGTTAGAATCCCTAGCTTATTCCGGGTGACAAAGGCTAGTAAAATTTAAAAAAAATTGATGGGGTGACCATGGTCCCGCATTAAAGACTAAAGTTGAAAAAAAATATTTGAAAATAAGATTGACTATATAATCATCATCTAGAAAATGATGAGTAGATTCCAAAAATATAGAACACTATAGTTCAATATCCAGTGATTCACACAAAAAATATCATTTAATAGAAATGTGAATAAGATTCTAATTTAACTACATTAATTTAGATTTTTCGTGTCGTGTTTTTTAATTATTTTAATTATAACTTGTTCTTCATGATGATGCAGCTTTGCAGGGCTCTGTTGCAAGGCCCAGTATCACTTTGACCGTAGCCGATCTATTGTGATCGCCACTATCTAAAGTTACTGGCCAATACTGCTCGCTGCTAGGAACAGCAGCAGCTTTTTGGCCGGGATGTTCTTTTCCTCCTCAGGGTCTACGAAGTGTTTCTCTAAGAGGAGGTTACGTTTGTGCATTGTGCATAATTGCCCATTAGTTTAATGTCTAGATGGAGGAATTACTAGCGATAAAACACAGTTTGATGCGTGAGTCGTTGAATTGGAATGACGGTCGATGACCTGACATTGAATTACAACGAGAAACCTTTATTTTCTACATATCTATATTACAATAAGATAAATTAAGTGTTTTGTTGCGCGAATCATTTTATTTCTGCAATATTTCCTGTAAATTAAATGGTATAAAGGACAATTTTCATGAATTTTGTGTTCTAGCCTATTAAATAAAGTTGTGTACCCCCAGGACCCCTGCGTGCCGAACCCCTGCGCGCGCGGGGGTCGCTGCGTGCGCGAGGCGGGCTCCAAGTCTGACTACACGTGCCGCTGTCGCGCCGGCACCGCGGGCGCGCAGTGCGAGCTGCGCACGAGTGTCGGTGAGTGTACACTACACTACACACATACACGGGACCCCTGCGTGCCGAACCCCTGCGCGCGCTCTTTTAATTTTTACATTCTTTTTTATTTTTTATACATATAACTTTTGACATTGATCCTGACTATAACTGACATTGTATAATTATTAATAAAATCTAATTTATATGTTGTAATATTATTATTGTAATAGTAATTATAATGAATCAAACTCAACTGCCTATTTATAATATATTTGTACGCCGATACGGCTAATGTGCTGGACTCTGTTATATTAGACATAACATCTGATGTATATGTACACACATAAAAAAAAAAACTAAAAAAAAATTATCGCTTTGTTAATGGAATAGTTGTTCATCGTTACATTTTTTTAAAATTTATAACCTTTTATTTTTTAATCCAAAAAATATTATATTAAAACATCAAAAACGGGAATTCAATTAAAATTGTAAATCATTGTCAACCTACACGGCTTTGTCTGAGGCCGCACGCGCGAGTTCGTTGACCCCAACGCTCAGCTGTTGCGTACATTCCTCGCGGCGCTAGTATCACAGTAAACAGATACTTACTGTGCTAGTATGTCGTGTGTTTATGTAGTTTATGATTATGGATAAGATAATGATTTGGTTTGTAGTTATTGATATTATGATGGACTATAGTAAAATCAAAGGTATTCAATAAAATTAAATAATACCGTTTATAGTTTATACCCTATATTCCACTTATCTAATCTATTCTTAATTAATTATAAATGCGAAAGTGTGTCTGTCTGTCTGCTACGCTTTTACGGCCCATCTGTTCAACCGATTTTGATGGAATTTGGTACAGGGATCGCGGGGAAAGTTCAAGAGTTCCCGCGGAAATCAAAAAACCCTTAATCCACGCGGACGAAATCGCGGGCATAATCTCGTAATGAATAATTATAATTTTTCGAAAGGCCAAATAGTCACCCAGTAATATGTTTATTTGAAATAGAATTTGAATATTCATTAATTCAAAAGTTAGATATTATAAGGCCCTAGAAGTCGGACGGACGGACACACAGATAAGTGCAAATTCACCTACGTAAACTTTTTCTTTCCTTCTTACTTTCTAAACCTCATTTGTATAAATTATTTAGTCATTATTTCAGGTCATGGAAAGGTCTTTGAAATCAACAAATTAAATTAAAAAGAAACTGTCACCTCTGCTTTATGTTAGCGGTAACCAGAGACAAGTAACATTTAGTAACAAAGATTTTTTAATTTTTTATTATCTGACTTTGCGGCTCTGGATTCCAGCCCTTCCGAGCCTAATAGTAACAAAGACTATCACAGACTTAGGAAAGGCCTTGTTTAAATGCGTGAATTGGTTTTCTTTACATATATTTAAAGATGAATATTTGTCAATGTGTCCAGGTGGCGCCCCCGTCATCACTCAAGGGAAACTACCGCCGCGGAAACAGATCATTAGCAACGTGCAAGCATCGCCAGGTAAATCTCACTCTATGGTTCTTAACGTATAATAAAACTAGATGCCCGCGACTTCGTCCGCTTGGATTGAGGTTTTTTGTTCCTGCGGAAACTCTTTTCCAGGATAAAAGTAGGTAGCATAAGAGTTATTCCAGACTATAATCTATTTCTGTGCCAAATTTCATCCAGATCCGTTCAGCCGTTCGGGCGTGATTGAGTAACAAATATACATCCATACATCCATCCAAACTTGCGCGTTTATAATATTTATTTGATTTGATAACTAATGTTAACAAGATAATATTTATTCCAAAAAACAAAAGAGCTCCATTAGGACAGAGAATGTCTGAAAGATTTTGACTGAACCAGCCATCTTATTGCCAAACCCCCAAATAAAACCCGATGCTATTCCATCATGATAAAAATCATGATGGAATATTATCATCGAGTTTTATTTCAATACTCAATACTCAATATCATTTATTCAATATAGGTATAGGTACACTGTAGGTACACTTATTGACGTTAACAATTACTTATAAAACATGATGGTGATAATTGGTTACGGTATCTTAAAACTAAAGCTACGAGGGTTCCAAACGCGCCCTGGTCTGAGAAGAGCCCACAACAAACTCAGCCGGGGTTTTTTTTTTATTATTATCACCAGCATCTCAGCATTTTGATTCGTTTATTTCCTTCCACAGCTTCGCCTCCACAGAAGCAATACCCTGAAGAGACCCCGGCTCAACCCGCGCCCAACGGACCGGCTTGTCGGAAAGTAAGTATTCAATTACCCTTTCATATAAGATTTAGGGAGTAAGGGTACCTAATTTGATCCTTATTGCTGTGTAATAAGTGTGAAAAGTACAGTGGAATAGGCCTATTAACAAAAAGAGTATGTCTTATTCTGTTTTTTTTTTTTGCAAATGACCGATATAAAGCACTAATTAATTAAAACTAATTAATATATTTTTTAATTATTATTTTTTTATTATAGGATTAATCCTATCCTAAATCCGCGATACAGGTTCCCTAGTGCGGAGACCAAATTTAAACTAAATTGACTGTAACATATTTATTGGTAATAAATATAATATATAATATGTCACCGTAAGATTGTAAAAACCGTTAGATTATAATCTAACTCGCGAAATTGCAAACTGTCGAAATTTTACAATCCAACGCATTATTTTTCGGTAGTTTGTAATCTGTTAGGTATAATAACCCGATAGAACCTAAGTGCCCTAACTGATTATTTATGTCGAACCCTAACCTAACCTACAAGAAAGACACAATAAAACGTAAATACAATGAATATTTCAAAAATTTACACTCAGAACATTGAACCGTTCACAATCTGTCGACAGTTTACAATTTCGCGAGTTAGATTATAATGTAACGGTTTTCACAATCTTACGGTGACAGATATATTTTTTTTTTAAGTTTATTTAAGGACAACCAACAGATTACAATAGAATAACAGGAAAAAATAAAGCTAGTAAAAAGAATAATATGCATTATTGTAAACCCCCTTAGCTAGAGGCTGCCACAGCTTGCAATATTATATTAAAAACACAATTTTTTATTTATTTATTTAAGGACATCCAACTGGTTACAATAGAATAACAGGAAAAAATAAAGCTAGATAAAAAATAATATCTATGCATTATTGTAAACCCACTTAGAGGCTGCCACAGCTTGCAATATTATATTAAAAACACAATTTTTTTATTTATTTATTTAAGGACATCCAACTGGTTACAATAGAATAACAGGAAAAAATAAAGCTAGATGAAAAATAATATCTATGCATTATTGTAAACCCACTTAGAGGCTGCCACAGCTTGCAATATTATATTAAAAACACAATTTTTTTATTTATTTATTTAAGGACATCCAACTGGTTACAATAGAATAACAGGAAAAAATAAAGCTAGATAAAAAATAATATCTATGCATTAGTATTGTAAACCCACTTAGAGGCTGCCACAGCTTGCAATATTATATTAAAAACACAATTTTTTTATTTATTTATTTAAGGACATCCAACTGGTTACAATAGAATAACAGGAAAAAATAAAGCTAGATGAAAAATAATATCTATGCATTATTGTAAACCCACTTAGAGGCTGCCACAGCTTGCAATATTATATTAAAAACACAATTTTTTTATTTTTTTATTTAAGGACATCCAACTGGTTACAATAGAATAACAGGAAAAAATAAAGCTAGATAAAAAATAATATCTATGCATTAGTATTGTAAACCCACTTAGAGGCTGCCACAGCTTGCAATATTATATTAAAAACACAATTTTTTTTATTTATTTATTTAAGGACATCCAACTGGTTACAATAGAATAACAGGAAAAAATAAAGCTAGATAAAAAATAATATCTATGCATTATTGTAAACCCACTTAGAGGCTGCCACAGCTTGCAATATTTTTTTTTTCTTCCTTGCTAATACATACCTAATAACATGGACACGAGGCCCTGTCAGGGCGTTGCTAACATAATTATACTTATTATATATATCACAATTGTGGCGTCCTGTCCTTACATAATTCAAATAATGTAGTATAATTAATAGTGTCAACATTACAATATTAATTTAACTTTACTTAACTTATTAAATTAAAAACACACTATTTTTTTTAATATATCGCTTGGCAGTCAGTACGTCACGTTTGTTAAGTGTCAGCCGTGTCCCCAGGAGGCGACGCGTGAGTTCATAACGGAGGGCGCTTGCCGCAGCCGACGCGCGGTTCGCGGCGCACGATGCGCGTCCAGCGCCGGGCACTCCTGCGGAAAGCAAAGCTGCTGCGCGCCCCGGAGGACCAAGAAGAGGAAGGTACGGACACTGATGATGTGTGATCAATCTTGTTATACGACTGCCTGAAACAAGGAGTATATTGTTTTCAGGGTTCGTCTATGTATGTATGTATGTATGTATGTTTTTTTTTTATCCACTACAAGTTAGCCCTTGACTGCGATCTCACCTGATAGGTGGTGATGCAGTCTTAGATGGTAGCGGGCTAACCTGTTAGAGGCATGGCGGTTATATTAAACCCATACCCCTATTTGGTTTCTACACGGCATCGTACCGGAACGCGTAATCGCTTGGCGGCACGTCTTTACCGGTAGGGTGGTAACTAGCCACGGCAGAAGCCTCCCACCAGGCCAGACCAGGGAAAATTCAGAAATTATAAATTCCCAAATTGACCCCGCCGGGGATCGAACCCGGGACCTCCGCACGTTAAGACAACAGCGCTACACACTGTGCCACGGAGGTCGTCGAATGTATGTATGTAATGTATGTATGTAATGGTAGGTATTGTTAGGCGGATAAAAATTGTACAACGGAACGCAAACGTCACCACAGACTATCCGTGTCTATGGCGCATATGAGACCCAGTTTGACATTTGACGTTCCCAAAGCAGTTTTTCTCCCCATTTGAAAAGTATAATTTACTGTAAAAATTTAACATTAAATTTAAAATTCTAAATAACATCCGTTGCATCATTATTTTTTGTTAAAAAAGAAATATATTTTTGAAGTGAAAATTCTTTAGAATCGTTGTGAGTTTTTCGCGCGTTTTTGGAGTGGGAGTGGGTGGGACAGAAAAAACGGTGGGAAAACCGGCTCGCGAGTAGTTGTTGTGGATTTCCTTTATAAATACACAAATGGATTCTACGTTTATTAGTATGTATGATAAATAAATGATAAATGATTTATTTATTTCGTGTAGGACAACTTGTGCCACTTATGAAACGTTAAGACTTCGGAAAATTCTACTGAGACGAGCCGGCAATAAACTAAGCAGTTGCTCTTTTGATAGAAAAGAAAAGGTTACAATATGTAGACAACACAACACATACGTTACAAGTGTTACACTGACTTGTGGGTCACTGGATGCGAGGCCGGTTGCTTCCATGCTACTTTGTCATTAATAAAATCATCGATAGTGTAATAACTTCGACATAACAAATGCTGTTTAACACAGTCTTTATTGAGTCGAATTGAAAATGGTTATCAGCTGATCGACCGCGTATCTCTGACAGCTGCAGTGTAAGATCGCAATCACCTCTGATTGGACAACACTCTTCCACTATTGGACAAAATCCATTGACGCAGCAACAATACCATAAATTCAGCCAATCACAACAATTGATTACTGTAACAGTGATTGATGCAGAAGATACGCGGTCGCCCTGCAGATGCAAATCACCTGAGACGTATTTTTGGCCATAGCTCCGAGGATTTTGGGAGGATCGAGATGGGAATAGTACCAAGAGTTGAGAAATTTATCGAGACACCTGTGAGCGTATGAATCTTGAAAATCGGCTCGTAACTTATTTTGGAATTTTGAAAAATGTAAAAAAGTCGGGTTTTTTGGGGGGTGTTTGTTTACTAAATTGTAAATATTTCGGAAAAAAACTGACTCAATTAAATATTAAAAAAATGGTCCTAGGGTATTAGTTTCGCTAAAAAATGGCGAAAAATTTTGAAAATAGGTTTTAATTTTGACCTGTAGGTGGTCCGTTTAGATTTAGAATTGTAGAAAAACAGGTATTTACGATTGCTGTTTGCTTGTCTCGCTAAAACTCGAGAACGGCTTGACCGATTTTGATTAAATTTTTTGTGCATAATTGAGTGGGTCCAGGGATGGTTTATATTAATAATTGGACCCGGTAAGCGCCGATGCAATCGGGTTTTAGGTTCAACGTCTGCCGGGCCAACTAGTAATTGATAACTTTTTAGTTAATTAAATATCTCTTTAATTCGGTCACTCATCCATTTGCCAACTTGTATCAAAGTTGCTTAATCTGTGCTTTCATTTCAGATCCGCCTGGTATGCGCTGACGGCACTCGCTACACCAAAGATATAGAAATAGTCAGGAAATGCGCATGCGGCAAGAAGTGCCCTCGAAATACCCCCTTCTTGCATTGAATCCATACAAATATACCACACCATACAAGTGTAATATACCAAGATAAGTACCTAAGTATTATAGTAGCTATCATACAAATATAGGTACTCGTATCCATACATAAAACGATTATATTGAGGTAGTAAACTTGTAATATACATAATATGAGTAGTATCATACAAGTACACACATTTTTATCATACATACATAAATAACCATACAAATAAATTTAAGAGTAAAATAATAATCGATAATAATAACATACAATATTATGTACTCTACAACAATTCATACAATCATACATATATCTATCAAACGATCAACGAAGTTTTCAATAGACAATAATCCTTCTATTATTCTATGAAATATTTTCTTTATCTTTAATAAATTCTATAAAAAAGTGTTAAGTACATTATTTGCATAAAGAAAATTTTATATGGCAACACTGACAATTTTTAACTCGCATACCCCCTGAGAATTACCGGCCTAATAGTTCACAATACTTTTTACCATTTTTGAGAATAATAATTTAATATTACGGTTTAGACAATTATATTAATTGAAGACTTATTTAATTTTATAATTGCGGCAATCTATCATGCCTAAAATGCCTAAAAATTTTTTTTAACGACCTTACATTTTTATAAAGTTTTTTGTAGGTATGTACGAAATTCGAAGACCTAATAATGTACCACTTAACTATAATATAATGTAACATTTAAATATAACTATATTTAAAGTTAAGGATAATATTGCATTTATTGAATTATCAGCCAAGCGTAAGCGTGGTGTCCATTTTGAACGACGCCATGCTAGTACTAACTTAGCTTCTACTTAGTTCGTACATTGATACGACGTATCATTGTGAACCTTTGTATATGGCATTCTATGAGACGGTATAAACTACGTCAGTACTAACTTAGCTTCATTCGTTGGGATAATATATTTTAGGAGTACATATTTAATATTAGAAGTACTATGCTTTAATTTAATTTATCCTGCAATAATATTGCTTGCCCTGGAGGCTATATTTCCCCTTTTTTTTACTTTCTACCATAAAACATTTTCTTATATATGAACTCATTTTGAGCTCTAGCAACTCTAGCGAGCTGTCTAAAATTTTACATGCATGTCACTAATGTACTAGCGAATATCGAAATGTATTTTAATTTTGTAAACTTCTACAACAGCTTATGCAGTCTAATTTTTATCTATTAAATGTTTCTTCTAGAATATTTTAGAAAGAATCACATATAAAATAAACTTAATTTGAAACTGCCATAATTGTTTGATACAGATTTTTTTTATTGTTAAAATAACCCTAAACAATATTATATGTGTTCATTTGATGTACTAACAATAATATTATTATATTTATCATTATCTAGATGTTTATTTGTAAGCATAAATTAGTCTTAGGACACCGAAAGTTATTTTAAACACTTTCGTATTTTCTTATTTTTTTATAAAAAGCGAAATTCTTGCCATTTCATTTAAAATTACTTAATTTAAGCTAACATATCGAATGGAAAACTTAACTTTTCATTAGGCTGTCTGCACATCTAGTATTCACATCATCATCATTACTGTTTTAGAACCTGCAGGTCATAGAGGCATAACTGCAGTAGGTGCTTAAATGACTTGAAATAGTTCAATGCTCATTTTTTATAAAGAATGAATGACAGTGCTCACAGATTACCATAGTAACATACATATAACTAAATAAATTCTGACGTATAAATATATACGAAGCGTTTTCACGCCACTCATATTTCATACAATTCGTTATCACGTTGTTCGTTATATTACCAGCCACACGTTTCATGTAACGTCCTCGTGAATGACGTTATCGATAGTAGGTAGATGTGGGATCAGCTATACTGTAACACATTTTTGGAAAGTATTTAAAATAGTTTAAGGACGAAATAATAATAATTTTATGTGTAGGTTTTGTATAATATCTATAGCACATAGTTCAAGAAAGAGTTGATTAGTTCTTTATTGACCATCTACACACGAGTTCATTATAAAATAATTTTAACGTTCTTAAATAACTGATCTCTATTCTTTACTATGTGTTATTAAATATTTCTAGGAACTATCATTGAATAGGATTATAATACGACTGAAGGTCACTTTTGTAAAATAAAAAAAATAGATTTATTATATTTATTGCAATTTTGTTGCTAAAAGTCGTAGCTTAGGCTTATCCATTGTAAATTATAGTTAAGATTAATTGTATAGGAACTATAATTTAGGTATTTTATATTATAAACTTTTTTTTTACAAGCATTCCGTATTTATTGTCTACCATTTTGGTAGAATTTTAATTGCAACGGCAACATTGCATTGACCTTAATTTTTCAGTATTATATTTTGTTAGAGTGGAGATAAATCCGTGATTATTGTTTTTGACCGTAGTTTTTAAACCATACTTTTAATCACGAAATATTTTTTAAAGATATCGCCTTTGCGATGACGCTATTATGTACACAGTTTAAACTGAAACATTTTCATATTAAATCTGTTGTTTTCTTCAATTTGGGCCTAATTGCAAATTTTGAAAGTTAAACCAGTATCTCCAATGTAGGTAATAGGTATATAAGCTAAACATTACTTAAGCTATAGGTCACGTACCTAACATACATCGGTTGCAGCGAACATTTCTATGCGCTTCTTATCATGGCTAAAATTAAAGTAATAATAATATTGTCTATAAACTTTATAATTTATTTGATGTAATAAAAGAGGATGTTAGATAATTCATGCAGTTTTATTTTCCATCACAATTTCTTTTAAATGGAAAATTTTAACTCAACATACCAGAATGAAAGATTCATTTCAACAACATAGAAACGTTTAGAACGCATCGGCAAAATTCGTTTGCGCAGAAAAGCGCAACCTAAAACCGAATATGAAAACCAATGAAATACGGACTTATTGTTTAACTTTAAGATTTTAAACACAACAGCTATCGTACTGAGACTCTTGCTATCGCGTTTAGAACATGGCGCGTAGGCAACAACCAACAGCGGATGGACGCGTGCTACGATAGTTTTTTTTTTATCCATTACAAGTTCACACTACTACACCTATATAACAAGCGCGTTATAACATAACGTAGTCAAAAGCGTGCTAAAAAATTATATATATTTTTTTTAATCCACTACAAGTTAGCCCATCACCTGATTCAGGTGAGATCGCAGTCAGAGATCAGGTGACCTGATGGAAGTGAAAATTATAGTTTTTTTTTAAATCCACTACAAGTTAGCCCATCACCTGATTCAGGTGAGATCGCAGTCAGAGATCAGGTGACCTGATGGAAGTGAAAATTATAGTTTTTTTTTAAATCCACTACAAGTTAGCCCATCACCTGATTCAGGTGAGATCGCAGTCAGAGATCCTGGTGACCTGATGGAAGTGAAAATTATAGTTTTTTTTTAAATCCACTACAAGTTAGCCCATCACCTGATTCAGGTGAGATCGCAGTCAGAGATCAGGTGACCTGATGGAAGTGAAAATTATAGTTTTTTTTTAAATCCACTACAAGTTAGCCCATCACCTGATTCAGGTGAGATCGCAGTCAGAGATCAGGTGACCTGATGGAAGTGAAAATTATAGTTTTTTTTTAAATCCACTACAAGTTAGCCCATCACCTGATTCAGGTGAGATCGCAGTCAGAGATCCTGGTGACCTGATGGAAGTGAAAATTATAGTTTTTTTTTAAATCCACTACAAGTTAGCCCATCACCTGATTCAGGTGAGATCGCAGTCAGAGATCAGGTGACCTGATGGAAGTGAAAATTATAGTTTTTTTTTAAATCCACTACAAGTTAGCCCATCACCTGATTCAGGTGAGATCACAGTCAGAGATCTGACCTGATGGAAGTGAAAATTTTATAGTTTTTTTTTAAATCCACTACAAGTTAGCCCATCACCTGATTCAGGTGAGATCGCAGTCAGAGATCAGGTGACCTGATGGAAGTGAAAATTATAGTTTTTTTTTAAATCCACTACAAGTTAGCCCATCACCTGATTCAGGTGAGATCGCAGTCAGAAATCCTGGTGACCTGATGGAAGTGAAAATTATAGTTTTTTTTTTAAATCCACTACAAGTTAGCCCATCACCTGATTCAGGTGAGATCGCAGTCAGAGATCAGGTGACCTGATGGAAGTGAAAATTATAGTTTTTTTTTAAATCCACTACAAGTTAGCCCATCACCTGATTCAGGTGAGATCACAGTCAGAGATCTGACCTGATGGAAGTGAAAATTATAGTTTTTTTTTAAATCCACTACAAGTTAGCCCATCACCTGATTCAGGTGAGATCACAGTCAGAGATCTGACCTGATGGAAGTGAAAATTATAGTTTTTTTTTAAATCCACTACAAGTTAGCCCATCACCTGATTCAGGTGAGATCACAGTCAGAGATCTGACCTGATGGAAGTGAAAATTATAGTTTTTTTTTAAATCCACTACAAGTTAGCCCATCACCTGATTCAGGTGAGATCACAGTCAGAGATCTGACCTGATGGAAGTGAAAATTATAGTTTTTTTTTTTAAATCCACTACAAGTTAGCCCATCACCTGATTCAGGTGAGATCGCAGTCAGAGATCAGGTGACCTGATGGAAGTGAAAATTATAGTTTTTTTTTAAATCCACTACAAGTTAGCCCATCACCTGATTCAGGTGAGATCGCAGTCAGAGATCCTGGTGACCTGATGGAAGTGAAAATTATAGTTTTTTTTTAAATCCACTACAAGTTAGCCCATCACCTGATTCAGGTGAGATCACAGTCAGAGATCTGACCTGATGGAAGTGAAAATTATAGTTTTTTTTTAAATCCACTACAAGTTAGCCCATCACCTGATTCAGGTGAGATCGCAGTCAGAGATCAGGTGACCTGATGGAAGTGAAAATTATAGTTTTTTTTTAAATCCACTACAAGTTAGCCCATCACCTGATTCAGGTGAGATCACAGTCAGAGATCTGACCTGATGGAAGTGAAAATTATAGTTTTTTTTTAAATCCACTACAAGTTAGCCCATCACCTGATTCAGGTGAGATCGCAGTCAGAGATCAGGTGACCTGATGGAAGTGAAAATAATAGTTTTTTTTTAAATCCACTACAAGTTAACTGCGATCTCACCTGATGGTAAGTGATGATGCAGTCCGAGATGGTAGCGGGCTAACCTGTTAGGGGCATGGCAATTATATTAAACCCATACCTACTCCTATACGGTTTCTACACGGCATCGTACCGGAACGCGTAATCGCTCGGCGGCACGTCTTTGCCGGTAGGGTGGTAACTAGCCACGGCCGAAGCCACCCACAAGGCCAGACCAGGGAAAATTTAGAAATTATAAGTTCCCATATTGACCCTGCCGGGGATCGAACCCGGGACCTCCGCACGTTAAGACAACAGCGCTACACACTTCGCCACGGAGGTTGTGAGATATTTCCGCGCCATTCAAAAATAAGATTTCTGCGACGTCCTCGTAAGTTATAAGTCGTAAAAGCCTTTGGAATAAATAAAGGATATATAAAAAACAATACGCGCAAATAGTTTTAAAATACATATATTTATTTGTCAATATAATTTGTACGCTTTGCGCGATTCTACTCCTTCCTCCTTCCACATAATACATGAGGGTAAATTAACATTAGGCCGGAAACACACGACACACGATCAGACACGATGGGATGCACCCTAAACAATAGGCGATGTCAATAAAATTAGCTAATTTTCTCGAGTATAATATATATGTCACCGTAAGATTGTAAAAACAGTTAGATTATAATCTAACTCGCGCAATTCTAAACTGTCGAAAGATTAGAATTTAACGCATTATTTTCCGGTAGATTGTAATCTGATAGGTATTTAAACCCGATAAAACCTAAGTAATAATAACTACTTGATTATTTATGTCGAACCCTAACCTAACCTACAAGAAAGAGACAAGAAAACGTAAATAAAATGAATATTTCAAAAATTGACACTCAGAACATTGAACAGTTTACAATCTTTCGACAGTTTAGAATTTCGCGAGTTAGATTATAATCTAACGGTTTTTACAATCTTACGGTGACATATATAAGGCTCTATAATATAAGTCCCTTTCCCTTAAACCCCTTAAACATTTCCCTAAAACATTGTAACAATTTACTCATCCAAGTAAAGAGTACAAAAACATTAATAGTAGGTAGTTTATAAAACGGTTGCTTAATATGTGTGATTAAAACATGAGTGTTTAATAGTATCACACAAATACCTACTATGTAGAGTTTTATACATTACTAGCTAATGCCTGCGACTTCGTCTGCGTCAAAGACAATATATGGTCTGCGTGGATCGCGGTGTTTTAGTTCCCGCGGGAACTCCTTAATTTTCCGGGATAAAAAGTATGTGCTGTTCCAGACTATAATCTATCTCTGTGCCAAATTTCAGCCAGATCCGTTCAGCCGTTGGGGCGTGATTGAGTAACAAACATCCATACATCCATCCAAACTCTCGCATTTATAATATTAGTAAGATTGTTCTGATTTTGTTTGTCAAAAGTTATATTCAAGTAGAAAATGTGAATTAAAGTGAAGAATATAAATAATACTGTGAAACGTTTTATGTCATGTGGCAGTCTAAAAATAGCAATGAAATGTACAGAATAATAACAAGAAAAGTATGGATCTGGCTGAAATTTGGCACAAATATAGATTATAGTCTGGAATAGCACATAGGCTACTTTTTATCCCGGAAAATTAAAGAGTTCCCGCGGGAACCAAAACACCTCAAACCACGCAAACGAAGTCGCGGGCATTCGCTAGTAAAATATTAATTTAAGTAAAATATAAAGTTACATTATTTAAAAAAAAAATTATATCATGTAATTAAAATTAAACCGCACCATAGACAAGTCATTGACCAATAGCGACGGCGCCAATCCCCAACCATGTTTACGTGAAAACGTCAAGTACGAACAAATTCACAGAACCTAGAACCCGGAGCATGTGAATTAGGAGTGATTAGTACTATAATGGTAAAAAAATATAAATATAGCATCAATTTGGTATGAAATCAGTGTTGTAATTAGTGCTGTTTCGGGTATCCGTATCCGCGGATCTTGACACCAATTATCCGTATCCAGGGATATACATTATAATTATCCGGCACATCACTAGTTTTAATATTTTTTTTCTACACTAGAGATGTGCGTGAATAATCTATGACACTAAGCTATCATTTTTAATGTCTTATTAGGGATTTTAAGATAAGAGCGTAAATAAAACACGTTTAATTTATCTGTTAGTAAACAGCACCTCGAGTCAAGTTCATAACTAATTCTGAATTTAATGGACCTTATGCAGTATTGAGTATGATCGAGTATCACAAATATGTTTCCGCCCTAAATTCTTAATACTATTATATTTTTACAAATTATAATTAATTAAATATTATACAAACATAGGCAGTAATTTGGTTGTACATAAATCCAAAACTAAATAAACATGACCGATGTGAGAACTTAGTTTTTAAACTAAACTTCAGTTTATTTTATTGCCTCATCTGGTGACAGAAGGGCTGGCTCATTTTTTGCGCAAAGGATCAGCCTGGCTGTCCAGCGCGGAAATGCAGCCAGCATTCTTGCCGCCATTCCACGCGGGCATTATTTATATAGTAATTAGGTTAGGCTAGCTAGCTTTTAACTTTTATTGTATTATTTTCAATGAATGTATCAAAATAAAATAAAAATATTTAAATATTGAATTTATATATTTATTTATTTATTAATTTTTGAGAGGTTGTCAGAAATTAATTTTAATTTAGATTTTTGACATTATTTAATGATCATTTTTTCTAAGGCCTAGTTTAATTTAGTTCAGTTGTAAAAGTTTTGTGTGCAACCAAATTAACAATATTATTGACTAACAAATAAACTTATATTTATATCTACTAGTCTATGAAAGTTCTTAAAACACCTCACTTGATTGTATTTTGAAAAATTCTATACCAATTAAGGGTATACGTATCACTTACCATCCAGTGAGATAATAGTAAAAAACGAAATTGTAGTGGAAAAAAAATATAATAAGAAAAAACTACTAAAAATTGTCAAAAAACGAACTAAAAAGTTAAAATTCTAATTTATCTAGATAAATTAGAATCTTATTCACATTTTAATTAAATGATACTTCTTTGTGAATCAATGGATATTGAACTATAGTGTTATATATTTTTGGAATCCACTCATCATTTTCTAGATGATGTTTATATAGTTAATCTCATATTCGATTTTTTTTTTAACTTTAGTCTTTAATGCGGGCCCATGGTCACCCCATCAATTTTTTTAAAAAATTTACTAGCCTATGTCACCCGGAATACGCTAGGGATTCTCACGACACCTCATTTATCAAAATCGGTTCAGGCGTATAGAAGTTATGGTGGAATATACAAACTCACATACATACATAAATACATACATGAACCCTGAAAACAGTATACTCCTTTTTTCAGGCAGTGGTATAAAAAAGCTCTAG
This sequence comes from Erebia palarica, assembly GCA_964035005.1. Taxonomy (NCBI): domain Eukaryota; kingdom Metazoa; phylum Arthropoda; class Insecta; order Lepidoptera; family Nymphalidae; genus Erebia; species Erebia palarica. Next base: position 493,933 of record OZ035994.1, on the reverse strand, counting down.
TTAGATATAAATATAAGCTCTTATAACTATACAAGTATTTATAATTTAATTATTAATTATAATATAATTATCACTAAACACATACAAGTTAAGTCATTTATCAATTCGACAACCATGTTCTCCAGGACAGTATCATTAATTTAAACATAGGAAAGTATTAAGTTAGTAACTTTACAAAGTTATTTTTCATGTAAAAGATTCAAAAATATAATAAAACAAAATGATAATTTTCAAATTTTTATTTTTGAAGGTAGCTTTATTATTGATGATACAGATCCCAAAATAGTTCCTTTCATTTAATTTGTGTGTCTATCCGTGCACCCATGGCTCTGAAACTATTGTCCTACAAGTGGAAGATCCCGGTTTCTATTCCCGGCATAGTAAATTTATTGTTATAGTGAAAATACATAAGGCAAAGCAGGGGTGGGTCAACTAGTATTAAATCAGAATGACCCCTAAACAGTGTGGACATTATAAACATTTGCGGTATTTAAATTATAACATTTACTAATGAAAAATATCGAAATACAAGCTTGCTAAATGCTATCAAAAATGTATATAATTATTTTACAAATAGTTATTATATAAATAAAAAGAGTTAATACATTTTATTTACAACTTCGTCATTGTGATTACTTCATACAAAGAAATATAAGTTAAAATGATGTAATATTTGGAACTAATTATTTATTATTTTAAGTAGTCATTATTTTACAAAAAATGTAACATTATAAATATTATTAGTTAACAAGAAAGACCAGGTTTCTTACCAAGAGTAACTTTTTTGGAACTTTTTAATTTAGTAGTTCAATATTAAGTAGATCCAATAATAATTTTAAATAAATCATTATATAAAAATATATGACAAAATTATTTATATATATCCATAATAAATCATGCTCTTTTCAACCATTGTCCTAAAGTAATTTAAGATTTTTATAACAAGTTTTAGGCGTTTTTTCTAACAAGTGTTTAGTTTTTTACCCCTATACCCACAAATAAAGAGTACATGTCTCTTGGGGCCAAACAATTAAATTTTTAATATGTTGTAATACTTATACTAAAAAAATTAATACAATTTTTTCATCAAGATCATGTTAAACATGACTAACTAACCCCCATTCTCCTTGCACTGAGCATGCTAGAAGTAGGTACCACAAATAGTACAATGGGCGGGAAATGAACCTGCACCCTTAGCAGTTTCAGTCTTTTGAGCTGCTGAGGTGTAGGTTCACTTAAACAAGTTGTTTAACAAGTTTTATGTTCCATTTTCTATATCTGTCCTTTTCTTGTCAACCATAGAATAAACTTGTTAACAAGTGACAGCATCATGAACCAAATCAGCATTATTTTATTTATAAATCTTTAGAATTGTGAATATGCTTTAATAATACATACATAAATAATACATTATGTTGAATAAACTATGTTATTGCAGTGTATATGTTTAATAATATGATTATAATGTATAACACATCAAATAAACCCAGTCACATCATATAAGATAATAATAATATTAGAATAATTAAATAATATGATTTTAGTTGCCTATATTGTTAGATTTGAATTACCCAATATTGAAGTTAAAGTTACCCGCTGATTCCTAATACAGTTCAAAGGTTTTACAGATTCACCCGGAAGTCATTTTCAAAATACCCCACAGTTAATTTCACTGTACCCCAAACTCATTTTCACGTTGCCCCACATCCAATTCACTTATGCCCTTAAGTTATCATTGACTGTTTTAGTTGTGTTCTTGTGCATCATAATGCAAAACATTATCTGCCAAAATGCAAGTACTGGATATAGTTGTATGCTACATCCATAACACTTAGAACATACACCCAATTTTGTGATGCGTACTTCAGACAAACTCGCTTATGCTTAATGTGTGTACCAATTCTATAATTATATAAATGACTCTCCAGCTATATTGCTAGTGTCATAATGCCCATCTAATTTTTTTTCTTTTTATTACATTGTTATTGACCTTTAATTTAATTGTTCTTCACTCTCAAACGGTCACATAATAATATGGTTTAGCTGATTTCCCCAACACTTCACACTTGTTTACACTGTTGCCACACCGTCACTTCACCATATTCCGCTTCACGAATTTCACTTAGCTGCAAACAGTCAATTCCACCATGCCCCGCAGTCAGTTCCACTTTGCCCCAAACGCCCCAAAGTCACTGGTTCTCGTGCAGCACAACACGCCACAGGCCGCTGTTGTAGCAGACCCGCGGGATGTAGTAGAGCTGCGCGTGCTACATGTGCGGCTCGTACGCGTCGGGCTCGAGGCGTCGCACGCGCACTCGCTGGCGGTAGTGGTACTCCTTGAGGTACGCGCGCAGACGCGACGGTAGCGGCAGCTGCTCTACGCCTGGAAACGATTAATAAGATAAGATAAGATATTTATTTATTGCAAAATACACGTATAGAGCTCTTACAATATTTTTGGAAACAGTGTACTACCAAGTATGGCGTGCAATTATTATAGCATCTTACATCATAATATTTCCTACTTATTATTCTTATTTAAATTAAACAATACTTAAACACAGCATAGTACTCCAAATCATCATTAATTATAGTGAATAGGAACAAATCACATCCCTGATATGCAAACAAAAGCTGAATTACGAAATGGTTACAAAATGTCACAAGATCTAATATATTGATATGATGTCAATATTAAATTATAAGGATGACATGTTATGATACATGTGATTTATTATTATTTTACACAAAATTATTAAAATGTCAAACTATATCTAAAAGTAAACAAGTTATGTCAATAATAATTAAACAAGATATTATGTCAATAATAATATTAAACTGCTAGCAAATTCAAGCTTGTAAAAACTTATGATGATGTTTATTTCATGGCTAAACAATAAAAATGAGTTATTGCCATTCGCCTAAAAAAATAATACTTTTATAATATATTTTAAATAAAATTGTAAATTGTCAGGGGCACGATGAAACTCTCATGACTCACATTTTGACACTCGCCTTTTCACCGTCCCCCGAGCGTACACGACAATAGGGTCACGATGAAACTTTCATTGAATGGAAGCAACCGGCAACCATACATGAAACGTTCAGGGGCCATATTTCCCACTCACCGTCATAGTTGACGTGCGACACTATGACCGCTCGCGCCAGCTGCTGTAGCGAGAATGGCGCGCTGCGGGGGAGGGGCGCCGTCAGCATCGGCTCGAAGAACATCACACACGCGGGGTCCTGCTGGGGAGGGGGCGAGGGGACGGTCTATTAGTTTACTCTTCGACATCATTGTCACTGCCAAACTCCATTTCGAAGTAGGCACACTTACGTATGCCGTTGACAGTAATTAGATTAAACTTTACTATATGAAATAACCTCCAATATCTCACAATCGTGCTACTCGACTCGTGCGTAAGTATAAGATGGACTCTTTATAATTCTTGAAAACATTATTCAAGCGTTGGTGAGGTATAATGTAATGTTAAATGTTCAATCCTCTTTTTTCCCAGTAAACTTTATTAACAAATTGAGTCCCAGATGTTCCAAATAAAGATTATTTGTTGGGTCATATGCAGTGGCGTGCAGTTCATAGAGGCGTAAAAGCACTGCTTACCCAAATGGGCTCGTTTTTCATCACAAACAGCTAGTAAATAGGTATTCTGAGTAAATGCCTACCCAAGCTTCAAAACCTGTGCACGCCACTGGTATATGCAGTATCTAAGTACCAAAGTTGCACTATGCCGCAAACATAAGAGACGTGGGGCCCGGTGAAACTTTCATTTGGTTAGTGAACACACATTTGAACATTCACCAAATTTCAGCGTGCCCCAGGTTTGGGGCACAGTGAAACTCGCGGAACTGGGGACATGGGGACAACGGTCTGCCACACGCGAATCACCTTGTAGTGCTCGATGAGGCCGGTGACGGTGGGCGCGGCGAACACGGCGGGGTCGTGGGAGTCGAAGCTGAACCGGTGCTGGTAGTGTTCGATGCGCGCGTGCAGCGACCGCCCGTACTTGCGGAACGAGACGGAGAACAGGTGCTCCTCCTGAGCCGAGTCGCGCAGCAGGAACGTGCCTGGGGACAACATTACAACTTTATCCCTGGTTTGTGGCACGGGTGGGTGCGAATAGACGAGCCTGGGGACAACACGCGCCGTCATCATTATAATTTCGTCAATGGTTTGTAGAAGGGGGACATTATAACTTTATTCTTATTTTTTATTTTATTTATTAAGTACACTAACAATTCACATATGTTATGTTATGTTGTCATATATATGACAAACACAAGAACGTTCACATTATTACTATTTCTTATACGTAAATCGATTACAAGTGCACATAGCACTACAACTAACTTACATACTAGGTATTAATGTCATGCAAACAAGATAACAACGTTTTGACATACAATGGGGTATAAAAACTTACATGCTAGGTATTAAAAACTTACAAACTTACTTAATTCATTATTATAATTTAGTAGGAAACAATAAGAGAAAACAAAATTAATAAAAATAAAAATATTAACAAACAAGATATTACCTCAAGTGAAATTCTATGCTACATGTTTACTGAGTATTTTCTTAAAAGCAGTAGGTAAATGAGTCATGAAATATGTCGATGCCTGGTAATGTTTTATTATACATATATGTCACCGTAAGATTGTAAAAACCGTTAGATTATAATCTAACTCGCGAAATTCTAAACTGTCGAAAGATTGTAAACCGTTCAATGTTCTGAGTGTCAATTTTTGAAATATTCATTGTATTTACGTTTTCTTGTCTCTTTCTTGTAGGTTAGGTTAAGGTTCGACATAAACAATCAGGTAATGGTTAGGTTTTATCGCGTTAATATTCCTAACAAATTACAATCTACCGAAAAATAATGCGTTAAATTCTAATCTTTCGACAGTTTAGAATTTCGCGAGTTAGATTATAATCTAACGGTTTTTACAATCTTACGGTGACATATTCATTATATTTGCCACAAATACGCGCAATGGGAGCTTGACGACCGAGATGTGTGTGTAACTTTATCACTGGTTTGTAGTACGGGTGGGTGCGAATAAACGAGCCTGGGCCGTCATCATTATTATTTCGTCACTGGTTTGTCGAAAGGGCGAATAAACGAGCCTGGGGACAACACGCGCCGTCAGCATTAAAATTTCGTCACAGGTCTGTATAAAGAGGGAATAAGCCATTTTTTTATAAAGTCGTTTTATCATAAAGGGAATAGAATATTTATAGGCTAGAGTATTTTGGTATGGAGCCTGGTTTGCCGTGTCCCTACCATTGCCATATCCTACCTACTGTGCCGCCATTTTAATTTATTGAAGTGAAAACTTCTTTAGGCGCGTTGAGCACTTTTTGCTAGGGGGTAAAAATGTGTAGTGTTCTTCTTAAGACAAAAAGTCTTAAGTATAATAATATAGCGCATGCTTAATTAAACTTTAATGTCATAGTTTTAAGGTTTATATTTGTAATATTTTTATTTTTTTATAATTATTTTTTTTAAATTAGAAAAAATAATTAAATATTCGTTTAATTAAATATCAAATCTGTGCTGGTGACACCATAATTAATAAGACTATAACTTTGATAATTTATCAAATCTAAACTGGTTTACGCGATAATGTACCTTCCTGATTTAACAATAATGGGTACAGCATAAAAATACCTAACTTCCTGTTTATTTTATTTTTGAATATTCATAAAATACGTTTATCTCATGGTATTTTATCATGCTGTAAAGTTTCGCCGCCTGAGGAATTATTGTTGGGGTCCACAAGCTTTATTGCAGACTAAAAGTCGGTTAAACGGTAGACCAGCAGTGGAGGAATACAGACTTTTCTCAGTTGGATGGAAACCAAACCATCAACAAAACAATGATCATGAAAGAAGTAGAACTTTCATCATCATCATCATCACTACAGCCCATTAACGTCCCACTGCTGGGCACAGGCCTCCACTCTCATAAGAGAGAGGGTATTACGAGCTTAGACCCACCACGCTGCTCCAATGCGGGTTGGCGGGCCTTAACGAGTATTATCATGTTAGTGATAATAACCGGGACCGACGGCTTAACGTGCTCTCCGAGGCACGGGGGTGAAACACCGCCAACTTCCTAACTCCGGGCTAGTACTGGGAATTTCTAATCCGAAAAACCCGATACATAATTATGGCCCGACTCGGGACTCGAACCCGGGACCTCGTCGGCCGCAGTCAAACGTGCTAACCACTAGACCAACGAGGCAGTTACTAGACCAACGAACGAGTAGAACTTTAATTGGCTATAATCCGCCACAGTAAGTAAATCCATGTGGTACAGTTTGTATCTTGCGATATTCACCACACCACCACAAATCTTCCAAATTATTCTCAGCTTAATTAATTAGCCAATTAAAGTTCTACTTCTTTCATTATCATGGACTTCCGCAAAGTTCTAGTTCTAGTAGTAGTAGTAGCTGCTTCTATCACATAATTGAAACAATGATCCTCGCAAAATATGTCCCCTAGCTAGACCTAGAGCCGCCTCTAAGTCTAGGGGACGGGGACGGGGACGCGGAATTACGAATTAATTACGAATACGAGCCTACGATACCTAATTCGTATCAATCGGAATATATTCAGTATGCAATAAATAATATATTATCGCATGGAAATTGTATATGTCACCGTAAGATTGTAAAAACCGTTAGTTTATAATCTAACTCGCGAAATTCTAAACTGTCGAAAGATTGTAATGTTCTGAATGTCAATTTTTGAAATATTCATTGTATTTACGTTTTCTTGTCTCTTTCTTGTAGGTTAGGTTAGGGTTCGACATAAATAACCAAGTAGTTTTATCGGGCTTAAATACCTATCAGATTACAATCTACTAAATTCTAATCTTTCGACAGTTTAGAATTTCGCGAGTTAGATTATAATCTAACGGTTTTACAATCTTACGGTGACATAATATATAAATATTGTATACTAAGCTTATGTATTGTTACATACATACGCTGTAGAAAAATTATTTCTAAATTGACTCAGGTCTGGTACATAATGTACCCCAGTACAGCTTATACAGAGTCCTCGGGCGATACAAGATAGCGCGAGCCAATGACGTACAACGCCATCTAGTTTGTGATATCGAATCAATTGGGCGTTTGACTACTAGTGAAATAAATTATTTTTTAGTGATTATTAAATAAAGGATCTCTCAACTAACTCGCCTAACTCGGGTAACTGCCTCGTTGGTCTAATGGTTAGCATGTTTGACTGCGGCCGACGAGGTCCTGGGTTCGAGTCCCATAATTAAGTATCGAGTTTTTCTGATTAGAAATTCCCAGTACTACCCCGGGGTAGTACTGGGAAAGTAACTCCGGGGTAGTAACTCCGGAGTTAGGAAGATGGCGGTGTTTCACCCCCGTGCCCTCGGAGAGCACGTTAAGCCGTCGGTCCCGGGTTATTATCACCAACATGATAATAGTCGTTAAAGCCCGCCAACCCGCATTGGAGCAGCGTGGTGGGTGTAAGCTCTAATCCCCTCTCTCCTATGAGAGTGGAGGCCTGTGCCCAGCAGTGGGACGTTAATGGGCTGTAGTGGTGGTGGATCTCCCAAAACTCGTAATATCCACGTCACCTGCTAGTTTTATTTTGAATAACCATTTTAAACTATCGATTAAAGTAAAAAAAGTGCGTTGAAATTTGATGACGTCACAACTTAAAATTTCATACAAAATCCATACTAAGCACGCGTTTTGACGTTTCAAAAAAAAGTTGCTGATTTGACTAGTTGTCAAATACCCAATTCAGATTTGAATATGGGAAAATCAGGCAAATCTTTTATTCTGCTGCGTCTTGTAAAAAACCGGCCAAGCGCGAGGCGGACTTGGACATGAAGGGTTCCGTACCGTCTTACGAGAAACAAACACTAATTACGTTTTTTTTTTATCCACTACAAGTTAGCCCTTGACTGCGATCTCACCTGGTTAGTGATGATGCAGTCTAAGATGGTAGCGGGCTAACCTGTTAGAGGCATGGCGGTTATATTAAACCCATACCCCTATTCGGTTTCTACGCGGCATCGTACCGGAACGCGTAATCGCTTGGCGGCACGTCTTTGCCGGTAGGGTGGTAACTAGCCACGGCCGAAGCCTCCCACCAGGCCAGACCAGGGAAAATTCAGAAATTATAAATTCCCAAATTGCCCCTGCCGGGGATCGAACCCGGGACCTCCGCACGTTAAGACAACAGCGCTACACACTGCGCCACGGAGGTCGTCACGTTACAAATACTTTCGCAAAAGAAACAAGAGGCATTCAAAAACCACGTTTCTTGTATGAACCTCCCCCCCCCCTTAATTTTTTTATTTATTATTATTTGTTTTATCGTGGCAATACAAAATTTCAACTGTATATTTATTACAGTTCATGATAGACAGGCGACCGTCCATACTCCATTGGCACCTTTTAAGTACGGAACCCTAAATTATTTTTAGGGTTCCTAATTCCCTCTCTCCTATGAGAGTGGAGGCCTGTGTGCCCAGCAGTGGGACGTTAATAGGCTGCAGTGGTTTGTGTGTTTATTAAGGTCAAATCTTGCAACTGAATTCTAAAGCAGTTATCCTCAACCGATTGAGCTGAAAATTTTCATACAATTACATACATACAAAATTTCATACATACATACAGTTTGTTTTGGATGACAATGGGGTTGATTCCGTTGTACAAAGTCTCTAAATTAAACTTTATTAAAAAAAATGAAAAAACACGACTGCCCTGGCAAAAAAACTAACTAAAAAGTTAAAAATCTAAATTAATCTAGTTAAATTAGAATCTTATTCAAATTTTTATTAAATGATATTTTTTTGTGAATCACTGGATATTGAACTATAGTGTTATATATTTTTGGAATCTACTCATCATTTTCTAGATGATGATTATATAGTTAATCTTATTTTCGTTTTTTTTAACTTTATTCTTTAATGCGTTACCATGGTCACCCCATAATTTTTTTTTAAATTTTACTAGCCTATGTCACCCGGAATAAGCTAGGGATTCTAACGACACCTCATTTATCAAAATCGGTTGAGGCGTATAGAAGTTATGGTGGAATATACAAACTCACATAAGTACATACATACATACATTCATTCATGAACCCTGAAAACAATATACTCCATTATTCAGGCAGTCATATAAAATTTATAAAATCATACTAATATTATAAATGCGAAAGTGCGTTTGTTTCTTAGGTTGTCCTTCAATCACGCCGTATCGGAACAACAGATCGACATGATTTCTGCCATGGGCATAGTTGAGGAAAGGCTACTTTTTATCCCGGAAAACCAAAAACAATTAAACCATGCGGACGAACTCGCGGGCATCAGCTAGTTAAAAATATTGCTAACCCTTTCATAGTACTCCCTGCGGATAAGGACAGAACTAGAATAAAGCTGTCATTTTAGTATAGAGACTTTGTACAACAGAAACAGCCCCAATACGGTCATACTAAATCCAATATGGCGGACTCCCTAAGTTGGTGTACTAGTTTTTATGCATCCCCATGATATGGGTAAAAATTTAAAGGTTTTGCCGAGAAGAATACGAAAAATAAAATGTCGTCACATCATATTCAACACAACTACAACACAATACAACGTATTACACGTACAACGTACTACAACAACAACGTAATACAGCGGACGATGAAAGCTTGTTTTTATTATTAATAGTAGTTTGTGATATAAGAGCGGTAAATAGGTTTTTACATACGAGTTGACCATCGTCACGAGTATGTAGAAACCTTAACGCCCGTGTATCACACAATATTTTTCAATACATTTGTGAGAAAACTTGAAAATAAGAGTTGAGTAGGTGGGCACTAGGTACTCGTTAGAAAATGGTTCTTCACGCCCATACTTATTTCGAGATTTTTGGCGGCTATTATAAGCGCGGTTTTTTTCTCAGATCTAAAATACCTAATTGTTGATTTAATTTTTTGATTCCACATCACATGTACCACTCATATTTATTGATAATTTATAACAAAAATTCAATGACTATTTTAAAAATAGCGCGCACAGACTAAAGATTTAGTATAGACTACGGCGCGTTGTAATTGCGTTTTTTTTATTAGATTCATGGCTCTAGGTTCTAGTTCTTAGCTCCCAGCCTGGACAGTTCAGCCTTTACTTTTTTGATTTATAACATTTAAAACAATTTTAATAATTATATTATATATAATTCTTTAACTTTTTGAATTAATTTCATCAATTCACATCTAAATGTCATTATTTTTTAGGTTTTCTATATACAAAGTCAATATCATTATGAACCTTCTTGCAAGAAAACTTTTTATTCAGAAGTAACGTGGACTTACAAAAATTAAAAAAAACTGCAAATTTACTGCACGAGGGCAGTAAATATTTACTGCACGCGGGCAGTAAATTGAACTTACAAGCCCTGTTTACTGCCACTGTAAGTGCATTTTTCGAGCAAGTGAATTGAAAAAATGTTTTATTCTTAAATCTTAACTAATTCTCAACTCTTAACTTGTATTGATTTATTAGTTGCGAACACGATATTGTTTATCATAGTTTAAGATAGTATATTGATTAAATAGTTCCATTTAATAAACTAGATGGCGCTATACGCAGTTAAATCGCGCTAAAGTTTGTTGTTACTCGAAGGGTATATTCCACATGCATAGAAGTGCACGTTAGGTTTTAACGATTATTATCAGAATTTTTGGTATAAGTGTATGTAATTGATCATTACATCTACACTTATAGGTTACTAACTTGTTCACGCGACATTGTCCGCGAATATATGGATTTTTTAAAATCTCGTTGGAATTATTTGTTTCTGTCACCGTAAGATTGTCAAAATAGTTAGATTATAATCTAACTAGCGAAATTGTAAACTGTCGACAAATTGTGAACGGTTCAATGTTCTAGTGTAAATTTTTGAAATATTCATTGTATTTAAGTTTTCTTGTCTCTTTCTTGTAGGTTAGGTTAGGTACATAAATAAACAGACATTTAGGGTTTATATACCGAACAGATTACAATCTCAATCATTTATCGGGTTTATATACCGGTTTTATCGGGTTTATATACCGAACAGATTACAATCTACCTAAAAAATAATGCGTTGAATTGTAATCTTTCGACAGTTTGCAATTACGCGAGTTAGATTATAATCTAACGGGTTTTTACAATGTTACTGTGACATATACAAGGCGCGAACAAAAATTTGCCGGTATACAATACCAATATAATATTGCTACAAGGCTATATATTGCTATCTCTATTTGGCTGATGACACATGATCGCGTGCAAGCGCGATAGCAATATGAGCGTTCAGAATTTGTTATACTTTTAGTCTGGTTCCGTAAATATCAAAGATGATGAATGCAAACTTGTTGTGTTTTTCACTTCGTATTGTTATTCTGTAACTTGACAATATAGGCTATGTAATTGATCACTTAGTGCGTAAGATATCGTTGGTTTTAATATGGAACAAATAAGAGGAAAACATGTCACTCTTGTCGTAAAAATATGGTAAACGCAATTCACTCACATTTCATTTAAGGAAAGTATTTTAAAAACATATAAATCCAGGGACCTAGATAAATACACTTTGAATACAAACAATCTCTAATGTGGTGGAAATATTCTCCAATTATAAATTACTAGATGATACCCGCGACTTCGTCCGCGTGGATTACTTTTTTTTGATTCCCGGGATTCTTAATTTTCCGGGATAAAAGTAGCCTATGTCACTCTCCAGGTGCTCAACTATACCCATGGCAAAAATCACGTCGATCTGTAATCGTTCCGATACGGCGTGATTGAAGGACCAACCAAGAAACAAACACACTTTCGCATTTATAACATTAGTATGATGTTATAATTTAAGTTTAATAGAGTTTAATTTAGAGATTTTGTACAACGAAATCAGCCCCACTGTCATCCAAACAAAATGTTTATGAAAAATTTCAGCTCAATTGGTTGAGTATAACTGCTTCAGAACCGACTAGGGGTATGGGTTAAATATAACTGCCTTGCCCCTAACAGGTTAGCCCGCCACCATCTTAAGACTGCATCATCACTTACCATCAGGTGAGATCGCAGTCAAGGGCTAACTTGTAGTGGATAAAAAAAAAAAAAACATCTAGATGGGGGCATCTATCATCTAATTCCCTCTCTGTCTCTCTAATAGAAGGGAATAGATGTTCTTCCCCGGGGTGTAACCTGCCGCTATGCCAAATTTCATTAACATCGGCTGAATATATGGGCGGTGAAAGCGTAGCAGACAGACAGACACACTTCCGCATTTATAATATTAGTATGGATTTTACATTTGTATGGGCAATTCACCCTCCGCTGACTTATATACTTACTTACTGCCTCGTTGGTCTAGCGGTTAGCGTAGCCGGCTGCGGATCACGAGGTCCTGGGTTCGATTCCCGGTCGGGCATAAAAATTGTTAGGTATTGGGTTTTTCAATTAAGAAATTCTCAGTGCCAGCCCGGAATTGGAAGTTGGCGGTGTTTCACCCCCGTGCCTCGGAGAGCACGTTAAGCCGTCGGTCCCGGTTATTATCACTGACATGATAATAGTCGTTAAAGCCCGCCAACCCGCATCGGAGCAGCGTGGTGGGTCTAAGCTCCTAATTCCCTCTCTCCTATGAGAGCGGAGGCCTGTGCCCAGCAGTGGGACGTTAATAGGCTATAGTGACTTATATTGTTTAACATAGTTCCATTCAATAAACTAGATGGCGTTATACGCAGTTAAATCACGCTAAAGTTTGTGGTCACGTGAAGGGTTTATTCCACATAATTACAAGTAGACATCTGTAACGATTATTATCAGAATTTTTCGTATAAGTGTATGTAACTGATCGTTACATGTACACTTATAATAGTATTTTTCTTGATTTACTTATTTAAGGTGCCAGCGGAGGGTGAATTGCCCATACAAACGCAATACCAAAATGATTCGTAATTCGAGAATATTTCCACCAGATTATGCGATTATTAAAATTGAACTTGTATTTATCTAGGCCCCTGGATAATTATGTTTTCAAAATATTTTCCCAAAATTAAATGTAAGCGCATAGCGTTTTGCTTGTTTTTACGACATGAATGACATGTTTTCTCTTTATTGAAAATAAAATCTTTATTTGTATCATATTAAAACCGACGATATGTTACGTACTGATTGACCAGGAGCATAGCCTATATTGTCAAGTTCCCGAATAACAACACGAAGTGACAAACACAACAAGTTATCATTCATCATTTTTTGGTATTTACGGAACAAGACTAAACGTATAACAAATTCTGTACGCTCATATTGCTATCGCGTTTGCACGCGATCATGTGTCATCAGCCAAATAGAGATAGCAATATACCGGCAAACTTATATTTGCGGGTTGAATAGAAATTGCGAGCGGCGATCACCGGCCTCTTAATAATCATCACATGAGGCCTCGTCAGGGCATTGTAATGCTGCAAATGCAATTGCAGGTTACATTTATTTTTAATTTAAAACATATTAGCATTAACAATACAATACAACCAACAATAAAATAATAAAATTAAATAGATATTACATAATGTCAATTAATATTTTAAGAATGAATTCAGTCAGTTTATTATAAATTAAGTCAGCTTAATAATTTACAAACAAAACGTAGTATGGGAGGTAATGATGCTAAATGTGGATTTCGTGAGGATGTGTGTGGAGTGGAGACCTAATGGATTTTTTGACGACCTCCGTGGCGCAGTGTGTAGCGCTGTTGTCTTAACGTGCGGAGGGCCCGGGTTCGATCCCGGCAGGGTAAATTTGGGAATTTATATTTTCTGAATTTTCCCTGGTCTGGCCTGGTGGGAGGCTTCGGCCGTGGCTAGTTACCACCCTACCGGCAAAGACGTGCCGCCAAGCGATTTAGCGTTCCGGTACGATGCCGTGTAGAAACCGAATAGGGGTATGGGTTTAATATAACTGCCATGCCCCTAACAGGTTAGCCCGCTACCATCTTAGACTGCATCATCACTTACCATCAGGTGAGAAGATCGCAGTCAAGGGCTAACTTGTAGTGGATAAAAAAAGCATTTTTCAATCAGATAGTTTTTTAGCGTGTTATTAAACTCTTTTTCTTTTCCGATGTTCCTAATGTAGTCTGGCAGATTGTTAAATACTTTTATTGACATTGAATAGGGGCTGGAGCTGTGCAAAGCCAATTTTGACGGTGGGGGAATCAATTCGTTTTTTTTATCCACTACAAGTTAGCCCTTGACTGCGATCATCTCACCTGATGGTAAGTGATGATGCAGTCTTAGATGGTAGCGGGCTTAGGTACCTGTTAGGGGCATGGCAGTTATATTAAACCCATACCCCTATTCGGTTTCTACGCGGCATCGTACCGGATTGCTAAATCGCTTGGCGGCACGTCTTTGCCGGTAGGGTGGTAACTAGCCACGGCCGAAGCCTCCCACCAGGCCAGACCAGGGAAAAATCAGAAATTATAAATTCTCAAATTGACCCAGCCGGTATCGAACCCGGGACCTCCGCAAGTTAAGACAACAGCGTTACACACTGCGCCACGGAGGTCGTCATTGTTTGCGTCTCTCGGGGAACCGACGAGCTTTGTCTCCTTTCTTGGTGTAAAAGTTTATGTTTTTTCTTACAAATTTACACCTTTCAAATATATAAATAGACGGTAAGGTCAGGATTTTTAATTCTTTAAAGTGAGGTAGTTTTTATATTTACTAAGATGCGAATGCATTTTTTTTTGTAATATAAACAGATCCTGAAAATTTGTGTTCCCTCACTCTCACCTTCGGGCTTGTTGTCCAGCAGCCGCTCCGCCTCGTAGCGGTCCATCTTGCCCCAGTAGAAGGAACACGCGGTGATCTCCTGCAGGTCCGGGACCAAACAGTGCTTGTAGTCCACCTGGAATATTATAACCACATTCTTAATACCAGCGGTTCGCCCCGAACTGATCCATAAGATAGTTTTAACTATTTAACTGTAATATAATCGGCGCGGCGAACCTTGATCCCTATGACAGTTTGTGTTAGTGATGGGTCGTGTCTTTGGTTGTTATTGTAGGTTATAATAATATTATAGGATATTTTTAGATATGTGAGTATGAAAAAAAATTGTGCACTCGTTTCCATTACCGACATTTTTTTATTGACACTTGCCGCCCTGGTCGATAAACGTCACACGACGTAAGTTTTGCAGGACGTAAACATAAATTCAGATTGAGATAACTTCTTGTAAATGTTAAGAATTGTTAAAAATATCAACGGAATATCATTACTAATGGTATAAAGCTACGTAAAATTTATAAATGGCATTTTTAGACGCCCCCCAATATGATCCCAATTTAATGGTGACGCCACTACAATGTTATATGGTGACATTAGCTGTCAGTGTCAGGGATCAAGGTTCGCCGCGCCGAGTATATTTAACTGTAATAGTTAACTTTTAACCACTACAGCCTATTAACGTCCCACTGCTGGGCACAGGCCTCCACTCTCATAGGAGAGGGAATTACAGCTTACACCCACCACGCTGCTCCAATGCTGGTTAGCGGGCTTTAACGACTATTATCATGTTAGTGATAATAACCGGGACCGACGGCTTAACGTGCTCTCCGAGGCACGGGGGTGAAACACCGCCAACTTCCTAACTCCGGGCTAGCACTGAGAATTTCATAATTGAAAAGCCCAATACCTAACAATTTTTATGCCCGACCGGGAATCGAACCCAAGGCCTCGTGATCCACAGTCGACTACGCTAACCGCTAGACCAACGAGGCAGTTACTTTTAACAGTAGACGCAAAAGAGCTAAAGAATTATCGGAGAAACGAATAAACTTTTACAGAGCGCCATCTATTGACATCATTGTGATGTTCTGTTAAAAATACTGAAGCTCATTAAAAATGAAATAATTCCGTTTCCTCATAATATTTATCTTATTTTAGTATTTGTTGTTCAAGTACAGGATATAATTCAAGTAATTGATCAAGTTTCAGGCTCAGTCTTTCAGAAAATTGAGAGTTCTGAGTTTCTTGCCGGCTCTTCTCAGTAGGATCAGCTTTCCGAACCGGTGGTAGAGTCTTGACGTTCCATAAGTGGCACAAGTTGTCCTACATGAAATAAATAAATCATTTTTCCACAAAATGATATGAAATGTGCACATTTCATACCCTGTAAACGAGTTCGAAAGTTAAACTTCCCGGCCTAGGCCAGTAAAGAATGCATGTATTTTCATTACATATCATAAGTTTCAATTTGGAATCTTTCTTCCTGGATATCTTGTAACTTGTTATAATGTTTTTTGGCCTAAATAGTTTAAATTTGGAACTCTACCGTATTACGCGTTTAGCACTCACAGCGCAAAAAAATATATTAAAAAAAAAGTCACTTGTTTAATTTTTTAGAAAAGCACTATACACACCTCGACCGGGAGAGCGTTTCTGGTCTCGTATATAGCCGGTCTAACTAACACTCGACCAGAAAACGCGTACTTCCCCCTCTCGCGATGTAATGTACTATATCATTTATTTTTATCATTTATATGGCTCCGTGGGTGCACGTACCTGGGTGTGTACAGTGGTGGGGGGCGGGGGCAGGTCCCCCAGGGGCGGAGCACGCAGCAACAGCGCTCGGAGCTCCCCCCCGCAGACCACCTGCAAACATACACACAAACATTATTGTACATGCTTAGAGTTAGTTACTCCACTACAGCCCATTAACGTCCCACTGCTGGGCACAGGCCTCCACTCTCGTAAGAGAGTGGAATTAGAGCTTATAGGCCTATTACACTGCACATTTTTACAGAGCCCTGTGGTAAGGGTGGGCGTGGCTGCTAGCTAGAGCGTCGCTTATTACACAGCAATAAAGACCGATTTAGGGACCCTTACTCCCTAAATTCTATTACACTACACTGATTCAAGTGTAAGGGTCTCTGTGAAATGTGCAGTGTAACCTATTAGACCCACCACGCTGCTCCAATGCGGGTTGGCGGGCTTAACGACTATTATCATGTTAGTGATAGTAACCGGGACCGACGGATTTACGTGCTCTCCGAGGCACGGGGGCAAACGAGAGGGCCAAATTCGGTAACCCATCCAGTTACCATATTGAATAGAAGCAGGCGTTACTTTGCGGAAGTCCATGATAGTGAATGAACTAGAAGTTTAATTCGCTATAATCCGCTACAGTAGACAAATCTGTGTGGTACATTACGTGTCTTTCACCTGCAGCATGCGACACCCACCACCCAGCAATGGGGATGATGACTATATCGAAAATAAATTATTTCTAACTGATTATTAAATAGGGGATCTTTCAAAACACCTAAAATTCACATCCTTGGTTAGTTTTGAGTTTGATAACCATTTTAAAATATAGAATAAAGAAAAAAAGTGCGTTGAAATTTGATGACGTCACTAATGTGAATTTCATACAACTTCCATACTAGAAGTGCGTTTTTAATTTTGTTAAAGAGTTGCTGATTTGATTGAGTTGTCATCATCCCTATTCCCACAGGCACAACACCACACCACACAAATCCTCCAAATCACTCTCAACGTACGTTTCACTCCGACACCGGAGCATCCTCAGGAGATGTCGACTCGACAATGCACGATTAATAACCATTCATATAAAATCCTGCATAAATGTAATAAAGGGTTACGAATGTGCGTTTGGGAGCAATTAGAAATAATTAAACACAATAATAAAGGATTTGAGTTGCTAAATGAACAAATAAACGTATCAAATTCACCTTTACTCAATTTATACAGTAATAGGGGAGGGGGCGGGGCTTCAGTATGAGCCATGCCAAAAAGGTATATAAGCCGGAACTTGCGATACGATAGTCACTTCACAATCGTGCATTGTCGAGTCAACATCTCCTGAGGATGCTCCGGTGTCGGTGTGAAACGTACGTTGAGAGTGATTTGGAGGATTTGTGTGGTGTGGTGTTGTGCCTGTGCGAATTGCTGGGTGGTGGGTGTCGCATGCTGCAGGTGAAAGACACGCACTGTACCACACAGATTTGTCTACTGTAGCGGATTATAGCGAATTAAACTTCTAGTTCATTCACCATCCAGTTACCGACTTGGATCAACGTTGCTTAACAATCGCATACAACTGATATGCGTTGTCACAACTAGGCCACTCGTTCCTCGAACTTCTATATTAAGTGCAATTCAAAGAAAACTTCGTAAGTAATCTATTTAATCAGTGTAATCTTAATTCGACTCAAGATTTAACAGCGCCATCTATCGTCGCAAGGCCAAATTTGAACTTCCAAACTCGGTCACCCATCCAGATACCGACTTGGGTCAACGTTACCTAACAATCGCATTTGACTGACATGCGTTGTCAAAACACCGTCGCCTCTAATACTATTGGTAGGGAGGGGCAAGGGGTCGCGACCCTCAGCGATGGGCGACATACCTGGAACCGTCGGATCGCGCGGTCTGCGGCCGGGGCCCGCTCCCTCCGCTCCGGGGACTCGCCCTCCCTGCAAATCAACTTCATTTTTTTTTATCCACTAAAAGTTAGCCCTTGACTGCGACCTTCGTAGAGGGGATTAAGCTGTACATTTATGTGATGTGATAATTTAATTTAGTGCATTTAACCGTATTTTTTTTTTTTTAATTTTACTTTATTCTGAAAACATACAGTAACCTTAAAAACAATATGTAAAACAAATATAACATTACACTTAAACCATAACAGTTTTCAAAGTTTTTTTGCACATGTTGTATAAAAATTTTCCAAATGAATAGGTAGTTGGGTATAGTCGCTAGACGAAAAACAAAATTTGCTAAAAATTTGTATTTAAGTATTATTTAATATATTAACGTCTAAATATGGATTTCATAAACTAACTAAATAAAAATTCATAATTTTATAATTAATAATTAACAATGTAATTATAATATTTTTGTATAATTTAATTTAATAATGACATTTTGTATCTTTCTAAAATGTTGACATTGTATTTTAATATGGGTTCACATTACCTGAAATAAATAAATTGAATTTGAAAAATTTGATCTCACCGGATGGGAAGTGATGATGCATTTAATGAATTGAATGCATTGGCAATGAAAGTTTTAGTTAAAAATAACAAAAACCTACGATTTTACGAAAATCTATCCCTAAAGGGGTGAAATGGGGATTAAAAAATTATATGAAGGTTATATTATAAAAAGTTATAGAAGTTCTATGACTTGAAAATCGGCATTTAGGTTATGGAGATTCAAATAATGGCAATTTTATGAATCACCACCACCACCACTACAGCCATCCCACTGCTGGACACAGGCCTCCACTCTCATGAGAGAGAGAGGGGATGAGAGCTTAGACCCACCACGCTGCTCCATTGCGGGTTGGCGGGCTTTATCGATTATTATCGTGTTAGAGATAATAACCGGGGCCGACGGCTTAACGTGCTCTCCGAGGCACGGGGGTGAAACACCACCATCTTCCTAACTCCGGGCTAGTACTGAGAATTTGCAGTCAGAAAAAGCCAATACATGTTATAACCCGACCCAGGACTCGAACCCGTTACCTCAGCCGGCCACAGTTGAACATGCCAACCATTAGACCAACGAGGTGGTTAAATTTTATGAATATTCACCCCAAAAGGGGTGGAATGGTGGTTGGAAGGTTACATAAAATTTCTTTGATTTTGAAGTATAACCATGAAAATCAGCATTTAGGTTACAAGTATTACCTGCATACAAAAATATGACGCTATAACGGTTCATTTTTCAATTTGGTATAGAAATATGGTTATTTAATATAGAAATGGTTTTGACCTCCGTGGCGCAGTGTGTAGCGCTGTTGTCTTAACGTACGGAGGTCCCGGGTTCGATCCCCGGCAGTGTCAGTTTGGGAATTCGTAATTTCTGAATTTTCACTGGTCTGGCCTGGTGGGGCTTCGGCCGTGGCTAGTTACCACCCTACCGGCAAAGACGTGCCGCCAAGCGATTACGCGTTCCGGTACGATACCATGTAGATACCGAATAGGGGTATGGGTTTAATATAACTGCCATGCCCCTAGCAGGTTAGTCCGCTACCATCTTAGACTGCATCATCACTTACCATCAGGTGAGATCGCAGTCAAGGGCTAACTCGTAGATTATATTTAAAAAAAAAATTGTATCCCGGGGAAGGACATATTTCCGGGATTTAAACCAGGTCGCGGTCATCAGCTAGTAAGCAACAAACACTTACGCCCTGGTGGGTTCCACGGACAGCACATAGAGCTCCGCTGTTGGCTCTCTGATGTCTCTGTTTGAGTCACCGTCTGCAACAAATCGTATTACTATCATAAATGCGAGAGTGAGTTTGTCTTTATGGTCCCTATGAGCCATCTATTTCATATCACACATTAACGTCCCACTGCTGGGCACAGGCCACTCTCATAGGAGAGAGGGAATTAGAGTTTGGACCCACCACACTGCTCCAGTGCGGGTTGGCGAGATTAGACAACTATTATCAGATGTTAGTGATAGTAACCGGGACCGACGGCTTAACGATTATCATGTTAGTGCTCTCCGAGGCATGGGGTGAACACAAACACAACCAACTTCCTAACTCCGGGTTAAAACTGAGAATTTCTAGTCAGAAAAACCCAATACTTAATTATGGCCCGACCCAGGACTCGAACCCGGGACCTCGTCGGCCGCAGTTGAAAATGCTAACCAACGAGGCAGTTACAATTTTGACAAATTTGGTACAGAGGCATAGGTAACCCCAAACAGGGGATACTTTTATATCTATACTAATATTGTAAATGCGAAAGTGTGTCTGTCTGCTTTCACGGCCCACCTGATCAACCGATTTTGATGAAATTTGGTGTATATCCATCAGCATTCCGGGGAAGGACATAGGCTACTTTTTATCCCGGGAAATTAAAGTGTTCCCGCGGGAATCAAAAAACATTAATCCACGCGGACGAAGTAAGGTTTAAAATATTTCTATTTTTTATCTACCACCAGACTTTAGGAAAATTGTAATAATGGTTAAAGTGCCATACATTTAAGTTACTTACCGCTGTTCAAGACGATGGCATCCAATTCCCGGCGGAGGTCTCTGCCCAGAGTCAACACGGCTGCCAAACTGGAAAATATAATTTTCACATTATTGTCTCGGAAATTATAAATTCCTAGTAACTTGTAATGTATGGATAGATTAGACACAATAGTAAACAAGGAAACAATTAGTGTAATATTTCAAAAGAACAAATTAAGACAATAATTTTTAGACTTCACAATTAAAATAGTAAGCATGTTAGTGAAAGAGACTAAATAAGGAGACGTAAGTCATAAATGGGCGGTAAAGGTTTACTGTATAGTTTATATTTATAATAATATAACAAGTTACTTGAATAAAAACGTGCTCATTTATGACTTAAGCCAAATAATATATAAATCAACATATTTACACCTTAATATAATAAATTTAGACTAAAAACACTAGCAAAACAAGGTCTCCGACCATCACATCGGGGGAAATCCTGCTTCCTCTTTAAAGCAGAGGAATTTATTTTAAAAAAATGTATAGATAGAATGAAAGTCACAAGTTGAGGGTAGTCATTTAATTACATAATGATTGTAACTTGATTTTCTTATTGTCAGAATAAAGAGTGGAGTTTGAATAGATGTGTCCTTATTATTTATCGCAAATAATTCATAGTTAATCAGAAATAAAAAATAAAAAATCAACCCTGCCACCCCAAACACTGCATTTGACATCCCAAATATGACAGCTATAAATAAATGACTAAATGACAAACACAACATGACACCTTATTCATCGGATTTGACAATAATTAACAACTCTGACCAATCCAATCGGCCCAAGGCCATTATAAAAAGCAGAAATAGATAGATTCTTAATGTGCGGAAGTCCCGGGTTCGATCCCCGGTAGGGTCAAATTGGAAATTTATAATTTCAGATTTTTGTCTGGTCTGGCCTGGGAGGCTTCGGCTGTGGCTAGTTACCACCCTACCGGTAAACAGGTGCCGCCAAGCGATTAAGTGTTCAGGTACGATGCCGTGTAGAAACTGAATAGGTGGTATGGGTTTAAGCCGCCATGCCCCTAACAGGTTAGCCTGCTACCATCTTAGACTGCATTATCACTTACCATCAGGTGCGATTGCAGTCAAGGGCTAACTTGTAGTAGATTAAAAAAAGAAGATAATCCAGGTAGTCTATGCTACCTGTGAGGCCCGACAGACTCCGGCCTGTAGGGAAGACATCACAATGTGTATTGTGCTTGTATAGAATCTAAACTAATAAACATTCATATTAGTATAGTAATGTTTAAGTATGTTAAGTTTTTGAAGTGAAAACTTCTTTAGGCCGTTGAGCACTTTTTGGTAGGGGTGGATAAAAATGTAGATTCGCGTGACCGTGTCCACATGACATGCTCGCGAACAGCGAACACACATAAATATACTACATTCGAAATTAAACTTGAATGCCTTGGTTTATATTTTTTTTTAAATAATTTAAAAAAAAGTTTTCACTTCTATCGGCAGTCCCTATGACTGCCAATTTTTTTAATTGTATGGTTCGTATATGCGAGATAGTGTTAGTGTTAGTGTCAGTTATGTCAGTGTCAGTTATGTCAGTGTCAGTTATGTAAGTGCGCAAGTATGTATGTGCACAAGGTGCAGAAATCCTTTGTGGGCTTGAGTGTACGCTTTTCTAATATGGTTCCCAAAGAGTTTCTGGATTTGCCATTACATAGATTTAAAGACTGTGTTAAACAGCATTTGTTAAGTCGAGGTTATTACAGTATTGATGATTTTATTAACGACAAAGTGTCATGGAAGCAACCGGCCTCGCATCCAGTGACCCACAAGTCAGTGTAACACTTGTAACGTATGTGTTGTGTTGTCTACATATTGTGACCTTTTCTTTTCTATGAAAAGAGCAACTGCTGAGTTTCTTGCTGGCTCTTCTCAGTGGAATCAGTTTTCCGAACCGGTGGTAGTCTTAACGTTTCATAAGTGACACAAGTTGTCCTAATGTTGTCCTAATGTGTAGTTGTTGTCAGTGTCGGTGTCAGTGTTAGTGTGAGTGTCGGTGTCAGTGTGAGTGTCGGTGTCAGTGAGTGTCGTTGTCAGTGATGTCAGTGTCAGTGATGTCAGTGTAAGTGTCGGTGCCAGTGAGTGTCGTTGTCAGTGATGTCAGTGTCAGTGATGTCAGTGTCAGTGATGTCAGTGTCAGTGTCCGTGATGTCAGTGTGAGTGTCAGTGATGTCAGTGTTAGTGATGTCAGTGTGAGTGTCAGTGATGTCAGTGTTAGTGATGTCAGTAGTGTCAGTGATGTCAGTGTCAGTGACGTCAGTGTCAGTGACGTCAGTGTCAGTGATGTCAGTGCCAGTGATGTCAGTGTGAGTGTCAGTGTCAGTGATGTCAGTGTCAGTGATGTCAGTGTTAGTGATGTCAGTGTCAGTGATGTCAGTGTTAGTGATGTCAGTGTGAG
This sequence comes from Erebia palarica, assembly GCA_964035005.1. Taxonomy (NCBI): domain Eukaryota; kingdom Metazoa; phylum Arthropoda; class Insecta; order Lepidoptera; family Nymphalidae; genus Erebia; species Erebia palarica. The sequence goes on along the minus strand of OZ035994.1, from coordinate 470,390 downwards.
TGTCAGTGTCAGTGATGTCAGTGTGAGTGTCAGTGTCAGTGATGTCAGTGTGTCGGTGTGTGTGTCTGTATGTATGTATGTAAAAGAACAAACATGAAAACTTAAAATGTAGGTACAATAAGGCGGTCTTATCGCTAACCAGCGATCTCTTCCAGACAACCTTATCGATAATATCATAATATGGAATCGAAATTCGTGATGACAAGCTGGGAACACCTGCACTCCTATTCTCTAACTCCGTGGCTATCATCATATATTAATTACCATATATTTTATATTCATCAAAATACATTACATAGTCATGGAAACATAATAACAACATGAATTTCAAAATGGCGCTAACTTTGTTAAATTTTTTTTTCATTTACCCTAACATGCACAAAATGCAGTATATTACAAGAAAAAAGTAGTCGACATGTAAAGGCTCGTAGAGAAAAATACCACTGATTAGAAATATTACTTTTATCTCTACTTTTGACGTAACGAGACAAGTAACCATGTTAGCTTCGGTAGACAGAGAGAGATAACGGGTAGAGATAATTTTACTCGTAGTGCGTATGCTATTTTGAACGAAATCGGTCAATTAACAAAGAATTTCAAAATGGCACCGACTTTTTTAAATTTTGGTAACAGTTTCCTGTTTTGTGATACCAGAAAGCCGTAAATATCAATTTTGAACGAAATCGGTTATTTAACAAAGAATTTCAAAATGGCGCGGACTTTTTTTTAAGTGACTCTGTGCTCAGAGCTGCCCATGACGTAGTACTGCACATAAATTTTCATACCACAGGCTCATACATATGAAAATTGATTCTAAAGGAGTAAACTCACAAAAAAACTACGCAGCTCCGGCAAGTGGGGTTTATTGTGAGCAGTTAGTACCTCTCCCGTCGTCGCGGCACGCGTCGCTCACGCGGCGGTACGCACGTTTCAAAACTTTTAGCTTGATGTCAACTATCGATAGTTCTGCAACACTAACTTGAACTACCTACATTTTAGCATTGATCCAATACGAAATATTACTTGTACCTATACCTAAATCTGTGCCTACTACAAGCGCAAACAATATTTAGTATCGGATACGATATCGAACATTTCATGGCAAGGTCTCAAGGTAAAGCTAAAGGTAGGTATTAAAGAAAGTTTACGTATTTGTGACCTATGATATTTATGCGCAAACATAAATATAGGCATTATCCCATAAAATAGCACTTGTTCCCTCTGCAGTCTATAGTCTTTGGCCTAGTTTGCGTAGTTCCGGGCGTGGCCGCTATACGGCATTACCGTCGGCAAAAGTCCCGCTGGTCTGCGTTTCGTCAAGGTCATTCGGCCTTCTTAACCCCTTAAACGGTTCACAATCTGTCGACAGTTTGCAATTTCGCGAGTTAGATTATAATCTAACGGTTTTTACAATCTTATGGTGACAGATATATTTCAAAATTCCGTGAATTAGTTTTTACCATATTCGATTCATAGATATTTAATTTTATATTATCTAAATTATTGTTTTTGGCCAATTTTTCTTTTTATTAATCTAACTACTTTTAACTTCTTTTGCATGTTGAGTTAGCCTGTAAATGTGTAATCAATGATAGTCTTGATTAAATAACTAAATTGTAAAAGAATAAGATAAAAGATCATTTTTATACCATTGGCTTCCTATTAAATAAATAAAACTAGCTGATGCCCGCGACTTCGTCCGCGTGCTTTTTAGATTTTGCGGGAACTCCTCAATTTTCAGGGATAGTTAAAAAAATTAAAAAACACAACTGACCTGCCAAAAGAACAAACTAAAAAGTTAAACCAAACAGAATGCATATTGAGTTGGCTTCAAATAGGAATACTAGAAAGAACCGTGTTCAATGGAAATTCCATGCAGACGTTCGTCCAGCAGTGGACGTGTTATGGTCGAGAAACAAAACATGTCGGATACAAGTCATAATTAAAAAAATTAAAAGAACACGACTGCCCTGCCAGAAAAACGAACTAAAAAGTTAAAAATATAAATTAATCTAGTTAAATTAGAATCTCATTCACATAAATGATATTTTTTTGTGAATCACTGGATACTGAACGAGTGTTATATATTTTTGGAATCCACTCATCATTTTCTAGATGATGATTATATAGTTAATCTTATTTTCAATCTTTTTTTCAACTTAAGTCTTTAATGCGGGACCACGGTCACCCCATCAATTTTTTAAAAAATTTTACTAGCCTATGTCACCTGGAATAAGCTAGGGATTCCAACGATACCTCATTTATCAAAATCGGTTCAGTCGTATAGAAGTTATGGTGGAATATACAAACTCACATACATACATACATACTCCTTTCTAAACGACTGCCTGAAAAAAGGAGTATATTGTTTTCAGGGTTCATATATGATTGATTCCAAAAATATATAACACTATTCACAAAAAAGTTTCATTCAATAAAAATGTGAATAAAATTCAAATTTAATAGATTAATTTAGATTTTTAACTTTTTAGTTCGTTTTTTGGCAGGGCAGTTATGTTTTTTTTTTAATTCTGACTTATTTCAGGCAGTCGTATAACAAACGCGGGCTACCTGTCAGTGACGGCGCTGACGTAGCGCTGCACACTGCTCGGTGACTCCGTGTAACGCCGCCGCTCCCACGCCCCGCAGCCGCACTCCGCGTTGCCTGACACCAAACAACTAACTGTTTACATATGTCACCGGCTGAGTTTGTGGGGGGCTCTTCTCAGACCAGGGCGCGTTTGGACGGCTCTGCCTGGGACTATGAACGTAGTGTCCTAGCCGGCGTTTGGAACCCTTGTAGCTTTAGTTCTAAGAATACCGTAACCGATTATCACCATCATGTTTTATAAGTAAGTAATTTTTAACATCAATAAGTGTACTTATATTAATAAATGATATTGAGTATTGAGCATTGATTGTAATCTTGGGTATGTTTATAAAATAATAAAAAAATGACGACCAAAGCTAAATATATCAATGTGTCAATATTGATTAAAACTTCCTTATAAAGAAAGATGATTGTTATCAAAAATCGGATCAGTAACGCGTTAGAACATCATTGAATCGAGCTGCTTAATGTAAAATAAATGTTTGGACAGAGAATAGACGTATAACTCACTCTTTCTGCTGGACGCTTGCTGTCCCATGTTGCTGGTTGTGCCAACTATGAACAGTTCGCCAAACGAACTACCATCTAAAAATCCATCAAAATTCACAGGATAAGAAGCTTGCATTATTAATTTTATAGTTATCAGTTTTTTTTTTTTTTTTTTTTCATCTATATTAATATTATTATAAAGTCAAAAGTTTGGATAGATGGATAGATGTTTGTTACTCAATCAGCCAGAATGGCTGAATGGATCTGGATGAAATTTGGCAAAGAGATATATTTTATAGTCTGGAATAACATCAACTTCTTTTTATCCCAGAAAAATTAATGAGTTCCGCTGGAACCATAAAACCTACGGGCAAAGTTATAGGCAACAGCTAGCTAATAATATAAAGGCATCTTGAAGATTCTCACCAAAATTTCAATTCACAAAACTAAACCAACCTTCCTAAAACTTGAAATGAAACTAAAAGTTACTGCAAACAAAGAAAATTAGACAATTTAGCATCAAGCACGCATGATTCATGCATCCAGTGAAAAAGTGTGCAACAGTTTGATACATATGAATTGGCTACAATTGGGATCAATTAGGAGGAGTCATTAGTCGTTTTACACTGTATTGTGTGATCCCTTAAATCCATTCTAATATTATAAATGTGAAAGTGTGTCTGTCTGTCTGTCTGCTACACTTTAATGATCCATGTTTTCAACTGGTTTTGATGAAATTTGGTATAGAGGTACATGGCACCAAGGGGAAGGAAACAGACTACTTTATAAACCAGAACATTTAGGAGCTCCCCCAGGAATTAATGAACTTAATCCACACGGCATCTAGTACTATATATTTTATCTCTGAACATTCAGGAGTTCTCCCTGGAATTAATAAACTTAATCGCAGTTGCAGTCATCGTCTACCAACATTATAACTTTTGTGTCTAATAGACTCAATTAGACACAAAAGGATAAACTGTTACGAGAATGTATTCATACCAATATTATTAAGTAATGTGAAATTGTGGCTGTCTGTCTATTGCACTTTAATAGCTCGTTTTAGCAGATTTTGATGAAATTTGGTAGAGATTGGTTGAATCCTGGGGAAGTACATTGGCTACTTTTTATACTGCAAAATTAAGGAGTTCCTGCAGGAATAAAAAGAACTTAATCCACAGCATCATCTAGAAGATAATAAAGCGAAAAGTCCTGTCTCACTGGCAAGCTTTTGTACGAGCAATTAGCATGTGTATCACAAACTTAAATTGTTATAGTTAGTGTTATCTCAGTTCTCTCTATCTACCTTTGAATCTTTCAAGTCCCTTGAAATAAACTTGTTTATTTATTCCAAGATAGCCTGTTAAACATTGTTTATTGCTATTTTAAAGTGTCTGGGAGTCTACTGATTGTTTTATTGCTCAATACTACTGCAATATTAGCTCAAAATAAACCTGAGTACAGCTGTACCAAATAAAGACTTGTCCTGACAAGTTCAATAACCTCAAATGACCTAATACAGAAAACTGTAATAAATAACAAAAATGCATACTATTTAGGATTTTCTTGTATAAATAGCTATAATCTAAGAACTTAGTGATCTAAAAATCCTAAAGTTTACAAAATAAATCGTAAAATCTATCAGGCAGCCATCTTGAAATGATCATGAAGAATGATCTCAATCCCAAAGGCTTCATTTTGAAACGAAAGCTTCACGGAAATACTCACGTCTAATTATTTTGATTATGTGCTGTCGTAATATTCGCTGTTTTCGTTATAATTCCACACCAGATTCGCGGTTTAAGTCGATTTGAGTTCATCTCCACTTCACAGCACCACAAGAATTAAATTTCCACACTTAGAACAAATTACATTATATACAATCGACAATCGTTTTATATAGTAGATAGGTAGTCTAACATATTCGTTTTAATGTATTTTACACTTATTTTTACAAATATCATTTAACATTTAACATTTATCGAAAATGCGCAGTTCCTTGATGTGACATTTTTGTTTATACCAGAGAGAGACAAGTAACCAAAGTAACATTTAATAACGTTCCTTTCGACTGTCGTGTAACATTAGTTATTTAAGTTGGCATTAATTAAACTAAAAAAAAATATATTTACTTCCTTGATTTTAAAATTAAGCTTATTATTACCATAAATAGGTAATTTTCTTTATACCACTTAAAATCACTTTCAAAATGATTCAGTTCTAAGATTTATGTCTAAAGCGTAAAATGGATCGTATTCCAACAAGGACATTTCGGCTCTATCAACATTAGATTTTTCAGAGTTTTTTTGTTTCTCTATGGTATGCTTTGTTTTTCTTTATAGACTCTATTCCATTACTTGTCTCTGATTCCACTCTCTTCCATTGTCGATTACGGTCGCCATTTTGTTGCCTGCCTCGCTAGTTTACCGAAAATCAAATAAATTTTTCTTGTGTGTGATATTTTGTTGATATATGATTAAAAATAACTATGTCTAAACGAAGGATTGAAGTGATGGATCCTTTTATCAAGAAAAAAAGGTACGTAAGCTGTTTGAGCTGTTTATTTACGATTTGCCAATAGTACCATGCCTTGTTTTTCTTTGTTTTATTCAAAAAATCTATATTTTACTGTAGAAATATGTATTTTTTGCAGCATGATTAGGTTTTCTTATATTCTAGTTAGTTATTAAGTCAATTTACGTATTTGGAAACAACATTCGGTATAAGATGCAATGCGCGATCGAATCGATGTTTCCACCGCACCGCAAAACTGGACGAACTCTTCAATTTTCCAGTATAAAAGTAGCCTATGTCACACTCCAGCCGGCCTATTCTGTATCTCAGTGGCTTTTAAAATTTGATGGGCACCGGCTTGTCTGTTACAATCTAAAATTGTCAAAATCAAATTTTGTATTCTGTAACTCAGTTGACAAGAGGTTGATAATCGAAATGACGTCAAAAGTACATCTTTAGTGAGATGGCCACGCATAGTGTTGGGATGGCGACTGGAAACGCATTTTGCCTTAAATTCTCGTATCGACAACTATACTTTCATATTCGCTAAGCAGAATGACAGGTCATTGTTGAAAACTCAATGAGACGAGTGCCTATATCTTTAGCAACTAGTAGAGAGCAGTGTTTTTGAACATCAACAATGATAACAAGTTAGTAAGATAAAGAAAATTTAAATTATTTTCAAAGAATTTAGGCTCACAACAGTAATAGAAGTGAAATAGCGTCCATTTATATAATTAAAGGTAAAACAAACAACAGCCAAGCGAACGACAATGACTCGCGCAATTTTAATTGCACATGCTGACGAACTGCGTAAAGAGAAAGCTTTACGCGTTCATAGGCGTAGGCTGCGGGACTTTTACGATCCTATGGAGCTGCCAGAAAGAGAGTTCATTGCGAACTTTCGATTGAGCAAGGTTGGGTACCTACAGGTTCTTGAAGAACTCAGGGATCATCTCCCAGCCGTTCGTCGAAGGACAGCCGTGAAGAAGAAGAAGAAGAAGAAGAAGACATGGCTTGCATTACACTTACTTAAATGGAATCTTGTCAGAACGCCATGAACAGAAGTATGATGGTGAAAAATTGTCCGATAGGATAAAAACAACAAACATAAGAAGTTGTACTAAAACAAAGGTGTTACAGTTACAATCAAGCGCCTTAAGCGGAAGTGGGTGGGGCATACAATCAGGGGACAAGATAAATGGAGCAAAAAGGTAATGAATTGGTACACGGGTCATTTCAAGAGAAAAAGAGGTAGACCAATGCAAAGATGGGTCGACGATATCAGAGTAGTGGCAGGTGGCATATTGTCCCGAACAGCTAGAGACAGAGAGCTGTGGAAAATGTTGGGGGAGGCCTTTGCCATCATCAAATGGATGGGTTTGTCGAGGCAGTGCAGGAAAATAATAGTTAAGATTAAGAATTAATGTAAAATGTCTGAATAAAGGCTTTATTTATTTATTACTTCTAACATTACAATATTAACATTACATTATATTATTATTATTGATTATTAATTTAACTGTTATATAATATACTTAGTCGCAGTAGAAATTACAATAACAATATAATCAACAAAAGAGGCACTTATGCATTAAAATATTAACTCTAACGGAACAGACTAATTAGGAACTTCGTTTTCCTGCATCGCAGGATCCAGTTCAGAAACAACCAGAACAACAGGAGAGGCGTCCGCTGCCTCTGACTGCTCCAAATTGGAGTGGCTAGGTCCGCCAATATTTGGAGTTGCCACCAAATTTGTAGATGTGGAAGCAGTAGCCTGCAAAATAATAATTGAAATCTATTTACTATTTCTCAAATAAAATAACAATGAATATATCTTTTACAACAAAAAGGATTAATTTGCCAGACTTCTATCTAGAAAGTAGGTACATATGTACATACTTTCAAATTGAAGGGTTCAAAGATCTAATCAAAGGGACTAATCTCATGAACTACTGGTCCGATTTGAAAAAATTCTTTCAGTGTTAGATAGCTCATTTATCGAGGAAGGCTTATAGGCTATAATATATCATCACACTAAGACCAATAGGAGCGGAGCACCAATGAAGAATGTTTCAAAATGAGGGGTTTTTTTCCTTTTGAGAGCTTCCACTACATGCACTGCGTAAACGGTTAAAGTTTCGCATGCGGACGAAGTCACAGGCAGAAACTGGTATTCATTTTAAAATGAAGTGCGTTTGAATTACTCGTAATAAGGAAAGGGGATTTTATAATAGGTTTGTAGTACTTAGTAAGTTAATACAAACATATGAATATGAACAACAACATATGAATTCCATGCTGAAGAAAGACTTCTTCAGCATGGAATTATGCCAAAACACTTGATATAAGCACTCACAAATCGCACAATTCTTTACCTAGTTATTAATTTGTTTCCATACTTACTTTTGAACGCAGTAGGTACGACAAAACTTTCGTAATTCCTTTTTATTTTTTTCTATTAAAAACCACCGGTAAAATCATACGAAAACTGAGAATATTAATGACGTTCAAACTTCAAAATATAAACCACAGAGAAAAACATAAACATCGCAAATCATAATGTCTACCTTCCGCAGATTATTGAACTCTAGTATTAGTCGTACAAATTAAAAAGTCTGACATTTGCTCATACAACATTTCTCAGACGTGGTATGTTTAATTTGACCACATTATAGTCGATAAAATTAGCAGTGACTATCAAGCAATCTGATAGTCATTTTATGCAGTTGACATTAAAATATTTTACTGAATACGAAACATGTGACGTAAGCATTAGCAACCACTAATGAGTTACCAACAATAGAGTGTTGGTAACTTGTTGTCAAATATTTAGCGAATAGGCCTGCTGGTCTTCAATTACTATACCCATGTCAAAAAAACATGTCAATCTGTTTCTTTATTGCAGTGTGATCAAAGGACAAACTAAGAAACAAAACTAAATATACGCTTTTGCATTTAGAAGATTACTTAGTGGCGATATATTAAATAGGCCAATAGAAGAACAATAATTTTAATACATTCTGTTGTACACCATCTCTAGACAAGACTGAGTAAAATGACAGCTCTATTTATATTGCTATCTCTTTCATAATACTTCCTGCGGAAATGGGCATCACTAGATTTAGTGCTGTCATTTTAGTTTAGAGATTGTGCTATACAGAATTGGCCACACTGTACACTTGTTTTAATATCATGAGTTCAATTTTACAAGAACATAGTAAAAATGCATGAAGGGTTTAAGCATGTCTTGATATATGTAAAAATATGTCTATGTCATGACTATTAAACCTCATAAGTTCTGGCAAATAGCCGGGAGATGACTGCGTTTTGGTACAAATCTGGCAAATAGCCGGCAAATGGCTATGCATGTATGGCGGAACGTGTTGTGCACAGTGGACGGGGGTTTTTGTTTCTTCAAAGTATAATACTGTCTCGATTCCTCTCTAACTTAAGTAGAAACTAATAGGATAGACAAGAAAACAGTAGGAATTTTCTGGAGGCCCTACTCAATGACATAAATTTATGGGTAGAAGTTTTGTTTTTGTTCTAGTGAGAAAAATGGAAAAGAATCTTTGTTTCTCATTTCTTTACTCTAAAATGACCCATAGATTTAAAAGAAAGATAGTTATATTGTATATTTTTCTGAGTTTTTATTTTTAACAAAGGGGTCATTTTTGTTGTTTTTTTGGTATATTTTTTTTGTAAACCATAAAGAAGATCGATAACCTTATTAACTTTAATCTATTGCTTTATTTCGTAACGATTTGAATGACGTACTGTGTTGACGTAGCTCGTACAAGTAATACGAGATATAAATATTTATATTTGCATGGGCCACGAAATTCGAAACCACTCACGTGACCCTTCGCAGACCTACCGAATCCGCGTAATGGTGGGTATACGACGAGCGGATATCCAGCAGTGGATGCATGTACAGGCTGATGAATGGATAAGATGATGGTCTAAGAAGAGTCCACAATCACTTCAGGCAATAGGGGTGCCTATGTCAAAAATAAATTTCTTACTGATTATTAAATAGAAGGTCTTCCAAAAGACCTAAAATTGACATTCTTCGTTAAAGAAAAACTATTGATTAAAGATATGAGTTCCCCGGGCTCCTATTGGAGTGGTGAAAGGGTTTGATTTGAGCAAGTCTAACTTTTGAGAGTTTGTGTTTTAAGAAATTGAATATCACTTGCTCTAACAGTCAAAAGAACAAATGATCAAAGTGTCTACATTTGTAAGAAAAGACTAAGATGTTTCAATGAATAATATCTTAGACATTCACAGGATATGTTTCGTCCGCAAGTACGAGGAGCTAATAATCAAAACTAATATAACAAAATAAGGTATTGGGGAGGGAAAGAGGTATTACTTTGTGAAGTGTTCTAGGTATGTCGGGACCGATTCTCCTGTTATCAAATTGCTGCACTTCACATAGTGTGTATAGGTAGAGAAAGTGGTGTGATGTAGTGTTTAATAATGCAGAAAATATAACAGTGAAGGAAAACATTGTGAGGAAACATGCATGCCCAAGAGTTCTTTTTTTTTATTCAACAAGAAAGACTAAAGTACATCATTGGACAATTTCTGAGCACATAAGATAATTATTATAAGCTTAGGTTATAGAAAAATTACTTATTAGTCAAGTTAGTTTTGGCTAGATTCTTTTAATATTCATCCTTCATTGGTACTCAATAATATAAAAAAAATACCAAAACGTTATTAAGTAAAATATGTAGGGCAAGGAAACACTTATCTCTATAGTGATAAATCTCTTGTCCGCAGAGAAGAAAAGGCGGCAGCGCTAGCGAAGGCCGGGGGCGGCGGAGAGTCGTCGGACTCCGTGGCGACCCTGGGGACCGCTCCTCCGCCCACCGCCACCAGCACCCCGGGGGTTAATCCTTATACAGGTTTGATTTGCTACTCTTGGCTGTTGTCTACTACATGAGATCTATTCAAATTCAAATGTTTACTGTGTGTAATCTTCTTCTTTCACTGGGCTTTTCCGCACTTAAGCATAAGTGCCCATAAATGTACTGTGTGTAATATATTTTGTAGCCACAGCTTCAGGATAATGGAAACTTTAAGTAAAAACCAGCAATACGATAACATTTTCTATATTTTACACTTCTTCGAGTCACACGTTTACCATCACAATGCCATTTTAAAAAACAAAAGACAATCTGTTGTAACTTGTTGGCGCCAAATCCAAACACAGTTTACGAACTCATTATGATAACAAAATATTATTAATGAACAACTCCAACAATATCCAATCTAGGATACTCATAAAATAATAGAAAAACAATTTAAACAAAGCTGAACGATAGCAACAGGCGAATATTAATCAATAATCAACTCAACAACATGACATAAACTAGCAAAAAGTAACTTCTTCGAACATTCACTAGATGTCGCTAGAATTCCGACACAGTGAATGAGTTTTGTTATAATAGGTTGTATATAATTAATAAATAATATATTAGAAATAACAAACGCCGACTTAGACGATATAAATCTATATACCTAAAATATGCCCAAAATGATAAGTGGGCTTACATATGGTACTATCATTTCAATAATTAATTACACCATATTAACCCATTGGACATATGGATTGCGATTCTGGGGCTCTGCTAGTGACTCCAACATAAAAATAATACCAATAGCAGAAGACTCAATACTAAAACATCTAGCCAATGCCCCCTAGTTCATAAAGAACAGTGAGCTTCATGAACATCACAATATAAAAACAGTGAAAGAAGAAATACAGCTTTGTAGCGCCAAATACAAGTCACTGTTCCAGACTGTCTCAGGCGCCTAAAAAGGAGAACATTTTAGACCTGGATAGACCTTATTCCAGCCTCAGTTTATATGACTTTTTCAATGGAAAAAGTCATAAAAAGTCACAAAACCTTCAACACATCTGCTCATAGTCAGAGGACTGTTTGCATAATATTGCACAGAGAAAAAAAAATTACACCATATTAGATTAATTGTTACATGGTTGTGTTAACTCTGTATTGTTATCTTAATCAGTAGCAGGATTAAACAAACTATAACAACGACGGATAACAATCCATAACTAAGGCTTTGTCTCGGGCCGACCTACACTTCTTTTTCCCTGTGGACCTTTCCACTTTGTGGCAGTTATTGTCCACCTTTGGTCCTTATATCTTGCGATATGACCGGTCCACCTCCATTTCAATCTCAATACCTGTTCCAGTATGTCTGCCAATCTAATTTTTTTCCTGATCACCATGCTCCTTACCTTATCAACCCTTCTTAATTTGAGGATACTCCTCTCCATGGCCCTTTGACATGTTCTAATTTTGTGCTTGACTTTTTCGGTACGCACCCATGTCTGACAGCCATAAGTAAGACATGGAAAAATGCAGGTGTCTTAAATAGTTTTTTTCAGATGCAGTTCATATTTTCCTTCCAGAATTTCCTTTTGAGACCAAAATTTGTTCCAAGCAATTTGGGTTCTTCTATCAACTTCGCCGTCATTATTATTTATATTGAATGACATTTTCTTACCCAAATATATGTAATCTTTCACTTATTCTAAACTGGAAACTCCTATCAGTGTAAAAGGGAAGACCTTTTACACTGATAGGAGTTTCCAATCCGTTTATCATTAATTTCGTTTTGGAAGCATTCATTTGCAGCCCCACCTTCCTGCTTTCCAAGTCCAACTCGCGGATCATCTTCTCTAGTGCTTGTGCGCTTCTGGCGAAGAGTATTATATCGTCTGCGAATCTTAGATGTTTTAGTCTCTGGTTTCTTATAGGGATTCCTTTGTTCTCCCAGACAACTTTTTGAAATAAATGGTCTAGCACAGCGATATATAGCTTGGGTGACAGAGGGTCTCCTTGTCTGACCCCTTTTTCAATTGGAAAGTACTCGCCGAAGTTGTCTAGTTTTATTCTGCTTACACTTTTCAAGTAGATGCGTTTTAATATGTTAATATACTTTTGGCTTATACCGCATGATTCCAGTGCTTTCCATATTGATGTGTGTGTTATGCTGTCAAATGCTTTTGAGTAATCTATAAATGCTGTATACAATATTTGGTTAAATTCTGCGTATTTTTCAATCACTTGACAAGGTGGTCTGATGAAATTAAAAAGTGTGCTGGAAAAAATTGGATGCAGGTGGCAAAAGACAGACAAATATGGCAAAAAACGGAGGAGGCTTTTACCCAAGATATGGGATCCATCTCAAACTAAAAATACAAACTAACTAACACTTACCTTTAAATTTCTATATGTTTACTAACTCAACTAACAAAACTAAGTATATTGTAAAAAAATTGTAACAGATGGAGTAAATAAAGCTTTATTATTATTATTATTATTATTATTATTATAACTAAGTGGCTATATGAATTTTGTTTACAGGCCTTCCCCACTCGACGCGATACCATGAGCTCTTACGCCGTCGTCTCGGTCTACCCGTATGGGAATACAAAAACGATTTCATGAGACTCCTCAACACACACCAATGCGTTGTCCTAGTCGGTGAAACCGGTTCTGGAAAAACCACTCAAATTCCACAGTGGTGTGTTGAGTTCTCGGCTGTCACCGCTGGGAAATCCCACGGAGTAGCTTGCACACAACCTAGAAGAGTAGCTGCCATGTCGGTTGCTCAAAGAGTTGCTGAAGAGATGGATGTGGCTCTAGGTCAGCAGGTCGGTTATAGCATTCGTTTCGAAGACTGCTCGGGACCGCAAACAGTACTCAAATACATGACAGACGGTATGTTACTCCGTGAAGCTATGTCGGATCCAATGTTGGAGCAGTACCGGGTGATTCTACTCGACGAAGCCCACGAAAGGACTTTAGCAACTGACATACTCATGGGTGTACTCAAAGAGGTTATCAAACAACGCACGGACTTGAAACTAGTTATTATGTCAGCCACTTTAGACGCAGGGAAGTTTCAGCAGTATTTCGATAATGCTCCGTTGATGAACGTCCCCGGTAGAACGCATCCCGTCGAAATATTCTATACACCACAACCCGAAAGAGATTATTTAGAAGCAGCGATACGTACGGTGATCCAAATACATATTTGTGAAGAAATACCTGGTGATATTTTACTGTTTTTGACTGGACAAGAGGAGATCGAGGATGCGTGCAAGAGGATTAAGCGTGAAATCGACAATTTGGGACCGGACGTTGGTGAATTGAAATGTATACCGTTATACTCAACTCTGCCACCGAATTTGCAGCAAAGAATCTTCGAGCCAGCGCCTCCGAATCGTGCTAATGGAGCGATTGGTAGAAAAGTCGTTGTTTCAACTAATATAGCGGAAACGTCATTGACCATAGACGGTGTGGTGTTCGTCATAGACACTGGGTTTTCGAAGCAGAAAGTGTACAACCCTAGGATCCGTGTGGAGTCCCTACTGGTGTCCCCCATAAGCAAGGCTTCTGCTCAGCAGAGAGCGGGCCGGGCTGGTAGAACGAGACCGGGCAAATGCTTCAGGCTTTACACAGAGAAGGCGTACAAGAACGAGATGCAAGATAACACCTATCCGGAGATTTTGAGGTTTGACTTTTTGTAATGTATAACCTTTTATTATTTTTTTTACTAGTTCTATTCAAATTCAAATTCAAATGTTTTTATATTCAGATAAACTGTTACAAGTGTTTTTGAATCGTCAAGTGAATCTACTGGTTCGGAATGTCATTCCTACCGATATCGTACTACCTATCTCATTTATTGCATTACTCCTTGAATATTTTTCGTTTTACATGATATTATTTAATTCTTAGAGATCCTTGCTAATATAAATGCGAAAGTGTGTCTGTTTGTCTGTCTGTCTACTACGTTTTCCCGGCCCATCTGTTCAACCGATTTTGATGGATGATTTGGAACAGGGATAGTTGTATCCTGGGGTAGGGCATAGGTTACTTTTTATCCCGGAAAATTAAATAGTTCCACGGGAATCAAAAAACCTAAACCTAAAAAGTCGCGGGCGTCATATAGTAATCTAAATATTTGCAGGATTCTATGATCAGAGTTCACCCTTTTTTCACACTTTAAATTACAGACGCACTAAGGTCAGAAATTTCATATGATCGAAAAATCACCCGTATAGTTACCATTAATGACAATATCTTTTAACAAAGATGTAATATGCCAAAAATTAAAAACATTTGTCACTTTGGCCATTAAGTAGAATTTTTTATTAACATGATCTAGTATTATTTAGAAGTAGTACAGTTGGCAGCACGTAAAAAGAGCTAGCTCAACCTTTGAACTGAAAGTCAATGTGATTTAATATAGGTATGGTAAAGGTAATGATTATAATTTAAACGTCAACTTAAGGGTAGATACACTGGTGTGTGTGCGATGGAGCCAAGGGTGTCCTGCACCCCTATTTCTCTAACTCAGTGCCTATCAAAAAAGCCACTAACATTTATTTGTTATCCATTGAAGGTTTTCTATGAAATAAAGATGACATTTTCATAGTAAACCTTCAATGGATAAAACATTGGCTTTCGTTCTTCGATAGCCATTGAGGGCTGGTCTGACAACGCCCACAAAAAACTCAGCAGGGTATTCTATTTCCTTCCATTCCTTCCTTCTTTGGGCCCTTTTTTATCTACATAGCGAGTAAACAAGCAGGCGGGTCACCTGATGTTAAGTGATAACCGTCGCCCATGAACATTTGCAGCATCATAGGAGCCGCCAATGCATTGCCGGCTTTTGTCAAAGTTTGTCTGCCCTTTGAAGAGCCCCATATTATAATCACGAGGGAACACAAGATGGAAGCTGGTTCCACAATTTCAATTCAATTCTTGGTTTTATGGCTTGTGTTTGTACCAAATGGGTACAATATACCTCGCCAATGACGCGTGGAATGGGGGAGCCACGCTATAGAGTTGGGAGGTTCTAAGTGTCCAGCTTTTAATTTGGATTATGTACCTATTAAAAGCAGGTTTCTTTTTCCAATGTTTTAAGGACAGTTTCTACCCTAGAACAACACAATATTATGACTAGTACCTACTTAAAATATTACACACAAAATCATAGTACATTACATCGTGAGACCGGGAAGTACGCGTTTTCTGGCCGAGTGTTAGTTAGACCGGCTATATACGAGACCAGAAATGCTCTCCCGGTCGAGGTGTGTATAGTGCTTTTCTAAAAAATGAAACAAGTGACTTTTTTTTAATATATTTTTTTGCGCTGTGAGTGCCGAACGCGTAATACGGTAGAGTTCCAAATTTAAACTATTTAGGCCAAAGAACATTATAAGAAGTTACAAGATATTCCGGAAGAAAGATTCCAAATTCAAACTTATGATATGTAATGAAAATACATACATTATTTACTGGCCTAGGCCGGGAAGTTTAACTTTCGAACTCATTTACAGGGTATGAAATGTGCACATTTCATATCATTTTTTAGAAATAGATATTTACAGCTTAATATTGTTAGTTTTATATATTGCCCTAGAGCTCTTTTTACGTGACACCAACTGGTCCGTCAGTGTCAGCTGTGCCCTAATGCCGCCCGCGTTGCGTTTTGCAGATCAAACTTAGGATCTGTAGTTTTGCAGTTGAAAAAGCTGGGCATCGACGATCTGGTGCACTTTGACTTCATGGACCCTCCCGCTCCCGAGACGCTGATGCGAGCGCTCGAGTTGCTCAATTACTTGGCCGCGCTGGGTGAGTGGCCTTAGCCTCCTCGCAGCAGCCCGTGGACGTCCACTGCTGGGCATCGACGATCTGGTGCACTTTGACTTCATGGACCCCCCCGCTCCCGAGACGCTGATGCGAGCGCTCGAGTTGCTCAATTACTTGGCCGCGCTGGGTGAGTGGCCTTAGCCTCCTCGCAGCAGCCCGTGGACGTCCACTGCTGGGCATCGACGATCTGGTGCACTTTGACTTCATGGACCCCCCCGCTCCCGAGACGCTGATGCGAGCGCTCGAGTTGCTCAATTACTTGGCCGCGCTGGGTGAGTGGCCTTAGCCTCCTCGCAGCAGCCCGTGGACGTCCACTGCTGGGCATCGACGATCTGGTGCACTTTGACTTCATGGACCCCCCCGCTCCCGAGACGCTGATGCGAGCGCTCGAGTTGCTCAATTACTTGGCCGCGCTGGGTGAGTGGCCTTAGCCTCCTCGCAGCAGCCCGTGGACGTCCACTGCTGGGCATCGACGATCTGGTGCACTTTGACTTCATGGACCCCCCCGCTCCCGAGACGCTGATGCGAGCGCTCGAGTTGCTCAATTACTTGGCCGCGCTGGGTGAGTGGCCTTAGCCTCCTCGCAGCAGCCCGTGGACGTCCACTGCTGGGCATCGACGATCTGGTGCACTTTGACTTCATGGACCCCCCGCTCCCGAGACGCTGATGCGAGCGCTCGAGTTGCTCAATTACTTGGCCGCGCTGGGTGAGTGGCCTTAGCCTCCTCGCAGCAGCCCGTGGACGTCCACTGCTGGGCATCGACGATCTGGTGCACTTTGACTTCATGGACCCCCCCGCTCCCGAGACGCTGATGCGAGCGCTCGAGTTGCTCAATTACTTGGCCGCGCTGGGTGAGTGGCCTTAGCCTCCTCGCAGCAGCCCGTGGACGTCCACTGCTGGGCACTGGGTGTAACTCGTAGCCGCGCGCCTCTTATGCCGTACCAGCCTACATATTCTCCAACTCAGCGGTTAACATCTATGCTAATATAAATGGGAAAGTATGAGTGTATAAATGGATGTTTGTTACTTAATCACGGCAGAATGGATCTGCTGGGCTACCGGCTAAAATTGACAGCTACAGTGTAACGATCGCAATCACCTCTGATTGGATAACACTCTTCCACTATTGGACGAAATCCATTGACGCAGCAAGAATACCATAAATTCAGCCAATCACAACAATTGATACTGTAACAATGATTGATGCAGAAGATACGCGCCTGCTGGTTTATAGTCTGGCATAACACATTATAATAATAAAATTAAAAGAGTACCCTCGCGGTCTGAAAAACCCCAATCCGCGCGGACAAAATCGCGGGCATCAGCTAGTTTAGAATATCAGCAAGGATGGACTAACAACGATTGTTCTCTACGGGCAGATGACGACGGCAACCTGACCGACTTGGGCGCTGTTATGGCGGAGTTCCCTCTGGACCCGCAGCTCGCCAAGATGCTGATCGCGAGCTGCAACCACAACTGCTCCAACGAGATCCTCTCCATCACGGCCATGCTGTCTGGTGAGACACACACATAACACAAAAATTACACGTCACGGAACGCACAACTAAATCCTCATCTCGAAACAAATACATAATACAACACAAAAATTACACTCATCTCGAAACTCGCAACAAATGAAAATAACATTTCAAAACTTACAACTTAAAATACACATAACAAATACGCTTAACTCAAAACACACTCCTTGAAACGTACATTACAAATTACAGTCATCGAAACTCACAACTTAAAACACTGACTTTATATTTTATATTCAATATCAGGCCTATTACACTGCACTTTTCATAGGGATCCTTACCCTTGAATCAGTGAAGTGTAATAAGATTTATGGAGAAAGGGTCCCTAAATTGCAACAATTGAAAATAACATTTTAAAACTTACACCTTCAAACATCCTACCGGCTGCGCCATGTTGTGTTTCTTGTTTCAATAAAACTATTATATTTGGTTAGCACTGTTACTTTCTTTTATTTAATCACTTCTTCTTTAAATATTTCTATTTTTATTAAAAGTACAAGTTTTACTTTTAGCTATTACAGAATCTTACCACAGACAAGTTAACCATAAAAAATTACTCTTAGCATAGACACACTACACACATAACAATACGCTTAACTCAATACACACTCCTTGAAACTTACATTACAAATTACACTCATCGCAACTCACTAGGCCCTGTGGTAAGGGTGGGTGTGGCCGCTAAATAGAGCCTGGCTTATTACACAGCAATATGGATCAAATTAGGGACCCTTGCTCCCTAAATTTTATTACACTACACTGATTCAAGTGAAAGGGTCCCTGTGATAAGTGCAGTGTAATAGGGCTATAAACACTCATCTCGAAACAAAGGAAAATAACATTTTAAAGCTTACAACTTAAAACACACATAACAATACGCTTAACTCAAAACACACTCCTTGAAACGCACATTACAAATTACACTCATCGAAACCCACAACTCAAAACACTGACTATATATTTTACATTCAATATCAGGCCTGTTACACTGCACTTTTCATAGGAACCCTTACCTTTGAATCAGTGTAGTGTAATAAGATTTAGGGAGAAAGGGTCCCTAGATTGCGAAACTTGCCACAAATGAAAATAAAATTTAAAACTTACAACTTAAAACATTCTACCGGCTGCGCCATGTTGTGTTTCTTGTTTCAATAAAACTATTATGTTTTGTTAGTACTGTTACTTTTTTTATTTAATCACTTCTTTAAATATTTCTATTTTTACTAAAAGTACAAGTTTTACTTATAACTATTACAGAATCTTACCACAGACAAGTTAAGCATAAACAATTACTCGTAGCATAGACACACTACACACATAACAATACGCTGAACTCAAAACACACTCTTTGAAACTTACATTACAAATTACACTCATCGCAACCCACAAGGCTCTGGGGTAAGGGTGGGCGTGGCCGATATGTAGGGCGTCACTTATTACACAGCAATATTGCTCCCTAAATCTTATTACACTACACTGCTTCAAGTGAAAGGGTCCCTGTGAAAAGTGCAGTGTAATAGGGCTATAAACACTCATCTCGAAACAAATGAAAATAACATTTTAAAGCTTACAACTTACACTTACAACTTACAGCTTACACACACATAACAAGACGCTTAACTCAAAACACACTCCTTGAAACGTACATTACAAATTACACTCGTCGCAACCCACAACTCAAAACACTATATATTTTACATTCAATATCAGGCCTATTTTATAGGCCTATTACACTGCACTTTTCACAGGGACGCTTACCATTGAATCAGTGTAATGTAATAAGATTTAGGGAGTAAGGGTCCCTAAATTGGTCCTATTGCGGTGTAATAAGCGACGCTATAAATCGCGACCACGCCTTCCCTTACCTCAGGGCCCTGTAGAAAGTGCACTTTCCACAGGGCCCCTTTCAAAAAAAAAGGCCTATTACACTGCAGTGTATCAGGGGGGGAAATCTTCATAGATACCTGATTTCTTGGGGGAGAAATCAGTTTATGTTAGATTTTTACTCACTAAAACCCCCTCGGTGGCCACCCTCAGCGCTGTGTTGGGAAGCTCCGAGATCTCAAATATGAACGCATCGGAGCGTCCCATGTAAATCCCGTAATAGGTCTATAAAACCTCCCCAACGCTTCGTTGCAGTGCCGCAATGCTTCGTGCGGCCGAACGAAGCGCGCAAGGCTGCGGACGAAGCGAAGATGCGCTTCGCTCACATCGACGGCGACCACCTCACGCTTCTCAACGTGTACCACGCTTTTAAACAGAGTGAGTAATTTTCATGTTTGCCCACTTTGCATTAGCTATATGCATAGCTTCTGAGCAGGTTCTTAGATATATATATATATTGAACGACCATAGCCCACCAGCGGGCGCTGCAATCGTGATTACAATTTTTCTTAAACTCTTAATTTTTAATTTTAAGATATAAAATTAAAAATTAGTAGTTATGTTTAACCAAGACATAAATTAAAAAAAAATAGTAGTTAGGTCTAAACAAGACATAAAATTAAAAATTGTAGTTATGTTTAAACAAGACATAAAATTTAAAAAAAATGGTTATATTTAAACAAGACATAAAATTAAAAAAATTGTGGTTATGTTTAAACGAGACATAAAATGAAAAAAATAGTAGTTATGTTTAAACAAGACATAAAATTAAAAAAATAGTGGTTATGTTTAAACAAGACATAAAATGAAAAAAAATAGTAGTTATGTTTAAACAAGACATAAAATTAAAAAAAATTGTAGTTATGTTTAAACAAGACATATTATAATTAAAAATTTTTAGTTATGTTTTTAAACAAGACATAAATTAAAAAATTAGTAGTTATGTCTAAACAAGACAAAATTTAAAAATTGTATTTATTTTTAAACAAGACATATAATTAAAAAAAATTGTTATGTTTTTAAACAAGGTATAAAATTAAAAATTAGAAGTTAGAAGAAATTAGAAGTTATGTATAAACAAGACATAAAATTAAAAATTACTAGTTTTACATCATCGTTACTTTTTTAATTGTGTGAGTTAAAGTCAGTCGGTCGATTGATATTTGATACTAGCCGATGCCCGTGATTTCATACGTGATACGCGTGGATTGTAGTTTTTTGGTTCTTTAATTTTCCGCGATAAGAAGTAGCCTATCTGTTATTCTAGACTATAGTCTATTTCATCTAGATACGTTCGTAAGATTGAGTAACAAACATCCATCCATCCACCCAAACTTTAGCATATTATTTAACAATATCAGTATAGTAAAAAGACTATTCTCACGCCAGATTTCATCAAAATCGGTTGAACAGATGGGCCGTGAAAGCATAGTAGACAGACAGACACACTTTCGCATTTATAATATTAGTATGGATTCCTACATCCATGAAGTAACATGTGAACTGTATGGTCTCCAGACATGGAGGACCCTCACTGGTGTTACGACAACTTCATCAACTACAGATCGCTCAAGTCCGGGGACAACGTGCGGCAGCAACTCAGCCGGATCATGGACAGGTACGCTGAGACACTGCCTACCCACCGCAACAACAACAACAACAACAACAAGTCTTCCTCTTTGACTAATTGGATATAAAAACCTCAGAGAAATCAGAATACATTCGAAACGAATTGAGGACTCCCTCCTTTTTATACGACTGCCTGAAAAAAGGAGTATTGTTTTCAGGGTTCATGTATGTATGTATGTATATGAGTTTGTATATTCCACCATAACTTCTATACGCCTGAACCGATTTTGATAAATGAGGTATCGTTAGAATCCCTAGCTTATTCCGGGTGACATAGGCTAGTAAAATTTTAAAAATAATTCGATTGGGTGACCATGGTCCACTTAAAGACTAAAGTTGAACAAAAAAAATCGAAAATAAGATTATCTATATAATCATCTTCTAGAACATGATGAGTAGATTCCAAAAATATATAACACTATATTTCAATATCCAGTGATTCACAAAAAATTAACTAGATTAATTTAGATTTTTAACTTTTTAGTCCGTTTTTTGTCAGGGCAGTCGTATTTTTAATTTTTTTTAATTATGACTTGTTTGGAAGTCTGTTAAAAATCACTGATTTGGGAAAAAGTGTGTATTCGATTCTAAATCAGAATGTTTTCTTTAAATCTTTGACTGAAATTTTTATTTTATTTTTTTGACCACTGGTTTCCTTAGCTTTAAATAAGATAAGTTTCTAAATTTGATAAGTATTTCGATAGAGGTTTTTGAGTTTTACAAAAACTTTGAACTTGTTGAGAGACAACACCGATATGTTAGATTCAGATTCATTTATTTGCATTTAACATGAACAATCATGTACTCTGTATCTTATTCTTTTGCTTCTATTTGTATTGATTTAATTCGAAACCACCTATGTATATTCAACGTTTATATAAACTGTCCTAATACCCAAACTGTCGTTATTCCAGGTTCAACCTGAAAAGGACCAGCACAGAGTTCACGAGCAAAGACTATTATATTAACATTAGGAAAGCACTCGTCAATGGGTTCTTCATGCAGGTAAAATAAATACTTTCAATCTTGAATTAATATTTAATTAAAACTGTTATAAGGTTATTGAATATTCTGAAAAATATGGTTGAATATTCTGAAAAATATGTTTGAATATTATTGAAAAGTAAGCCGGAGCAAAAATATGGTTGAGTATTCTGCAAAAATGAGTATGCGGAGGGACATGGGAACCCACCGCACTATTATCCCAAGAAAACTCCTACCATTATGTGATTATTGTAATGGGGTCAAGACCCTCAGTAATGCGGAATACGACGCAGAGAGAGAGATTTACTTGTATTTTCGTGGATAAATAAATCATTTATCTTTTTAATTGACCGAGCGCAGTGAAGGTCTCTGAGTCTACTTGAGTGAATTTGCACTTGTCCGTCCGTCTGTCTGTCAGAGCCTTATAACTTCTGAATTACTGAACGTAATTACTTCAAATTTAAATATAATATGTAAACCGATGGCCTCCAGCCGAATATGACTAAAAAGTTATAAGAATCTTTATTTCAGGGGGGCTCTCATAGAAGCGAATGCGAAGTAAAATATTTTTATAGCGTTACATAGGGTTGCGGTATATCATTTTAAAGATAATCAGGAATACAGTCCAAAAATATTTTTTTTAGTTTTTCCCCTAAAATTTACGAAATGGGGGGCTTTCAAAGTGGCGATTTTCTGAAAGGCTGAGCCTGAAACTTGATCAATTATTTGAATTATATCCTGTACTTTAACAATAAATACTAAAATTAGATAAATATTATAAGGAAACGAAATTATTTAATTTTTAATGAGCTTCACAATGATGTCAATAGATGGCGCTCTGTAAAAGTTTATTCGTTTCTCCAATAACTGTTTAGCTCTTTTGCGTCTAATGTTAAAAGTTAACTATTACAATATATAGTTAAAACTATCTTATGGATACCGCGAGGTCTCAGTTCGGGGCGAAACACTAGTCACATTTTTTTTTTGTCCTCTACAAGTTTGACTGCGATCTCACCTGATGGTAAGTGATGATGCAGTTTAAGATGGTAGCGGGCTAACCTGTTACGGGCATGGCAGTTTTATTAAACCCATACCTCTATTCGGTTTCTACACAGCATCGTACTGGAACGCGAAATCGCTAAGCGGCACGTCTATGCCGGTAGGGTGGTAACTAGCCACGGCCGAAGCCTCCCACCAAGCCAGACAAGGGAATTCAGAACATACTTTTGGCAACGTGAATCTTATCTTCCTACAAGCTCTCGCGTTATCTGTTAGTTCTTAGTGTAGTATCTATCTATGTTAGTATAGTATAGCTAACCATATAGGCTTAGAAGGACTAGAATCCAGAGCCGTTAAACAAGTTAAATAAAAAAAAGCTAACCATATTGTCGCCCGCAGGTTGCTCACCTGGAGCGAACGGGCCACTATCTCACAGTGAAGGACAACCAGGTGGTTCAACTGCACCCGTCCACGTGTCTAGACCACAAGCCGGACTGGGTCATATACAATGAGTTCGTGCTCACCACCAAGAACTACATCCGCACAGTCACCGACATCAAGCGTGAGTACCTAGGCTAGGCTTGTCTACTTTGCTTACTTCCACAGTGTCATCTCGTATGGCATTTTATTGTGGGGCAGAGCAGCTGATATCCAAACCTTTTTTATATTGCAATCAACCTACCCTCTGGCTGGCTGCCCTAGTAGCTTTAGTTTTAAGATACCGTTACTGATTATCACCATTATATTTTATAAATAAATAACTGGACGTCAATTAAATTGATTAAACATTATTTGACTTTGTCTACTTTGCTTACTTCAACAGTGTCATCTCGTATGGCATTTTGTTGTGGGGCAGAGCAGCTGATATCCAAACCTTTTTTATATTGCAATCAACCTACCCTCTGGCTGGCTGCCCTAGTAGCTTTAGTTTTAAGATACCGTTACTGATTATCACCATTATATTTTATAAATAACTGGACGTCAATAAGTGTAGTATACCTACCTAAATTGAATAAACACTATTTGACTTTGACTACTTTGCTTACTTCCACAGTGTCATCTCGTATGGCATTTTATTGTGGGGCAGAGCAGCTGATATCCAAATTATTTTTATATTGCAATCAACCTACCCTCTGGCTGGCTACCCTCGTAGCTTTAGTTTTAAGATACCGTTACTGATTATCACCATTATATTTCATAAATAACTGGACGTCAATAAGTGTAGTATACCTACCTAAATTGAATAAACACTATTTGACTTTGACTTTGTCTACTTTGCTTACTTCCACAGTGTCATGTCGTACGGCATTTTATTGTGGGGCAGAGCAGCTGATATCCAAATCCATTTTTATATTGCAGAAAAGAGCCATTCGTTCTATTTGACCGAGCGAAGCGAAGGTCTCTGAGTCTACTTGAGTGAATTTGCACTTATCCGTCCTAGGGTTGCCAACCATACTTTATATAGCACAAACAAACAAATGTTACTTATGTTTTAGCACACGAAATTGAGCTCTAAAGCAATGCTATTATGGTTTATTTTACTTTGACGCCGAACTTTGACGATTGGATCGGCAATTCTTACATAATCGCACCTCAGATTCGACGCGTTTTAATGCGTACGGTGCAGAGAAAGTAGTAGTAACAAATATGTAAATAATATAAATAATATAAATATTTTTTAATTTACATCACATCATAAAATTATTTTTTATTTTATACATATTATACATTACACAAATAAATAAATAAATGAATTGAATTGAATGGATACCGCCAGGTCTCAGTTCGGGGCGAACCACTAGTAATACAGATGATGTTTGTTTTCAGCGGAGTGGCTGCTCCGGATTGCGCCTCAGTACTACGAGCTCAACAACTTCCCGCAGTGCGAGGCGCGCCGCCAGCTCGAGCTGTTGCAGGCGCGGCTCGACTCCAAGGCCTACCAGGAGGGGTTCTAGACCCGCCACCCGCGGTCTGGACCTGCCACCCGCGGTCTGGACCTGCCCCCTACGAGCTCAACAACTTCCCGCAGTGCGAGGCGCGCCGCCAGCTCGAGCTGTTGCAGGCGCGGCTCGACTCCATGGCCTACCAGGCGTGTTTAAACGTGCCAGCCAGTGTCTCGACCTGCCACCCGGTGTCTGGACCTGCCCCCTACGAGCTCCGGGCCGCCAGCTCGAGCTGTTGCAGGCGCGGCTCGACTCCAAGGCCTACCAGGAGGGGTTCTAGACCCGCCACCCGTGGTCTGGACCTGCCACCCGCGGTCTGGACCTGCCCCCTGCGAGCTCAACAACTTCCCGCAGTGCGAGGCGCGCCGCCAGGCGTGCTAGGACCAGGAGGGGTTCTAGACCCGCCACCCGGTATCTGGACCGCCAACCCGCTATCTGGACCTGCCCCCTACGAGCTCAACAACTTCCCGCAGTGCGAGGCGCGCCGCTAGCTCGAGCTGTTGCAGGCGCGGCTCGACTCCAAGGCCTACCAGGAGGGGTTCTAGACCCGCCACCCGCGGTCTGGACCTCACACCAGGCGTGTTTAGACGTGCCAGTCAGTGTTTAGACCTGCCACCCGCTGTCTGGACCTGCCACCCGCTGTCTGCACCTGCCACCCGAAGTCTGGACCTCACACCAGGCGTGTTTAGACGTGCCAGCCAGTGTCTAGACCTGCCACCCGCTGTCTGGACCTGCCACCCGCTGTCTGCACCTGCCACCCGCCGTCTGGACCTCACACCAGGCGTGTTTAGACGTGCCAGCCAGTGTCTAGACCTGCCACCCGCTGTCTGGACCTGCCACCCGCTGTCTGCACCTGCAACCCGAAGTCTGGACCTCACACCAGACGTGTTAGGACATGCCACTCCATGTCTAAACCTGCCACCCGCTGTCTGGACCTCCCACCAGGCGTGTTAAAACATGCCGGTCAGTGTCTAGACCTCCCATCCGCTGTCTGGACCTCCCACCAAGAGTGTTAAAAGTATGCCACCCAGAGTCTAGACGTGCCAGCCGGTGTCTAAACCTGCCAGTTCTCAACAAGCTCGGGATCTAGCGTGTGGTTAAACCTGCAAGTGTTCTCAAAAGACCTTGAAGTTCTGCCAATCAAAAACTAGACTTGGCTAAATATATTAGATGGCAGACTTTGGAAACTAAACTGTATGTAATAATTCAAAACACGTATTAAAATAAGATCCATGAGATGGGCACATTAACTAAAATAACTTTTTCAAGATAAAAAATTTATTTCTTAGTTATAAATAATAGCTGTAGCTATAATTATTTAATTATAAGAAGTGTTAGAGATGTCTGATTTCCTCATTATAATTATAGTTTGGTAGGAAATGTTTGGAGACTGTCGGTTTTAGAAAGTGGACACAAAAAGGACCGAGTGATTGTGTGTATGATGAATAGACATAAACCTATTTGTTGTAAGATTATATTGTGTTTTATTTATTAGTCTAGGCAATAAAGCTAGTTGACCCCAACAATAATTCCTCAGGCGACGAAACTTTACAGTCTGATAAAGTTAAACGTATATTATAAATATCCAATAAATCAAAAAGAAAGTAAGAATTTATATGCTGTACCCAATTGTTAAAAGAGGAACGTACATTATCGCGTAAACGCAGGTTAGGTTTAAAAATAAAATCGGTTTCAATATGGATATTCTGCATGATTATTTCGGTTTTGAGTGTAAATATACTACCTGCTATTATTTTAAAAAGAAATCGATATAATATTCAGTCATAAATATTTATTTTTAGGTATTATACCTAAAAAGGTATCTATAATAGATACCTAACTGTCGCACGGATTTATCTTAATATATATAAATCTCGTGTCACAATGTTTGTCCTCAATGGACTCCTAAACCACTTAACCGATTATAATAAAATTCGCACACCATGTGCAGTTCGATCCAACTTGAGAGATAGGATAGTTTAAATCTCAAATTATAGTCGCAATTTTAATTTATTGCTAATTATTTGTCTGTTATTATTTGACAGTCACAATTATCTGTTAACTCCAAATGATTCTAACAGATGTCGATACCTTTCGACTGGGTTGAGTAAGTAATCAATAGATGGCGCTGCTATGGTAAATCTACGAACGTGTCATATAAGCTACATTTTAACAGCATAATTACCACGTGTTGTTGACGCCATAAAATTAATTAAATTTATTTTGTAGTGAACGAAATGCCGTATAATTCAGCTAATTATTTGTCTGTTATTATTTGACAGTCACAATTGTTTACTATAATGTAATATAACAAAAACTTTAGCCACAGCAACGCGTGGCCGGGTCAGATAGTTTTTGTATAAGTTTTGGTTCATTCCACAAACCCTTCCAACTTTCAATGACTGAGGATTTAATGCGGGGGTCTCCTTACAACAAACTGCCCCATTTCCTAGACTATATGAAATACATTAGCCACCACCACTACAGCCCATTAATCCCACTGCTGGGCACCCATAGGAGAAAGGGAATTAGAGCTTAGACCCACCACGCTGCTCCAATGCGGGTTGGGGGGCTTTAACGACTAATAACATGTTAATGATAATAACCGGTACCGACGTCTTAACGTGCTCTCCGAGGGTGAAACGCCACCAACTTCATAACTCCGGGCTAGTACTGTGAATTTCTAGTCAGAAAAATCCAATACTTCATTATAGCTCGACTTGTCGGCCGCAGCGAACATGCTAACCACTGAACCATCGAGGCAGTAAAAAAACCAAAATAATAAAAAGAAATACGTAAGCATCCCAATAAAATCCCACCATTAAATGAATGTTAGGTTAGGTTATGATGGCCTATTGGGATTTTTGTAGGACGTGTGTGTTTCAATATTGCAAACTGTGTTTCATTTTTTTTTCACCGATTGTTTATTTTAGGGACTGTAACTTATAAGTTTGTCGGACTTTAATTGGGTATTTGACAACTAGTCAAATCAGCAACTTTTTTTTCAAACGTCAAAACGTGTGCTTAGTATGGATTTTGTATGAAATTTTAAGTTGTGACGTCATCAAAGTTCGACGCACTTTTTTTACTTTAATCGATAGTTTAAAATGGTTATTCAAAATAAAACTAGCAGGGGACGTGGATATTACGACTTTTGGGAGATCCTTTATTTAATAATCACTAAAAAATAATTTATCTCACTAGTAGTCAAATACCCAATTGGTCGTAAATAATTATGGTCCGACAGAATTATCTGACCCGGTGACATTGTCGCTAGTATATAATATGAAAAAAAAAAAAAAATTGTTCCAATTTTGGCCACTGGGTCAAATAAGTTTTTGGGACTATATTAGGTGCCCATAATAATGATGAACTAAAATAAAACAAATTTAATCAACAACAGTTCACTTTATTCAGTAACAACTATTCATATACACATAACGCTCATACAAATACACACACATAAAGTAACTTCGACAATCTACATACTACCACAGTTTAAGAACCATACAGTTGCACTGTATTGGACAACTGTGCGATTGCTAAACTGAAACTATACTAACATATTGGAATTGAAATTAAAAAAAAATTACATAAAAACCTACGTTATAAGTAAACAATAATTATTGTAATAAAGCTTGAAATGCTTTCTTGGAATCCATACTAATATTATAAATGCGAAAGTTTGGATGGATGGATGTTACTCAATCGCGCCAACGGCTGAACGGATCTGGATGAAATTTGGCACAGAGATAGATTATAGTCTGGAATAACACATATGATTATATTTATCCTGGATAATTAAAGAGTTCTCGCGGGAACATAAAAAACCTCAATCCACGCGGACGAAATGTATGTCTTTGTTATGTTTAAGTTGTAATTGTAGTTGTAGGTAATTTTGTAGCCAGGGAAGATGAATTGGGCGACTGTAAAGTCTTCCCTGGCATGTTTTTATAAATAATAAAGAATAAAGAAATCACGGGCATCAGCTAGTAAATATAATGTGCATCAGGTTGGCCGCATTTATAAAGCAAATTAACCAGTCTTCTAGTCCAGTGTGCTTAGCATGCACGAGATTATCTCGCGTTGAGAGAGAGAGATGTTGTCGTTGCCGACAAATTTTTTGTTTACCCACAACATGCGGTATACTACAAGAAATAAATAGTTACCATGTAAAGGTTCGTAGAGAAAAATACCACAGATAACAAATATTACTTTTATCTCTATTTTTGACATAACGAGACAAGTAACCATGTAAGCGTCAGTAGACATAGAGATATCGGGTAGACATAATTTTACTCATTGCATGCCATACAGGTCTTTTAAAGCATCTTAAAGTAATTCTGCAA
This sequence comes from Erebia palarica, assembly GCA_964035005.1. Classification (NCBI taxonomy): domain Eukaryota; kingdom Metazoa; phylum Arthropoda; class Insecta; order Lepidoptera; family Nymphalidae; genus Erebia; species Erebia palarica. Next base: position 440,738 of record OZ035994.1, on the reverse strand, counting down.
TGCATTTTTTTTAATATTATAACTTTCTCTCGTACTTATTTACATAAAAACACCATATTTGCGCAGTTAGAAGTACTAATTTTTATTTATTTAATTAATTATTCGGCAGAGTTAAGCCCTAATAAAGTCCTTTGGTTCTTTTATCCGTCATTTTGAATACATAATGTTATTTATGGTTGCTTGAAAAATATTTTCTTTTAGACAGTTTTTAATGGCAAATAAATATTATAAAACAAGAAATTCTTTAATTACTGTGGCTGATATGTTAAATAACAAAACATACATCCATTTCGTAACAAATGTACAACAAAACATTATTTAAACTAGTCAATATTTTATCCACAAACTAAAGGAAATAGATAGACTTAATGTTGATATTATGATGAAAATCCATACTAATATTATAAATGCTAAACAGTGTCTGTCTGCCACGCTTTCACGGCTCATCTCTTCAAATAATTTTGACGCAGAGATAGGTGGAAAGACAGGCTACTTTTTATCAGGTAAAACTAAATTTCATGCGAAAATTAAAAATCTAATCTACACTGACGAAGTCGCGGGCTCCATCTAGTTTATACAATTATAAAACGCGTGGTATAGGAGAATACCAAGTATTTTTTATATGTGTCACCGTAACAGTGTAAAAACCGTTAGATTATAATCTAACTCGCGAAATTCTAAACTGTCGAAAGATTAGAATTTAACGCATTATTTTCCGGTAGATTGTAATCTGATAGGTATTTAAACCCGATAAAACCTACTTGGTTATTTATGTCCAACCCTAACCTAACCTACAAGAAAGAGACAAGAAAACGTAAATACAATGAATATTTCAAAAATTGACACTCAGAACATTGAACGGTTTACAATCTTTCGACAGTTTAGAATTTCGCGAGTTAGATTATAATCTAACGGTTTTTAAAATCTTACGGTGACATATGCATAGTTTCCAATGCTAGAAATTGGTTACTCACAAATATTAGGCCCGATTTAAAATACAACAGTTATTTGCTTTGGACGAACGTGAAACTGACAAAAAAATTGGCAGTCATAGGGACTGTTGATAGAAGTGACAACAATTTTTTTTAATGAAAATTATTGAAATATAAACCTTAACACTAAGGCATTAAGGTTTAATTTCGAATGGAGTATATTTATATGTTCGCGACCATGTCTGTCACGCGAATCTAAATTTTTACCAAAAACCAAAAAGTACTCAACGCGCCCAAAAAAGTTATCACTTCAAAAAGCGAAATGAACAAAAAAAAGGGTTTTAAATGGTGCTTTGAGCCTGTATAATGTAAAGCCACTTTAAAAATGGTCTAAAGCATACTTCAACACTTTTCGCATTAGAACACATCAGTCACAGATAAAAATCAACGCCTTACTTTGTATGCATTTTCAGCATATATGACCCAGGGCAAATCGCTGAGCCGTACACCCTTTCTGGGTGGTATCACAGGCGAAAGTGTTACATTTGCATCTAGTTTTGTTTGTGACACCACTTGTGAATGAACTGGTCCGTCTATCCCATTCCTTTAGTCTGAGCATTCCACATACAAAAATAGTAGGTATAGCTGTATTTGTATCTCTCAGTGATGTGGAAGCGCTGTAGAGTCCGTTATGGCCGCTGTCTGTTAATATCCTATTACACTGCACTTTTTACAGGGCCCTGTGGGAAGGGTGGGCGTGGCCGCTAGTTAGAGCGTCGCTTATTACACAGCAACAATAGGCCTATTACACTGCACTTTTTACAGGGCCCTGTGGGAAGGGTGGGGGTGGCCGCTAGTTAGAGCGTCGCTTATTACACAGCAATAATAGGCCTATTACACTGCACTTATTACAGGGCCCTGTGGCAAGGGTGGGCGTGGCCGCTAGTTGGAACGTCGCTTATAACACAGCAATAAGGACCGATTTAGGGACCCTTTCTTCCAAAATCTTATAACACTACACTGATTTAAGTTTAAGGGTCCCTGTTAAAAGAGCAGTGTAATAGGCGTATAAGGCCCAATTTAGGGACCCTTACTCACTATATCTTATTAAACTACACTGATTCAAGTGTAAGAGTCTCTGTGTAATAGGCCTATAAATACCAATTTAGGGACACTTTCTCCCTAAATCTTATTACACTACACTGATTTAAGTTTAAGGGTCCCTATGAAAGGTGTAATAGGCCTATAAGGACCAATTTAGGGACCCTTGCTCCCTAAATCTTATTACACTACACTGATTCAAGTGTAAGGGTCCCTGAGAAAAGTGCAGTGTAATAGGCCTTTAAGGGCCAATTTAGGGTCCCTTACTCCCTAAATATTATTACACTAGACTGATTCAAGTGTAAGGGTCCCTGTGACAAGTGCAGTGTAATAGGCCTCTAAGGGCCTATTTAGGGTCCCGTCCTCCCTAAATTTTATTACACTACACTGATTCAAGTGTAAGGGTCCCTGTGAATAGTGCAGTGTAAAAGGACTATAAGGACCAAATTAGGGACCCTATATTAGGGACCGTTCCTCCCTATACTTTATTATACTACACTGATTCAAGCGTAAGGGTCCCTGTGAAAGGTGCAATATAAAGGCCAATTTAGGGACCCTAATTAAGGGACCCTTACACCCTCAATTTTATTACACTACACGGATTCAAGTTGAAGGTTCCCTGTGAAAGGTGCAGTGTAATAGGCCTATAAGGCGTGCGCACACTAGGAGGAGCCCTTGGCCACGCCCACTAAGGCGGGCCGCACACAGCGCTCGTGCAGCTTGTAGCCAACCTTACTCACCGCCACCACCGTGCCCGGCTCCGCGCCCTCCACCTCCTGCAACAACACACTCAGAACCATGATCACCGTCGCTTTTTTTTTAAATCCACTACAAGTTAGCCCTTGACTGAGATCTCACCTGATGGTAAGTATTAAGGTGCCAGCGGAGGGTGAATTGCTCATACAAACGTAATACCAAAATGATTCGTAATTCGAGAATATTTCCACCAGATTATGCGATTATTAAGATTGAACTTGTATTTATCTAGGCCCCTGGAATATGTTTTCAAAATATTTTCCCAAAATTAAATGTAAGCGCATAGCGTTTTGCTTGTTTTTACGACATGAATGACATGTTTTCTCCTTATTTGTATCATATTAAAACCGACGATATGTTACGTACTAATTGACCAGGAGCGTAGCCTATATTGTCAAGTTCCCGAATAACAACACGAAGTGAAAAACACAACAAGTTATCATTCATCATTTTTGGTATTTACGGAACAAGACTAAACGTATAACAAATTCTGTACGCTCATATTGCTATCGCGTTTGCACGCGATCATGTGTCATCAGCCAAATAGAGATAGCAATATACCGGCAAATTTATATTTGCGGGTTGAATAGAAATTGCGAGTGGCCATCACCGGCCTTGAAGTCGAAACACTCGATAACCATTTTCACCACCACCACCACTACAGCCCATTAACGTCCCACTGCTGGGCACAGGCCTCCACACTCTCATAGGAGAAAGGGAATTAGAGCTTACACCCACCACGCTGCTGCAATGCGGGTTGGCGGGTTATAACGACTATTATCATGTTAGTGATAATAACCGGGACCAACGGCTTAACGTGCTCTCCAAGTCACGGGGGTGGAAACACCGCCAACTTCCTAACTCCGGGCTAGCACTGGGAATTACTAATCAGAAAAACCCGATACTTCACTATGGCAGGACCCGGTACTCGAACCCGGGACCTCGTCGGCCGCTGTCAAATATGCTAACCACTAGACCAACGAGGCAGTGATAACCATTTAATCGTACTTTATTAGCAATTTACACACAAACATTGTACAGCCATCTTCGACATTCGGCCCCCAAACCCCCGCTTCCAATCGTCCGTCACTGTCGATAGCGCTGTAGAGCAGTCAGACCATAGATAGACCATAGATAGATCATAGATAGACCATAGATAGATCATAGATAGACCATAGATAGATCCGTCAATTTCAGTCTAACATAAGTGGTGATGCAAGTCTAACATGGTAGCGGGCTAACCTGTTAGGGGCATCGTACCGGAACGCTAATTCGCTTAGCGGCACGTCTTTGCCGGTTTCAACACATTGCCGGCTCACTAAAAATTAATAATGTTCGACTGCGGCTGACGAGTTCCGGGTCCAACCATACAAGTATTGGGTTTTTCTAACAAGAAATTCTCAGTACTAGCCTGGAGTTAGGAACTTGGCGGTGTTTAAAAAAATTACCCGCTTTTTAAAAATAAAAACTCAGCAAAATATACAATTCCAGTATATTTGTTTTAAATCTATGGTTCACTCTATGGTGAGTAAAAAAAAACAAAAAACAAAGACTCTTTTTCTATTTTTTATTTCTTACTCTAGAACAAAAACCAAAAATTGAAACAGAAGGTATCAAACTACAGATCGTGTCCCGCTCGCACAAAACTTCTACCCAAAGATTTATTTAATTGAAAATAAAAATAAAAAAACCCCCAAAAAATTCCCAATTTCAAAAGTTTGAAAAGAATCGAGGTAGTACTTTTTTTTACCCACCCGCATCTGCGACAAATACATAACGTTCGATGAAAGAGTCTTATTACCTTACCTTACCTTACCTTTTCAGTACAAATCCCAAAAAGGTTAGGTAGTCCCAAAATTACCCACTACGATTTTCTTAAAAAATTCAATCATTCTAAGTTACCTGTTGGAACAGCGCTTCATGCAGGTTTGGGTCGAACTTTTCTCGTAGCGGTGACACCACCACTAAGCCATGTCTACTGAACACCTGGAACATCACCACAAAACACATTTAAAAAAAAAGGAACCTCTATTATATATATTTTTTTTACTACTAATAGTTAGCCCTGGACTGCGATCTCACCTGATGGTAAGATGATGCAGTCTAACAGGGTAGCGGGTTAACCTGTTAGGGGCATGGCAGTTGTATTAAACCCATACCCCTATTCGGTTTCTACACGGCATCGTACCGGAACGCTAAATCGCTTGGCGGCACGTCTTTGCCGGTTGGGTGGTAACTAGCCACGGCCGAAGCCTCCACCAGGCCAGACCAGGGAAAATTCAGAAATTACATTAATAAATAAAAATATTAATTCCCAAATTGACCCCGCCGGGGATCGAACCCGGGACCTCCGCACGTTTCACTGCGCCATGGAGGTCTCCAAAAAAAAAAAAAAATTATAATAAAAAAATCAAACTAATAAATCAGCGATCTTCACTATACACAGGCTAGAAATTTTAATAGCGATTGTGATTCATTCACCTCAAGAAAATCCGAAGGTTATTCGTGGGAATGAATATACTCTTTTATAATAGAACTTCCACAATCCATTTTACCGTTTACATGCCAAATAAAAAAAATAAAATAAAAAAGTATGCTCCTGAAAAAAGCATATTTAAATACTGTTGAAGATTAAGTAAATCATACAAATGGGTGGATTTGACTCGCTCCAGCAATGCTTGAGCGAAAATTTAAACTATTAGAAAAACAGGAATTTTCTCTATGAAGGAACCCATATATGTATATTTGGAATCTACTCATAATTTTCTAGATGATGATTATATGGTTAATCTTATTTTCGATTTTTTTTTCAACTTTAGTCTTTTATGCGGAACCCCAACCAATTTTTTTTAAATTTTACTATCCTATGTCACCCGGAATAAGCTAGGGATTCTAACGATACCTCATTTATCAAAATCGGTTCAGGCGTATAGAAGTTATGGTGGAATATATAAACTCACATACATACATGAACCCTGAAAACAATATACTCCTTCTTTCAGTCAGTCGAAAAAAAAAATTGAGTTTATGAGTGTTGTTCACCTGTGTGAGCTGCGCCTTGGTGAGCTTGAGCCCATCCCGCAGCGAGCGGAGCGCGGCTGGAGCACCCTCGCCCTCCACCCCCTCCGGGACACTCTCCGCCGCCGCAGACAGGGTGTCCGCCACCTGGGCAATCATCATTCATCATTACAGTGACATATCGTACGGCATTGTATTGTGGGGCAGAGCAGCTGATATCCAAACCATTTTTATTTTGCAATCAACCTACCCTCTGGCTGGCTACCCTCGTAGCTTTAGTTTTAAGATACCGTTACTGATTATCATATTATTATATTTCATAAATAACTGGACGTCAAGTGTAGTATACCTACCTAAATTGAATAAACATTATTAGAATTTGACTTTGTCTACTTTGCTTACTTCCACAGTGTCATGTCGTACGGCATTTTATTGTGGGGCAGAGCAGCTGATATCCAATCCATTTTTATATTGCAAAAAAGATCCATCCGTGCTATTTATAAACTCGGATCACGTGTATCACTTCATGAAAAATTTAAAGAGATCGGTGTTCTTACGGTGCCTTCGCAATACATATACATGATATAGTCTTTGTTAGGCAGAACATTAATCTTTACAAGCAAATAGGTGATGCTCACAATCGATACACTAGAAACCGCCATAAGCTAGTAACAGCGTCGTATCATGTACGCAAGGTGCAGAAATCCTTTGTGGGGTCGAGTGTACGCTTTTATAATATGGTTGTTAAGTCGAGTTTAGTACAGTATCGATGGTTTTATTAATGACAAAGTTGCATGGAAGCAACCGGCCTCGCATCCAGTGTAATACTTGTAACGTATGTGTTGTGTTGTCTACATATTGTAACGTTTTCTTTTCTATGAAAAGAGCAAATGCTGAGTTTCTTGCCGGCTCTTCTCAGTAGAATTAGCTTTCCGAACCTGTGGTAGTCTTAACGTTTCATAAGTGACACAAGTTGTCCTACATGGAATAAATAAATCATTTATCATTTATTTTATCATTTACCATCATTTTTGCCCTTTACTAAAGTGAAAACTTCTTTAGGCGCATCGAGCACTTTTATTAGGAAGACATAAAGACTCCTTATTAATTTGTATTCCTAATGTTCATAATTAGAATGAACATATTTAAAAATATGTGTGTGGCATATTTGTTTTTTGCACTTCAAATAAAATCCTCACCAACAAATGGTTATGGGCCCAGAACTCTTTGGTAGGCGGTAAAAATGTGGAAATGCGAGACTGACACCATTCTTCTTAAGACACAAGGTCTTAAGTATAAAAATATAGTATATTCGTAATTAAACTTTAATGCCTTTGTTTTAAGGTTTATATTTAAAAGTGATGTGTAACCATGACTTGCACCTCGCGACACTATTCTTCTTAAGACAAACGGTCATAAGTATAAATAATATAGTACATTCATAATTAAACTTTAATGCCTTAGTTTTAAGGTTACATGATAAGTATTTTAAAAATTAATTGTTAAGTATTTTAAATTATTCGTTTTCACTTCTATCGACAGTCCCTATGACTGTGAATTTTATTTTTTCATTTGTTTACTACCTTACATTATCCTTACTACTATTAAGCCTACTACATAATAAAAAAAACTCACATCCAGCAAGTCCTTGCAGAAGCTCTGTATAGCGAAGGACTTGGCGTCCTCCACCTGCTTCAGCATCCGTCTCCGCACATTCTCACCGTCCGCCAGCGCTCGCTTGTATTTGTCCTGAAACAATTTTACAATTTATTATTTACCAGCTGGTCCTTCCAAGTTTGCAAGTATAAAATACAAAATAAAATATATATTTATTTTTTACTTATGTCTTGACACTAGGTAACCTGTATCACCAAGACCATAATATTATGATTACCTAAGTTTAGACTTAACCGAGGACTTAAACTGATTTAGTTTGCATTATGAGTGTCTACAAGAATACATATAAAAAATAATAGTGTTAAATAATTAAAATAATGTAATTGTATTTAATTTTCATGTAAGGCACCTGTAACCTAGGCATGAATTTACCTGATTTATTTTAATTTCATTTACTTACATCTAATTAAAACTGCAAATTTTGTGATTTAATTATTTATATATAACCCGTCGAAAATACCTCGCTGGAATGCGCTTCCCCTCGCGCTTCCCCGCAGTTCGCCCCGTGTTCGCCTATCCAGTACCGTTGCCAACGCAAGAGCCGACGCACGTGTATTGTTCTTGCTTTCGTAATCGAATTATTTTTATTGTTTCTCTATTTGGTGAAATATTAATAAACTACCTATTTAGTGTTGTAAGATGGGTAGGACTATACATAGTTTAGTTTAGTTTAGAAGTTTAATAGAATCCTTTTTGTATTTTGTATTTTATTCATCTACTAGCGGGCCCGGCAGACGTTGTTCTGCCCTGAACCCGATTGCAGCGCCCCCTACCGGGTCCAATTGTGAATATAAATCTTCCTGGTTCTAAGCTACCTCCCCACCAATTTTCAGCCAAATCGGTTCAGCCGTTCTTGAGTTATAAATGGTGTAACTAACACGACTTTCTTTTATATATATAGATTATATAATTTTATTTTATTTTCGTTATTTGTTTTTATAGTGGCAATACAAAATAAAATGTATATAAAAAAGAAAATAAAAAATAGATATAGTACACACTAATAAAATATTTTTTTATTTTTCTTAATTTTTTTACTATCTCTACAGTTTGCGTGACGTCATTAAGCGAGGTGCGCAGATATTTCCGACGGGTTGTATATATATATATATCAACAATTCTAAAGCTAAAATGTAATAAAATTTCATTTATTTATTTATTTACAGCAATGTGGCTTAAGAGTTACACTGACTAGATGGTTACTAATATATGAAAATCTCAACTCACTTCATAATCTTTAAGCTGTTGCTTCAGTGTGCCCACTTCACTGGTCAAGCTCTCAATCTGCTTGTGACACTCCTCTATGGAGGACGGTAGCTGCTTGTCACTTGAGTCTGGCTCTGCTGTCTTCTCTTCTGTGCTGTATCTTACTGTTGTACTTCTGGAAATGTATTTTACCAGAATATTGCTATGCCCATATTAATAAACCAACATTAATAAATGTTCCACAAAAACTGATCCACTCCTTTAGTGACCAAAGAGCTGGCGCTTATGTAGCCCAATAGCTTAGCCTTGCTATTCAACAAGGTATTCAATAGCGCCAGTGTGCCCATTAACAATCACTTGGATGGTGTGTATTTTTTGTAAATATAATTAGTAATATTTTTTTTATTAATAGGTATATCATTTCTTTTTTTAATTTAATGTAGCTAGTAGAGTATATTACTTTTTAAAAAACCGACATTGAGCTAAGAACATGTTCTTAGGTTCTGGTCAATCTATGCTTAAGACTGATGCTTGAGAACCCGTCCTTAGTTATGATGTTTGTGAGATGGTGATAATAAAGATGACTCGGCCAAGTTTTTTGCATGTTCTTCTGAGACCAGGGTGCGTTTGGAACCCTTGTAGCTTTAGTTTTAAGTTATAGTCGTGAAGTTCTGCAATGGTTGTTAACCACCAAACCGAAACCTATACCTTGACTATATTCAAGTAAGTAAAAGGTCTCTAATAATATGCATAGCTTCAAAAGATGTGATTTTCAAAAAAAAAAATTAATGACTAATGATGAAATTAGTTAATTTATTACAATTATTTCATATTGAACAAAATTGTTATGTAATTTAAAAAACCTGCCAAAGTCAATCCCCAATGACTTTAATTACTCACAAAATTTTAATTTATCTTAAGAAGTCTTAAGTTTAGTAGGAAAATAAAAATTTTAGGTTGGGATTTTAGTATCTCAAGTTGCGCAACCTTACCTGTACAAATTTGTGCGTATATTCCGTAAAGACGATTCTGTCACGTATCTCGCCAACCTGCCCACCGAATACACTTTTAAGGAAGCCATTTAGGTAATATTATATAGTAAATTTTCAATAATTTTAAAGTTTTCAAGCAATCTACACGCAAGAATAGGTTATTTCAGTTTTTTTCTGTCAAATGTCAATACTTAATTCTGTCATAAGCTGTCATCATTCATCTTGTCTATGGAACTTTAGGCCCGAAACACATGAGCAAAACTTACAAATGAATGAATGAATTGCTTAGTCTGTGTCAAAATTCCATTGTCACTTGACTGCTTGTCAATTTTACTTTCAAGTTTGATGTGACACTGACATTGAAAATTGAAATTTGTCAACAAAGCAACAGCTGTTGGAATTTCAGGAAAAGTAACAAAAAATCTTTCACAGCATGCCATTGCCAATGCCAAATCCGTTGTCTCATCAATTTCGCACTCCGCCGTGAAAATTTGCCGCAGTGCAATTCCATCTGCAGCCGCGTGTGTGCGCTTCTTGGCAATGGCTCCGCTACCATCATTAGCAGTGTTTGATTTCGATCGCACGATCGTGAACGATGACTCTGATGCTACGATAATTAACAGACTCCGCGAGAAGAAGCCTCCGCCCGAGTGGGATGCTGGGAGTCATGATTGGACGCCCTATATGAGTGATGTAAGTAAAAAAGTGGTGCTTAACTTCTGTTTAAAAAAACTCCGAAAGTGATAGAACTTTTTATAATACCAAGCGTAATTTTAGTATTATCTAGGTATTTTAGCATTACCAATGTGAATAGCAGCTGAATAGATTACCTGTTAAAATCTTTTATTCCAAGTTTTCCTGGGGAACAAAAACTATTGTAAAGTCACTTTAGAGGTTGGATTACAGTCGCCATAAAATTTGATTTGCGAAATGCTAAACGTCCGTTCGTAGTTCGTCTGGTGATGGTAGGTTAGAGCTTGAATTTACGAAAAAGTTTCATGGAAGCAATCAGCCTTAGATAAATTTAGCAACCCACTAGATAGGATAATATTTTTTGTCATATATTACATATCAACTATGTACTTGCTGTATATTTGCCCATTGTAAAACTTTAAGAAAAGCAATTGAGCTTCTTGCCAGCTCATTTAAGTAGATATTGATTTCCGAAGTGGTGATAGAATTCCCACGTATAAGTGGAAGTAAGTACATGAATAATTAATAACATTTCATTTTAACTTATCCTTGTATATCTATCTATATGATTTATAGTTGACAGACTAGCAAGTGCTTTCAATATTACTTGTAGGTATTCCGACACTGTGCGTTACAAATCATCTCTAGATTAGCTGATAGCTCTGATAAGAGATATGAATTAATGGAAAGCTGTAAAACCTTATTGACTCTAGCTAGCCTAAGTAAAAGAATAGGTTCTCATTAAGAGAGAACCAGTTTGATTGATCACAACAAAAATCTTAGCACGGCATCAAACCTTGAGTGGGTAATATTTTCGTGTTATTTACTTTTGTATTATATAGCTGCTGATTAGGCAATTATATTCGATAGATAGATTTTAAAATTCCCTACAGAATGATATAAGTTTCATTAGCGTAGGTAAACTAGATCTGAAAATATTGTAAATTAAATACCTAAAATTCATAGAAATTCCTATAAATTAGGTAAATTTCCGATTATTTTGTAAATAATAAATTAACCTATTGTTTCGTGACATATATCGTTAGAAAGCATAAAATAAGGGCTTTATAATATAAATTGTTTTTATGTAAAAATATTTTCGGGTAAATATGTAATGCATAGTACAAATAAAGTATATGTTGCGTCATTTCGTTTGTGATCTCGCGCGGCTTTCTTTAAGGTATTAATTAACATTATGGTACATAAGCGCCTTAGTGCGACGAGGGTTTCGGGGCGCCAAAAATAGTCGTCAAGTCTCAAGCAAGAAGTCCTAGTTCGTCAAGCTCAGCTCACAAGCAAGGTCGTGGATTTTAAGGAAGCAGTGTTTCATTTGTACTCACCCCTGGACCTGGAACCTACGGTGCTTGAAAGCAGTTTCGTTTGGGTATAGCCTTCTTCAAGGCTAATTTCCTGTTTTTGTGTGCCCGACGAACTCTGTTAAGTACATCTACAGTTGTGTATCCTGCGGTCTTCGAGAGGGTGGTCTACTGTCAACTGCTGACAGTATCTCGCCCTTTTCAGGGCCAACTCTTTCCTTTTACAATCGAAACCTTTCGAGGTTCGCTTTTTCGGGCGGGAGCTGTTTTGCATCATTCCGCGGATGTCGGCTGCTACGGTACGAAAGGGCATCAAGCGCCACCCTTGGATAACGCGTGCGGCGTGTGTGTCATTTTCAAGACGATCTCACATTTCCTGTCGTATTGGTCTAGTACCGACCTACGCGTTGTTCCCGGGGAACGGTGCATGCCTAGTACAGATACTATAAATTTTTACACTGATGCCAGCGACGTCATACACGTGGATTGAAGTTTTTTGGTTCCAAGTTTTTTCCTGGAGAGAGAAAGGGGCTTCTTTAAATCCAGGAAAATCAAAAAGTTCATCAATCAAAAACAAATATCAAGGGGACCTAACTATGATTTTAATTATTACTTGGAAAAAATTCTGGGCGCTCAAAGAAATTCTAAAAGGAAATTACAGTTCAAACCTTAAGAAAATAGTAATAGATACCTGTCTCCTTCCTTGTCTACTCTATGGATGTCAAACCTGGGTACTCACAAATAAAGCAAAACACAGGATAAGATCAACCCAAAGAGCAATGGAAAGGAGTATGCTGAAAATAAGGAAAATACAAAAAATTTCAAGCGCCAGTATTAGGAAAAAAAACAAACGTGACTGACGCACTTGATCAAGCTCTTATACTGAAATGGCAATGGGCTGGACACATTTCACGCTACTCCGATCATAGATGGACCATACAGACCACGCAGTGGAGAGGACCATCGGGAAAAAGGGGGGTTGGAAGGCCAAACAAACGGTGGACTGATGACATAATCCAAACTGCAGGAAAAGACTGGATGGATCTGGGCAAAGACAGAGAAAAGTGGAAGAGGTTGGGGGAGGCCTATACCCGTAAAGGGGCTCATATCTAATAACACACCAAGCAACACTAACCATACTAACCCTAGGTAATAAGGTAAATGTACCACTAACACATCTAACAACATTCATGCTTTTATGTACTCACTTACCAGATATGAGAATAAATGGCTTTTATTATTTATTATTTATTATTATTATTCATCGATACCCCACTTGCCATAGTTTATCTAAAGGGCGCCATTTTGTTGCGATTGTTCTGTCTGTCTGTTTGCAAGGAACAATCAAACATATATATATACTGATGAACAAAGAACCCTGTTCGTTCTGCAGTCGGGTAAAAACGGCATCATCTAGTTAGGTACGTTAACGTTACGTTTTCTTGTCGTTTTTAATTACGTTATTTTGTGGAAGAACTTCTGATGCAATGATTACTCAAGGTTCCTGGCGCGCTGCCGAAAACCTAAGAAACTCAGATAGGTATATATTTAAATTTTTGTCTCAATATATTTATGGAAATGTGGCTGACGGACTGATCTATAAACGCAAGTCGCGCAGCTCAAGCATCAAACCTCTTGACGGATTAGGCTGTTTGCCATACGGATAGATATTATCACATAATGTCCTCCCGACCGAATTTCGGCCACGGCGCGGTGGCCAATCTCTGTAAATATTACAGGTGTTTGCGCAAACACAGGTGCACTCTGTTTCTTTACTCTCATGGCCCGATGGGACGGAAAATCCGACACGACCGGAGAGAGATCAGACGCAGGACCGACAGCTTTACGTGCTCTCTAAGCATCCACTAAGAAAGGTTTTTTTAGAAAAATTCAACCCCAAGGCGTAATTTTTTTTTATCCACTATAAGTTAGACCTTGGCTGCGATCTCACCTGATGGTAAGTTATGATGCAGTCTAAGATGGTAGCGGGCTAACCTGTTAGGGTTATATTAAACCCATACCGCTATTCGGTTTCTACATGGCATTGTACCGGACCGCTAAATTGCTTGGCGGCACGTCTTTGCCGGTAGGGTGGTAACTAACCACGGCCGAAGCCTCCCACCAGGCCAGACCAGGGAAATTCAGAAATTATAAATTTCCAAACCCCACCGGGGATCTAAATCTATGTTTATTTTTACGAAAATAGAACTAAACGCGAGCGAAGCTGCGGGCAAAAGCTAAAGTCACATAGTATAACTATAAAACTAGTTAATAGGTTCAACAGTGTCAGTTTAATTGAATTGAATAAAAAACATTTGTTATTATTAAGTATTTTTATACTTAATATTTTAAATGCGAAAGTTTAGATGGATGGATCGATGTTGGTTACTCAATCACACCAGAACGGCTGAAAAGATCTGGATGATGTTTGGCACAGAGGTAGATTAATAAAACAGAATACTTTTTATCGCGGAAAATTAAAGAGTTCCCGCGGCAACCAAAAACCCTTAATCCACGCGGACGAAGTCGCGGGATAAGCTAGTGGTAAAAATATTTTTTAAAAGAATATCCCCTCCTTTGGTGGCAGGTATTCGAGCATGCGTACTCGGCAGGCTTCCATCCGTCCGACATCTTGGAGTCCATAGCTTCCATGCGTGCCAACCCTGGCATGCCGCAGCTCATACAGGCCCTGGCTCGCGAGAACTGGCATGTTCTGGTGCTGACTGATGCCAATAGCGTGTTTGTGCACCATTGGCTCAAGACCCATGGCTTGCAGGTAAGATGAACACATATTGTGGAGACCATAGCGTCTATTCGTGCCAACCCTGGCATGCGGCAGCTCATACAGGCCCTGGCTCGAGAGAACTGGCATGTTCTGGTGCTGACTGATGCCAATAGCGTGTTTGTGCACCATTGGCTCAAGACCCATGGCTTGCAGGTAAGATGAACACATATTGTGGAGACCATAGCGTCTATTCGTGCCAACCCTGGCATGCGGCAGCTCATACAGGCCCTGGCACGAGAGAACTGGCACGTTCTGGTGCTGACTGATGCCAATAGCGTGTTTGTGTACCATTGGCTCAAGACCCATGGCTTGCAGGTAAGATGAACACATAGTCTGGAGACCATAGTGTCTATTCGTGCCAACCCTGGCATGCCGCAGCTCATACAGGCCCTGGCACGAGAGAACTGGCACGTTCTGGTGCTGACTGATGTCCATAGCGTGTTTCTGCTCCATTGGCTCAAGACTCACGGGTTACAGGTAAGTAAAATATCCTGAATCCGGTTCTGAACCGGTCTCATGGACCGAATTCGGCACCAACATCTCTATTCTCCAAGAACTCGGCATTAAGCAACGGCTTTCATCGCTGGTACAGAGTGGCATACACAATTTTTTTAGACACGTCTCCCGTCGTGAGAATGACTCCATTGAGCGTTGCAGCATTGAGCGCCTCGAACGTCGTCGTCGCCAAGGTGGAGGGGCACCAGAGCGCGAGAAAGGTCGCCCATGCGATGGACTGACCAAATTAAGTTGGCTGCTGGCGGTTCATTGCCCGAGTGTACCAGAGTGCTGGCTGTCGGCCAGCAGGGAGAAGGGGCGAATGCTCGTGAGGCAAACTAGAGGCCATAATAGGCTCGTGACTCCATCGCTCCGCCTCAAACAATTCAGAATGTCATTCGTGGGAATGAGCATTCTTTTCTATAACAAAATTCCACGACCCTTTTTTAAACTTGCCTATAAGTACACAAATTTAAGAAATCCATTAAAAGTATGCTCTTGAAAAAAGCTTTTACGACGAAGAAGAATATATCCTGAAAAGCTAGCATGCGCACAACAAGTAAAATTATGTCTACCCGCTATCTCTATTTGTCTACCAAAGCTAACATGGTATGTAACCATAAGACTTGTTTCGTTATATCAAAAGTACAGATAAAAGTAACATTTCTTATCTGTGGTATTTTTCACTACGAACCCTTACATGCCGACTATTTTTTTCTCGTTATATACTGGGTTGTGAGTAGGCCGCATCATCACTTCCCATCAGATGTGATGGTGGTCAAGCGTAAGCCTATAATTAATAAATTAAAAAAAAATGTTAGGGTAAACCAGAAATTAGCCAGTAACGACAACATCTCTTCGAGATCTCTCGAGAGATGCGCACAACGAGATATCTCGAAACGAGAGAGAGATGTTGTCGTTGCCGGCTATTATAGCCAGTATATTACGAGAAAAAAATAGCCGGCATGTAAGGGTTCGTAGAGAAAAATACCACACCTATGAAATATTACTTTTGTCTCTACTTTTGAAGTAACGAGAAAAGTCATATGTGTAACCATGTTATCTTATGTAGACAAATAGAGATAAAAGATATGTAGACATAATCTTACGCATGTTACGGATCAGTAATTAGCGTTAGTATAATTTTTCACCCATGAGTAGGTAGACATCGTGACAGACCTTGCTATGTTCTAACATGGCTCTAACTCAATTAATAAGTGTTATAGTTTTCCGCAAAATCGTACATGCTTGTTATAACTATTTTATTTATTTATATTAGCTTTATTAACTATCTACTGAAGTGTCAATCGCATTCAGTGTGATTCTCTTTATATCTACCTAGGTATGTATAAGGGGCACAAAAAAAACGAAAATCTATACTTCTTTATGTATTAATATTATAAATGCGAAAGTTTGGATGGATGGAAGGATACATGTGTTACTCAGTCACGCCAGAACGGCTGCACGAATCTGGATGAAAGGCACAGTGATAGATTATAGCCTGGAATAACACATAGACCTGTAGGGATTTTATCCCAGAAATTGTTTTACCATACGGAACTTTAAAAAGCAAGAAGTGGCCCCTAAAGCTAGATAGCTGGTGAAAGTCGCTGTATTTAACAAAATAGCCTTGCGAAATATCTTGACAGTGTATAAGGGTCTTCAAGACAATCGAGTTCCGATGGACCATTTGTTAAGAATGCTTTGTCATCAAAAACGTTGTTTTAGATTTGCTTCTTATAAGCTCTAGAGAAAATTACTTTGAATTATTATGGTATTCTATTTCTTCCATGCATTTTCTGTACTTATAGTAATACTAGTGAATGTCCGTTCGTCTGCGTGGTTTGAGGTTTTTTGGTTCCCGCAGGAACTCTTTAATTTTCCGGGTGTAAAAGTAGCCTATGTGCTATTCCAGACTATAATCTATCTCTGTGCCAAATTTCAGCCAGATCCGTTCAGCCGTTGGGGCGTGATTAAGTAACAAACATCCATACATCCAGACATCCATGCATCCATCCAAACTTTCGCATTTAAAATATTAGTAAGAAGTAAGATTATAGTAATATAGTAATAGTAAATAGTAATATAGTAATTATAGTAATAGTAATAGTATATTATAGTATACATTACAAAGGCGAAAGTTTGACTGTCTATCTTGGAATAGAAGCAGACGTTACTTTGTGGAACTCCACGATAGTTAAGGAACAAAAAGGTTAACTCTTTATAATCCGCCAAAACAGACAAAACTAAGTTGTACAGCTAGCTTACGATATTCACCGCCCATTAATCCGGCAATTTGCACTGCCACAATACCACTACAGCCCATTAACGTCCCACTGCTGGGCACAGGCCTCCACACTCTCATAGGAGAGGGGATTAAAGCTTAGACCCACCACGCTGCTCCAATGCGGGTCGGAGCGCTTTAACGACTGTTATCATGATAGTGATAATAGCCGGGATCGACGGCTTAACGTGCTCTCCGAGGCACGGGGGTGACATACCTCCGCTAACTTCCTAACTCCGGGCTAGTACTGAGAATTTCTAATCAGAAAAACCCAATACTTAATTATGGCCCGACCCGGGACTCGAACCCGGGACCTCGTCGGCCGCAGTCAAATATGCTAACCGCTAGACCAACGAGGCAGTTTCACACTACACCAAATCTTCCAAATTACTCTCAACGTACGTTTCACTCCGACACCGGAGCATCCTTGATGTTGACTCGACGTCGACAGTGTACAATAGGGACGATGTCAACTCAATCAAATCAGCTGATCGACCGCGTATCTCTGACAGCTACAGTGTAACGATCGCAATCACCTCTGATTGGATAACACTCTTCCACTATTGGACAAAATCCATTGACGCAGCGAGAATACCACAAATTCAGCCAATCACAACAATTGATACTGTAACAATGATTGATGCAGAAGACACTCGGTCGTCCTGCAGCAACTCTAGGTATATCAAACTTAGAAATGCGCTCCTGCAAATGGAAGTTTGTATGAAATATGTAGGTACGAAAGTGATTATCAAACTTAAAACTTTAACTAACAGTTAATTTTAGGTCTTTTGGAAGACCTATTTTTATACGACTGCCTGAAAAAAAGCAGTATAATTGTTTTCAGGGTTCATGTATGTATGTGAGTTTGTATATTACACCATAACTTTTATACGCCTGAACCGATTTTGATAATTGAGGTATCGTTATAGAACCCCTAGCTTGTTCCGGGTGACATAGGCTAGTAAAATTAAAAAAAATTATGGGGTGATCATGCTGGAGCATTATAGACTAAAGTTGAAAAAAAAACGAAAATAAGATTAATTAATTATAATCATCATCTAAAAAATGATGAGTAGATTCCAAAAATATATAACACTATAGTTCGATATCCAGTGATTCACAAAAAAGTCTCATTCAATAAAAATGTGAATAAGATTCTAATTTAACTAGATTAATTTAGATTTTTAACTTTTTAGTTCGTTGTTTGGCAGGGCAGTCGTGTTTTTTAATTTTTTTAATTATGTATGTATGTATATTCTTTATTGTACACAGATTGTACACCACAAAATATTAAAAAAAAACCAAAATAAAAATAATAAAAATATGGGCAGTCGTGTTTTTTAATTTTTTTTTAATTATGACTTGTTGATAAGAGCTAGACAATATTTTTGGCATGATCCTCATTGTAAAGCAACAATCAAGTAGATACAGAGTTGTCTCAAAATCCACGTGGGCGAGAACGCAGGCATCATCCAGTTTTTCTTTATTAATCTGTCTTCAGGATTCTGTAACGGAATTGATAACCAACCGCGCGTTTTGGCGTAACGACCGCCTCTACATAGAGCCCTGCATGCGACAGACAACTTGCCAGCGCTGTCCCAGCAACTTGTGCAAGTCGCTCGCGCTAGCGCACTGGACCCAGTCGCGACAGTACGAGCGTATTGTCTATGCGGGCGATGGGAGGAACGACTACTGCCCTGCTACCAGTTTACCGCCCAACGTGAGTATAAACACGTCTCAGGGCCGCCACATACCTACATTCGGAATTCCGTTTCGAAATATCGAATCGACATTTTCAATAATATTCTAAACCTATTTATAAAAAACAAATTCATAATTTTTTCCGACTTTTTAATTATGCATGTTTTTATTATTATTATTCTTGACTTTTTATATCTTGATTACTGTAATTATTTTAAACTTTGACAATTGTATTTAGACCTTTTTTTTATATATGTAGTTAAATACATTTTGAAACTGCACTCTATTTTTTTAATTTTTAAATAATATTAATGTTAGCTATATGTATTATTGTGATTTTAATATAATATATTGTATGTTCTAAATAATGTTGTGTACACATAAGCAGGGTTGTTGTCTGGATCCTGTTTTTAATTTCTTGTATTTTGACAATGTTACGGTGGCAACCTGTTTTGTGTACCGTGTAATTTTGCGATAGCAGTATTGTTTTGCACTTAAACAACTCTAGGTTTAACATTCCATACATCGATATATATGCCTGTACTAAATGGGCCTTTTCATAGAAAAAAATTGGGCGTCCAACCTTTAGAGCACGCTCCTAACCTGTATAGCCCTGTCCTTGTCCCCCCCATAGCGCTGTCCCGCTTTCCAGACTAGATGGCGTTAGTAAAATAGGCCCACATTCTTTGTTTGACAGGGCCCGTCTATGTAAATTGAGGTCGTTGATTCCATAGGATTCCTCAGAGCTCGCGTGCGGATTTATACGTGTATATCCGTTCGGAATAACATGGCTCAGGTGTTCGGAGACGCTAGCCTCTGAGTTCAGATATTCTGTCAGCGAATATGGATGACGATTTTCTCATGGCGATTGCGTTGTTGTTGTATCTAGCTAAGAAGAAAATACGTTGCAGTTACTGGGTGCATCCCCTTAACACCCAAATTCGAAAGGTTTTTAAAAGTGCCGGATTAGTGAGATTATTCTGTAGTTTAAAAATAAAACCCTTTATACTTTCAGGCTATAGTATTCCCAAGGAAAGGTTTCCCCATGGATGACCTGATCCAGAAGACCCTCGCGTCTCCCAGTCCTCAGGTGAAGTGTGCCGTGGTTCCCTGGAGCCATGCGAACACCATAATCCAGACTATATTCCCTGGGAAAACTGCCGCTAGCTAGGAAACCTTAAGGATACCATCCACTAGACATTATGACATCGGTCATAACACATGACACAAGCGTCATGACTATTGACAAACATAGAATAAGATTGTCCATAAATCTTTAGTATACTAGACTAGAGTTAGTGGCGTGCGTAGGATTCGGAGCCAGGATAGGCATAAGCCGTCAGTGCCGGTTATTATCACTTACATTTGATAATAATCGTTAGTAACATAAGAGTTGAATTAGTAGTCGTAGTCGAGTCGTATGCGGAAGGACCTGGGAACCTGCCGCATTATTATCCCAAGAAAACTCCAGCCAAAATGTGATTAATGGAAAGAAGTCACGACCCTCAGCAATGAGGAATACGACGCAGAAAGAGAAGCAGTGTTTTTATGCCTTTAGATTGTGCACGCCACTGAGTGTGAGATCTATAGAGCGAACTTTGACTTTGCTTAGACTTATGTTACTCACCTAAGTCCGTCTCGTTTTAACTCGTAAGTATAGTCTGAGCAAAGTCAAAGTACGCTCTATAGATCTCAACATGAGTCTAGTCATGTTCCACAAATCTAAAATTGCACTAGGCTTAGCAATTCAAGACTTATCAAACTTAAAATAAAACTAATTACGTCCACAAAGCTTCAGTAAGTATAAAACTAATGTTCCGTTAGCTAGCAAATTGTTAAAACTTATTCTTTTTGCTGTACAGTCATATTTGTAAAACATATTTAGAAATCTATATAACAACACAAATTAAAACCAAAAAAAAAAGTATTTAGTCGGAGTCATGACTTAAGTGATATGTAGTGGGTGTAAAGCTTAGCAGTAAAATGTCCAATAGTACAAATTTTACGTTAGCTATATTTACTGATTATTATTATTTATTTTAATATACTCAAATACATGATTATATTTTTATAGAAGAGAAACATAATATTATGTTATTATTTTTGCTATGAAAAAATTATTTATTATTATGATGCAACATTTCCGTCGCTCTAGAATGGAATACATACTGTCCTCAATGTACTGTCTATTGCACTGGTCCAATCCTAAGGAAATCTAATTTGAATTTAAAAAAAAATAGTAATTATTTTAAGCATAGACAGTAGAATAGAATACGTTTTACTGAATGATACATTAGTCTAGGCAATGAAGCTAGTTGACCCCAACAATAATTCCTCAGGCGACGAAACTTTGTAGTATGATAAAGTATCACGAGTTAAACGTATATTATAAATATCCAATAAAAAATCAGAAAGGAAGTAAGGTTTTTTTATGCTATACCCAATTGTTAAAGCAGGAAGGTACATTATCGCGTAAAAGCAGTTTAGATTTTATCATAATACGGTTTAAATATCGATGTTCTGCATGATTATTTCAGTTGATATTTCGGTTTTGAGTGTAAATATACTACCTACTATTATTTTAAAAAGAAATCGATAAAATATTCAGCCATAAATATTAAGTTTTAGGTATAAATACCTAACTATAATTGTTGGATATTTTTGTTTAAGTTTGGGATCATCCAATACTAAAACCCAGCCAAGTTTCATCGACTGAGGATTTAATGCGGGGGTCTCCATATAACGGACTGCCCCATTGCCTAGACTAAATATAATCATAATATGATTATAAGAAACTTAAGGGCCTCTTTCACAGTCGCTAAGTAAATAGGCCTATTACACTGCACTTACCACAGGGCCGCTTGGTAAGGGTGGGCGTGGCCCCTAGTTAGAGCGTCGCTTATTACACAGCAATAATGATCAAATTAGGGACCCTTTCTCCCTATACCTTATTACACTACACTGATTCAAGTGTAAGGGTCTATAGGGTAATAGGCCTATAAACCGTATCTGACGAATGTTTTTTGACAGATGTTGAACCTGTCAAAATTTCAATTTTATTTGTCAGGGTTTATGTCTTGACGATTGTAAAACAAGATGTATTGGTGAAAGATTGTACTTAGATGTTCTGTGATGTTATTAATAAATAGATGTCAGTATATAAAATGTCTTATTTTGTGTACCGAAGCCTCCCACATTTAAGATTCTGGGTTATATTATTATCAGTCAAACAAATATAAAATTAGGGTAACTTCAACCAATCAGTTTGGGTGCGTTCAATTTTTTTATCAGTAGTTCAACTCTTGAAATGATTAATCTGCAGTAGAACTACTGGGGAAAAAAAACCCACTATTTCAACGGTTGAACTAATCAGTTGAACTTGTGGGATCTCTAGGAAAATACTGTGTATTACAGTATGTATTACAGTTGGAAACAGTATGGAGGAAATTTGATTTTAAGGAAAAAGTAGTTTTAATACTTGTATAATTTAATGAATCAACTGTACATATGGAACAAATATATACAAAAAAGAGCTTACAATTAGTATGCTAGAACTATGAAGTTTTACATAAATATGTAACTTTTTGGGGCTTGGTTTTTTTAATGATAATCAAATTGACAGAGGTCAATTTGATTTTACACAAATGATCTAAATATTTAAAAAAAATCATCTATCCTTCTTATAACATTATTAAAGACAACACTACTTTTGTTTAACAGATGATTTTGCTACTGAACAGTCTTCCATGTTGATTTTATTACAAGATATTACCAATACTAAATATATTGGATAGAAGCAGGCGTAACTTTGCGGAAGTCCATGATAATCAAGGAACAAGAAGCTTATATTATTACTTATAGTGAATTACTATAATCCGCCAAATCAGACAAATCTATGTGGTACAGCGTTTAGCTTGTGATATTCACCACCCAATAAGGCAGCAATTGGCACCAGCACAATACCACACAACAAAAAAGTGTGTGTGTTGTACACATACGCATGAAGTTATTCTTTTTGATAGCAAATAATAAATATCTTGAATATAGATATCAGTTCTCACACAACATACAGTAAATGTATTTATTTTTATTTTGTTGGTAGGCCTTTTTCTGCAAAACTTATAAGTTGACCAACTAACCTCAGGGTGTCGAATTTGGGTGTCGTAAAAATTCACTCGGATAAATTTTCCCTAACACTCCACAATAAATATAACTTAAAAAATCTTCCAAAATATTCTTTTTTTTAATCTACTACAAGGTAGCCCTTGACTGCGATCTCACCTGACGGTAAGTAATGATGCAGTCTAAGATGGTACCGGGCTAACCTGTTAGAGGCATGGCAGTTATATTAAACCCATACCCCTATTCTACATGGCATCGTACCGGAACGCGTAATCGCTTGGCGGCAGGGCATTGCCGGTAGGGTGGGAACTAGCCACGGCCGAAGCCTCCCACCAGGCCAGACCAGGGAAAATTCAGAAATTATGAATTCCCCAATTGACCCTGCCGGGGATCGAACCCGAGACCTCCGCAAGTTAAGACAACAGCGCTACACACTGCGCCACGGAGGTCGTCAAAATTTTCCACATACCCTTCACTCTGACAACGGAGCATCTTCAGATGTTGACTCGACAATGCATGATTGTAAAGACAATACAATACAATGCACTTTGGCCGCAGTACTTACTTACTGTTTTGGCGGATAATAGCAAATTAAGCTTCTACTTCCTTGATTTAAGATGATTATGCTACTGAACAGTCTTCCATGTTTGATTTTATTACAAGACATTACTAATAATAATAATAAATATGTTAATAAATAAATTCTTTATATACAGATATATTGTTGTATATTTACAGAAAACTAGACCAATATTATGCTGTCTTTATTACTATAACTTAAAAATTAAGAATTATGTTATCAAATGCAAAAAATATCATTTTGCAAAGGAAACATATATACTTTTAAATATTATAAATGCAAAAATGTCGGTCTGTCAGTTTTGTTCGCACAGCCTATCCACTCAACCAATTCAATCAAAATCGATGGAGATCAATATGGGATATTTTTTAATCCCATAAAAATCTGACCAATAGGAAGAAGAACAATTTTAAAAATAAGAGTAACTACTTAAAAGTATGCTTCTGAAAAAAGCTTATTATACTGTTGAAGATTACTTAAATAATAAAAGAGAGATTTGACTCGCTCCAGCAATGCTAAGGACAGCGGTTACTTATGTATCCACACATTGATGAAATTGTAAATTATTTTTTTCAAAAGAGTAACCGCTGAGTTGGTTACTCTGGTACTCTGATTAGTCTCGGTAGGAATAATATTCCGTACCAGTGGTTATTTCACTAGATGATTCAAAAGCACTTGTAAAATTTATTTGAATAAAAAACCATTTGAATTTGACTGTGCTAGTAATGCGACATTTCACTGGTGACAAGTAATGGGACAGTCATATCCCAGCGGAATTGAGTAATAATAACCTAATCATCCTCTATATACATTAATAATATGTAAAAATTCAAAAATCCTTCATTATATTACAAAAAATGGAATCACAGAATCATGACAAGTCCACGTCTGAAAAATTCTTCAATGGGTCCGAAAACTTGGAATTTTCCTCCAATACGTGTAATTTATCACCGTTTGACACACCCTGGTCACTTGCAACACTTTTTACGTCACTTTCAACACTCTTTACATCACTTTTGTCAAAGCTCAAATCACTTTTGACATTTGTGTCACAGTTCAAATCACTTTTTACACTTTTTTCCCAGTTTAAATCACTTTTTTCACCGACATCACTTTTGAAGTCATCATGTATATTGGAAACGTCCAAATGCGATATATCCTGTATATCAGAGTCATTGCTGTAATTCTCTATATCAATATCGTCAATATCTCGTTCGGTTTCTGGTGTCATCAGATTTCTACATTTGGTTGGTGAAAGGTTTTGCACGGCCGATTTTGATACGGTTTTGAACACTTCAGAGGCGTCTTCGGTGGACAGTTTAAGAGCGTGCTCCCAGCCCATTAACGCTTGAGTGTGTATGGTCACTTGTCGGTCAGCTAATTCCAGGAGCAGGGACCGGATTTCCATTCTGGTTTTTGGAATCCAGTCGGACAGTTCTGACCGTAGGGCTTCGGATGCTTGCTCCAATCTGGAATTATTGATAAATATGTTTATTGTTGTGTGTTTTTTTATTTATAGTTCTTTTGTCATTAATCTTACATGTTAAGTCAATATATAAATTTACCTATTATGTACTTCATCTGTGGGCGTATTTCCTGCTACATATGCGGCTGAAACAATATTAATTACATAAATATATTTTATTATGTAACACAGTATACTTTTGTCAATATATATAATACAAAACTTCGTTGAATCAATTCATTGAATGGTATCATGCAAACGTTTGGATGGATGATTGTTACTCAATCACGCCAGAACGGCTGTCCGGATCTGGATAAAATTTGGCACGGCGATAGATCAGTCTGGAATAACACATAGACTATTTTTCATCCCGGAAAATAAAACCTCAATACACGCGGGTATCAGCTAGTCCATATTTTATTGTAGCAAGTATTGCATACTATACTGTGTAATTTTTATTTCTGTAAATTTGTATGTTCTCTTAGGGCCGACTTTTCAATTGTCAGATAAAGTTTATTGGAGGAATAAATTTGACGATTTGACGGATTTTCAATACAAAACCTGTCAAAACGTCAAATTTATTCCTCCGACAAACTTTATCTGACGATTGAAAAATTTGCCCTTAATATACAAAATACCTGAAATGTTTATTACCTCATGCAATACCTATACTTATTTTACACTAACAATTCTTTTATTGTGAGTAAGTAAGTGTGAAACCAATGCCGCCATCTAGCGCCGTGTACATGGTTACATGGGACTGTACCCACCAAAGAGCATAAAGAACCAGGGGTAGAGGTACAACTCCATACTTAAGCAAAAAGCATTCAAAAATCTGCTTATCATCGCTGATACCCTGTAGTTCTTCTGCTTAGCTCTAGATGGCGTTAAAACGAAAGCTTTGAAATAAACTTTTTGCTATCGGATTTTATGGAAATTTTATATTTAATAGTTAATTAAACTTAATAAATAAATAGGTAAAATAAAGTAAAACAACAAAATACGTTTTCATTGAGTTTCGGTTGATTTAAACAAAATTTATACTTATTCGAGACAAGTAACGCCATCTAGAATTTATTTTAGAACTATGGTACCCGTTGTATGGAGTTGTACCTCTACCCCTGGTTCTTTATGCTCTTTGGTACCCACCGTGCAGCGCGTCCCGGGCGCGTATCTTGTCCAGGTGCGCGGCGGAGTACGCGGCGAGCAGCGGTAGCGCGGCACGGTACCGCAGCGGAGCCCTAGCGCGGGGGGCTGCGGCCGCGGACGCGCCCGCCCCGCAGCCCGCCACCGCGGCCCCGCAGCGCCCCCCGGCCTGCACCGCCCACGCGTCACACGCGCGCCGCATGCTGCAACACCAGGATACATGGAATAGTACATTACATCGCGAGACCGGGATTACTATCACTAACATGATAATAGTCGTTAAAGCCCGCCAACCCGCATTGGAGCAGCGTGGTGGGTCTAATAGGTTACACTGCACATTCCACAGAGACCCTTACACTTGAAACTTCTAGTGTAATAGAATTTAGGGAGTAAGGGTCCCTAAATTGGTCCTTAATGCTGTGTAAAGCGACGCTCTATCTAGCGGCCACGCCCACCCTTACCACAGGGCTCTGTAAAAATGTGCAGTGTAATAGGCCTATAAGCTCTTATTCCCACTCTCCTACGAGAGCGGAGGCCTGTGCCCAGCAGTGGGACGTTAATGGGCTGTAGTGGAGTAACTAACTCTAAGCATGTACAATAATGTGTGTGTATGTTTGCAGGTGGTCTGCGGGGGGGAGCTCCGAGCGCTGTTGCTGCGTGCTCCGCCCCTGGGGGACCTGCCCCCGCCCCCCACCACTGTACACACGCAGGTACGTGCACCCACGGAGCCATATAAATGATAAAAATAAATGATATAGTACATTACATCGCGAGAGGGGGAAGTACGCGTTTTCTGGTCGAGTGTTAGTTAGACCGGCTATATACGAGACCAGAAATGCTCTCCCGGTCGAGGTGTGTATAGTGCTTTTCTAAACAAGTGAAATTAATTTAATGAATTAAGAAATACGACTGCCCTGCCATATTATTTTTGGAGTTTACCTCCATAAGAAGCGATTTGCTTAAATAGCCTTTGGAATCTTATTCACTTTTTTATTAAATGATATTTTTGGGAATCGCTAAATATTGAACTATAGTGTTATATATTTTCGGAATCTACTCATCATTTTCTAGATGATGATTATATAGTTAATCTTATTTTCGATTTTTTTTTTTCAATTTTGGCCTTTAATGCGGGACCATGGTCACCCCATCAATTTTTTTTTAAATTTTACTAGCCTATGTCACCCGGAATAAGCTAGGGATTCTAACGATACCTCATTTATCAAAATCGGTTCAGGCGTATAGAAGTTATGGTGGAATATACAAACTCACATACATACATACATACATACATGAACCCTGAAAACAATATACTCCTTTTTTCAGGCAGTCGTATAAAAATGAAACAAGTGACTTTTTTTAAATATATTATTATATTATGTAATTAAATTATTTTTAGCTAATTCGGCCTCCGCTCTCAGAAAAGCAGGCGTACAATCTAAATGCATAATATTCTCACTCGAACTCATTTTTTCGTCACTTTTATATAATAAATTATAACGATTAGGTATGCAGTTAATTCCCGCCTTTCAATATTATAAAGATAAAAAATAAATATTATACTTTTAATTTTTTTTTTGCGCTGTGAGTGCTGAACGCGTAATACGGTATTGTTCCAAATTTAAACTATTTAGGCCAAAGAACATTATAACAAGTTACAAGATATTCAGGAAGAAAGATTCCAAATTCAAACTTATGCTATGTAATGAAAATACATGCATTCTTTACTGGCCTAGGCCGGGAAGTTTAACTTTCGAACTCATTTACAGGGTATGAAATGTGCACATTTCATATCATTTTTTAGAAAACAGCTTTACATAATACATTTGCATTACACAACACACATTACAGCAATACATTTGCTCGAAAAAGTTGTTCTTACTTCACCGCTATTAAAATTTTAAAGTAAGGAAAAATAACTGTATACATTAAGCATTACTTGTCATAATTTCGTAAACAGTATTTTGTAAATTAAGAAAACTAGACTTTAAAATAACACTTCAATTCTTGACGACTAACGCCTCAAAACAGCTGTCCTGTATGGCGGCCATTTTAAATACTGACGGAAGTAAAGTGAATTGATAGTGATACTGGTGGTGATGATAATTTATTGATAGTGATACTGGTGGTGATCATAATTAATTGATAGTGATACTGGTGGTGATGATAATTAATTGATAGTGATACTGGCGGTGATGATAATTGATAGTCATACTGGCGGTGATGATAATTGATAGTGATATTGGCGGTGATGATTATTAATTGATAGTCATACTGGCGGTGATGATAATTGATAGTGATACTGGCGGTGATGATTATTAATTGATAGTCATACTGGCGGTGATGATAATTGATAGTGATACTGGTGGTGAGGATTATTAATTGATACTGATACTGGTGGTGATGATAATTAATTGATAGTGATACTGGTGGTGAGGATTATTAATTGATACTGATACTGGTGGTGATGATAATTAATTGATAGTGATACTGGTGGTGAGGATTATTAATTGATACTGATACTGGTGGTGAGGATTATTAATTGATACTGATACTGGTGGTGATGATAATTAATTGATAGTGATACTGGTGGTGATGATAATTAATCGATAGTGATACTAGTGGTGATGATAATTAATTGATAGTGATACTGGTGGTGATGATAATTAATTGATAGTGATACTGGTGATGATATAATTAATTAATTGATAGTGATACTGGTGGTAATGACAGTGATGATAGTGCCAGTGTCACACTTACCCCATGAGCTCAGTGCTCAGTGAGACGGAGCCCTTGTACAGTTTGCTGGTCAGCAGACACAGGGTGGTCAGTTTGTGTTGTAACGACTGCAGGTAGTCCGCCGCTGAACTAAACTCTGGGTCCTTCACTCTGTGAATCATAAAAAAGGTTGTGTCGAGTATTTTTTTTTTGGTATCGGATGAATAATTTTTTACATATTTTCAAACCAAGGAATGACGACCTCCGTGGCGCAGTGTGTAGCGCTGTTGTTTTAACGTGCAGAGGTCCCGGGTTCGATCCGCGGCAGGGTCAATTTGGGAATTTATAATTTCTGGATTTTCCCTGGTCTGTTGGGAGGCTTCGGCTGTGGCTAGTTACCACCCTACCGGCAAAGACGTGCCGCCAAGCGATTACGCGTTCCAGTACGATGCCGTGTAGAAACCAAATAGGGGTATGGGTTTAATATAACAGGTCATCCCGCTACCATGTTAGACTGCATCATCACTTACCATCAGGTGAGATCAAGTGAAGGGCTAACATGTAGTGGACAAAATTAAAAAAAAAAAAAAATGAGAAGAGACAATTTGTAAGGGAACATTGGTTTAACAATAATTGTGCATTGTTAAGTCAGCGCGGTGGACTGTAGCCAAACCCTTCTCATCCTGAGAGGAGACTTGTGCTCGGTTGTGAGCCGGCAATGGGTTGTAGTGGGTAGTAATGTACCTGGCTCCGTTTGCAGGTTTGGACTCCCCGCTGCCATACAAAGCAGTGCTCAAACCCCACAAGTTCAGTGCACTATTCTCGCTCTTGAACACCTGCAAATAATTACTCTGCATTTATTTACAGTATTAATATTTTTAATAGTACTAGCAACGACTTCGTCTGCGTGGTTTGAGGTTATTTGGTTCCTGCAGGAACTCTTTAATTTTCCGGGATAAAAAGGCTGGCCTATTTGCTATTCCAGACTATAATCTATCTCTGTGCCAAATTTCAGCCAGATCCGTTCAACAGTTGGGATGTTTAAGTAACAAACATCCATACATCCATACATCCATCCAAACTTTCACATTTATAATATTAGTAAGTAAGATTAATATTTTTAAATAAATCTAAATACATAAAAGAAAAAGGTGACTGACTGATTGATCTATCAACGCACAGCTCAAACCGCTGGATGGATCTGGCTGAAATTTGGCATGCTGATAGCTATTATGACGTAGTCGTAGAAATCCCCTAAGAAAGGATTTTAGAAAATTTAACCCCTAAGGGGGTACAATAGGGGTTTGAAATTTGTGTAGTTCATGCAGACAAAGTCGCGGGCAAAAGCTAGTGAATTTTTGTACTATTTCGTTTGTAATCATTTTTGTCGCACTAGTGCTGTAATATTCGGTTCGACAGTTCGGTAGCAATGTAACAATATTAAATGTTCGTTTGTAATCATTTTTGTCGCACAAGTGCGGTAATATTCGGTTCGACAGTTCGGCAGCAATGTAACAATATTAAATGTTCGTTTGTAATCATTTTTGTCGCACAAGTGCGGTAAAATTCGGTTCGACAGTTCGGCAGCAATGTAACAATATTAAATGTTCGTTTGTAATCATTTTTGTCGCACTAGTGCGGTAATATTCGGTTCGACAGTTCGGCAGCAATGTAACAATATTAAATGTTCGTTTGTAATCATTTTTGTCGCACTAGTGCGGTAATATTCGTTGTGACAGTTTCAGCAGCAATGTAACAATATTAAATGTTGTCTAGTTAAGTGTTGTTTACAAGTGTTGTCAGGGTGCCTCTAGGACTCGGCCATGAGTTTAATGCTCAAGTGCTGGAGGCGCCATGGTAGCATTTTTACCTTAAGGTATTGTAATGTGTGGCACAATGGTGAGAATAAATAGATTTTCTTTCTTTCTTTCAAATTTGTACTGAAAAATAATCAGAATGCATACTTTGTCCAGGTCGTCGTCGGGAGTGGTCAGGAATAATCTGAAGTCTTCACTGTGAGTCAGGATCGGGTGTTTGGCCACGCGCTCTGAATCACAAAACAAATACAGTCATTTAACAACTAAAATTAAAATTATAATATTTCAATAACTTTAACAGATAATCATAACTTTAACAGATGGCCGCCTCAAATTAGCTGTTCGGTTTGGCGGTCATTTTAAAAACGGACAGAAGTAAAGTGAAAATGTTAGTGTCAGACTTAATACTAAACATAATATGTACTTATTATTTTTAATTTTAGTTAATTATAATATTTTTAATGTCTGTCTGTCTTTTAACGGGCCAGCCATTTAACCTTTTTGAAGATTTTGACGTTTTTTTGTAATTAATAACAGTAAATGTGTTGTATTCAATTATTTAGAGCATTTTAAATATTATATATACCATAGAAGTCTTGGATTCACACCAGAAAGAATGTGAAAGAGCACAGTATGATGAACAGAGACACAATTATTATATTATAAGGCCAGGAACTTTAAAAGCATAACAAGCGACTGCTATTTTTGTCAATTCAATTCAATTTATTTAAAGCATGTAGGACATATGTAGGTCTCTTTGGTCATGTTTTGACACTACCGCCAGTCCAGCTTCCAGCTTGTCTCAGTGCCAGTTACAGTTACTCTATTACTGGCTCTACACTTACCTAGGAAAGCGTGTAAGGCGAGACACCTCACAGCGACAAACACGGGCGAGTATCGGTCGAGCTGTTGTCGCGCGGAGTGGAGCGGAGGCAGAGGCGGGGCCGCCACTAGGGGGTGAGCCGTAGACAGGCGTTTGTGTAATAGCTGCAATGGAAAATAACCCGTGTTTGTTGTGGAAGAATGAAACGAAAGGTAAACGCCCTTCCGGCTTCCGGCATCCGTGAAACAGCTGTGGCTTTATATAGCGGCCATCATTTTACCGCACTAGTGCAATAATGGCTAATAACATAGACATTTACCTTAGACAATTTATCTTTGCTTACTGATTTTATTTATGTATAAATTATGTTTATTGAATAACTGATTATGGTTTTATGAATTACTTTTAATAGTTTCAACTCAAGAAAACTCATGTTTTAAATTTGCACGTCAGTAACGACGAAACATGTTTGGTCAAATTTGGTCTTTGTCATCTTAATTGTACAAATTACGACGACTTTTGACGACCTCCGTGGCGCAGTGTGTAGCGCTGTTGTCTCAACGTGCAGAGGTCCCGGGTTCGATCCCCGGCGGGGTCAATTTGGGAATTTATAATTTCTGGATTTTTCCTGGTCTGGCCTGGTGGGAGGCTTCGGCCGTGGCTAGTTACCACCCTACCAGCAAAGACGTGCCGCCAAGCGATTTAGCGTTCCGGTACGATGCCGTGTACAAACTGAATAGGGGTATGTTAATATAACTGCCATGCCCCTAACAGGTTAGCCCACTTACCATCAGGTGAGATTGCAGTCAAGGGCTAACCTGTAGTGGTTAAAAAAAATATTACAATTTTTCCCGCGAATAAACGATTATTTATTTATAACTGTGCGTTAATATTTTTATCGCCCAAGGGCTGGAAAAGTCAAGTTTATAGTTTCAATTCTGGTGAAGTAATAGCAACTTTACAGGCTGTTTGTTGCTCACTTTGAAGTGGTTGTACCGGCGCCGCACGTGCGGGGGCGCGGCCCAGCGGGCACACACGCAGCGCACGCGGTACGTCACGAACGTCTCCAGCGTGGACAGCTGCTTCATTGGCGCGTCCACCTGACAACAATAGTACATTACATCGCGAGACCGGCAAGTACGCGTTTTCTGGTCGAGTGTTAGTTAGAGTAGACGGCCGAGCTACACGAGACCAGAAATGCTCTCCCGGTCGAGGTGTGTATAGTGCTTTTCTAAAAAATGAAACAAGTGACTTTTTTTTAGATAGAGTTCCAAATTTAAACTATTTAGGCCAAAGAACATTATAACAAGTTACAAGATATTCCGGAAGAAAGATTTCAAATTCAAACTTATGATATGTAATGAAAATACATACATTCTTTACTGGCCTAGGCCGGGAAGTTTAACTTTCGAACTCATTTACATATCATTTTTTAGAAAATAATAATTGTTTCGCTTCTTTCACTGCGATTTTGGTTTACATACATAAAACAAAAAGGAAATTATTTAAATTTATATGTCACCGTAAGATTGTAAGTGTCGAAAGATTGTGAGTGTCAATTTTTGAAATATTCATTGTATTTAGGTTTTCTTGTCTATTTCTTGTAGGTTAGGTTAGGGTTCGACATAAATAAGGCCGGGCAATTAGGTTCTATCGGGTTAATATACCTAACAGATTACAATTTACCGAAAAATAATACGTTAAATTGTAATCTTTCGACAGTTTACAATTTTGTCTGCTTCATTGGCGCGTCCACCTGACAACAAATTATAATAGGCATGATGACTGATTTTGAGAAATGGTCAGATTACGTTCGGAAGTGTCAACTATTTCGATAAAATATCTTATTTGAGCAGAAAAATAAGGTTTAGGTAAAAAAATTGGCATTTGAAATTCATGCCAAAACGCTCGCGAGTGTCATGGCGTCGTTTGTGACGTCACTATTGTTTTTACCGATGTACTCTGTGCAGTGTGCAGTAAACAATAGTGTGATTGTCAAAGCTCGAAAACAAACAATTGTGATGTCATTCGCTTCTTGGTGTTTATTCCACGGATTGCTATATTTTATAGTTTTATTTTATCAAAATAAATAGCAATCTCATTCGAAATAGAAAAATAAAATCCGTTTTTTAGAATCCATGAATCCTATTTCATTAGATAAATTCATAATTTCATTGATTCTTGGTTACTGTCATCATGCCTATTGTTTCGCAGCTTCTTTCTCTGCGATTTTGGTTTACATTTGCAGTTGCGTTCCCACGCATCGGCCACAACATGATACATACCTGTTAGGTATATTAAACCGATATAACCTAATTACAATCTTACAATCTGAATCAAAAACCGTTAGATTATAATCTCTCGCGAAATTGTAAAATGTCGAAAGATTGTGAACCGTTCAATGTTCTGAGTGTCAATTTTTGAAATATTCATTGTATTTACGTTTTCTTGTCTCATGTCTGTTTCTTGTAGTAGGTTATGTTAGGGTTCGACATAAATAATCATTAAGTTCTATCGGGTTAATATACCTAACAGATTACAATCTACCTTGTAATTGTAATCTTTCGACAGTTTGCAATTTTGCGAGTTCGATTATATTCAAATGGTTTTTACAATCTTACGGTGACATATACGGACTCGGAGAATTAAAAAAACTACTAACTTAAACACATCATTAGCCGAGTATTACGCTTATGGGTACGATTTTTAGCGATACAGCATTACACAGCACAAATGTTCAGGATCTTTTTATATTAAAAAAAAAGTGCATTCGTATTTTAGTAAATAAATAAAAACTACAGAGTCGTGAATCTCCAAGACTTCATTAGGAACATCGGAAAAGGAAATCTCTGTTTGTAAAAGTTTACTAGGTACATTATCAATGAATTCTTAAATGATACTGACAAACCCTAATAAAATCGGTCTTCTACCACCATGCACTGTTTAGGACAATGTTGCTAAACCCAAACTGGGTATCCATAGCGTGCCTTATTTACTAATGACTATGATATGTTACAATGGAGACAAGAAATAATGTAACTATGGAATTGCAACTAATAAATAAATTTAAATTTAAAAAAAAATTAACATCACCATCATCATTATAACCCATTGCCCACTCATTACTGAGCACGAGTCCTCTCTCGGAATGAGAAGGGTTCGGCCACAGTCCACCACACTGGCAAAGTGCAGATAGGCAGCCTTCACATGCCTTTTAAATTGTGCCATCAAAATCAAAACTGAACCCAATTCTGGTATAAATGATGCCTTTTTATGCTTTTAAGCCATTTTTGAATCATCTTACTAATAATAAAAATGCGAAAGTTTGGATGGATGGATGGATGGATGGATGTATGGATGTATGGATATATGGATGTTCGTTACTCAATCACGCCCCAACGGCTGAACGGATCTGGCTGAAATTTGGCACAGAGTTAAATTATAATATACTTTTTATCCCAGAAAATGAAAGAGTTTGCGTGGGAACCAAAAAAACCTCAAACCACGCAGACGAAGTCGCGGGCATTCTCTAGTATGATATAATGTTGTCAATAATACCTTAACAGCAATATCATATCCTTGCTCCATGATGAGTGGAGTGGTATCATGTGTGTCATCTGTAACGCTGGGGGCTTCGTTGTCTGTGACGTCTGCATCGTTCAGTTCCAGCACTGCGGAACTGCTCTCACTGGTCATGGTGCTGGAATACAGGTTATAGGCCTATTACACTACACACACAGGGACCCTTACACTTGAATCAGTGGTAGTGTAATAAGATTTAGAGAGAAAGGGTCCCTAAATTGATCCTTATTACTGTGTAATAAGCAACACTCTTACTTGCGGCCACGCCCACCCTTACCGTAGGGCCCTGTGGAAAGTGCAGTGTAATAGGCCTATTAGCTTCATACAGTTCTACTTATCAGTTTTTATATTTTTTGTTGTAATATGGGCTTGCAAGAGGGCAATTATGCTTAATTGAAAATGACGAGGTCTAGGCAAGTGCATTCCTTGCCTAGACCTTTTGAAGATGTCTATTCACTCTTGCCTCAAAGGTACTTAAGCTTATTTTCTTTATTGAAAACAATACAACAAACTTAAAGTTAGCTAGCCTGGCTAGGTGAGACAATTAACCGCAGTGAAACAGCAAAAAAATTTTACCACTAAGACTCCACAGAAAGTGGGGCAAATATTTAGGAGAATATTTCTCTTGCCGGATAGTTGCTTGCCGGAGCTAAGTAGCTTATGGTAAATTATATGTGGTAAAATAAACAATGATAAATGATAAATGGCACTGGAAAGGTAGTTCATTCCATTAATCACATAATGTCAGGGGGGTTTCTTGGGATAAATAATGCGATGAGTTCCTAGGTCTACGAATATTTCTGCATACAACTTGACTAAGAGTACTATTTCAACTCTTAGGTTATTAACCATTATTATCATCAGATGTTAGTGATAATAACCAGTCTTGAATTAAACATCTTTCTCTTCTTTTGTGTCCTGGGATTATTTTCTGCAATTGGAAACATGCAACCAACCACTGTTGCATGTGTCCAACCACTGGTTTGACTCCCCGCTGGATCATTCCAGCTAGACGAAATTAAACATGTCAAAAACCTAACCTGAACCTCCCAATATAAGACCACAGCGATCACCACTGCTGGAGTTGTTGTCAAAGGTTTGTGTACCACATTTTCCTGGTTTAACTACTAAACCAAACTTGATGAAATGTAACACTGAGATAGCATCCTTAAGATGGATCCTAGTAGTCATAGGAAAGTTGTCATCCCAGAAAACAGTTCATATGATATTTCGATAAACTCAATCCACATATATGATGTCACCAACGCAAGCTAGTTATTTAAATTTAAAACCATGAAATTTCTTGTATTGATTGCAAGTAGGTAGCAATAAATTATTAGCTGTCAGATGAATAATTCACCTGACAAGTGAAGAAACTTAATTATACGCTCATCTTTCTATGGTGTAATAATCAGATTATGCAAATCTAAAATATTTATTCCTTATAAATACAATAAAATAGCCTTTTATTACAAAGCTTTTTCACAATTAGTTTTTACAGATTAATCACAATAAGACTCTCTCTTCAGTACTTGTGATTTAATGCCACCTTTTTCCTTATACAGGTGTTGATTTCCAGTCTGATACTTAATTTACTATTACTTAATATTACAAATGCAAAAGTGTTTCTGTGTGCTACCCTTTATTGTCCCATCGTTTCCACCGTTTCTGTCAAAATTTGGTACAGAGATAAGTATCTCGTTGTATCTCAGGGAAGGACATAGGCTACCTTTATCCAGAATAATCAATGAGTATTCACAGAACTTTTCCAATACCTAAAACCAGGCAGAATAAGTCTGGGGCATTATTTATTAACACAAAAACCAACATTAAATCAACATAAATATGAAGTTGTATAGGTAATTTTATTAAAGTTATTTATTAGCAGATTTACAACTCCATACTCTTGTTTGTCTGTGACATCGTACCTGAACAAAAAATCGCTAGATAGGTATTTGTCGGTATTTGATATCTAGCCGACACTGAAGTCGCCCATGAGTAAAAAAGGCATTGTTTACGTAGTTGCCTGTCAAAACTATAGTATAAAACGACCGTAAACTCTAATTAATTACTTCTACAACAATGGAATAAAAAACTATTCACATCGACGTGAATTTTAATCACAAATAATGATGTGGGCGGATACTCTTATCGCTTGTTTGCTATATATACATAGCTGGCTATCGTAGTCGTACGTTAACAGTAGTAAGGTTAGCGAAAGTTTAAAAACGCCTTTTCCTTTCGCCCCATTTATCTAAAAAAGGATCGATAATGCACGGATGCAACACATTTTTAACTATTCTAACTAGTTCACAAGCTAATATCTAAAAACTTGTTAAACTTACCTGATTTACTTAAATAAACGCCGAATAAGTAAAGAAATATGTTTATCTACACGAAAATTAGTAAAATTCCATTTTCCAATTTTGACACAACCAGAGACAAGTAACATATTGGACCCAACTGTTTGACACAACGGAAATGACATTAGTAGCATCCCTTAGCAATTTGGTGACTGTTGTATTCTACTTCGTCTATGGAAGGATCTAGGAATGCAGGATGTGAAGTGGATGTGAAACACCGAGACTTAAACCGATTTTTAAAGGTTCTCGCTTGATAGTGTGAATGTGCCTAAATTAAGTTTATATAGTCATAATTTTTAATCATTGACAATTGACATTGACAAATCGACGTTTACAAAAAATGCTTTCTCCTTTTTTGTGTTTTGAATTGTTTCTCGACAAATTGTGATTTTGTTATTGATTCCCTGTAATTTAGGTTTCTCAACCAATGCAAATTGCAGACCAGAAAGTGAGCGACGTATGTTAAACACTTTTTTCAGCGAGAAGTTCCTGAAAAGCCGTCAAAATTGCTTCCAAAATGCAGAGCGTGAGCGCTCCGCGGGAGCCCGCTCCCGTGATGAGCACAAGCTCTACCATCCTCAATATGAGGGAAAAGGAAAAGTACATAGAAGATTTCGAGTTCCCCTTTTGCGACGAGTCTTCGAAGTACGAGAAAGTCGCCAAAATCGGCCAAGGGACCTTCGGGGAAGTGTTCAAAGCTCGTGCAAGGAACAGTAGCAAAAAATTCGTTGCAATGAAAAAAGTCTTAATGGACAACGAGAAGGAAGGTTTTCCCATCACAGCGCTGCGAGAAATAAAGATATTGCAACTCCTAAAACATGAAAATGTCGTGAATTTAATCGAAATTTGCAGAACAAAGGCGACTTTACATAACAAGTACAGATCGACGTTTTACTTAGTTTTCGATTTTTGTGAACACGATTTGGCCGGTTTATTATCAAATGTTAACGTGAAATTCAGTTTAGGAGAGATTAAAAGAGTAATGCAGCAGCTTTTAAATGGTTTATACTATATACATAGTAATAAAATCTTGCACAGAGACATGAAAGCAGCAAATGTGTTGATTACTAAGAACGGAGTATTGAAGCTAGCTGATTTTGGTTTGGCGAGAGCATTCAGTGTAGCAAAGTCGGGGCAAGCTAATAAGTATACAAATAGAGTGGTCACACTGTGGTATAGGCCTCCGGAGCTGTTATTAGGTTAGTTGGCCTTTTTTCACGCTATGCAATTCCTATGTGGTTTTAGGATTTATGAAAATCCTATGTATCCTGCAGCGTCTTGTATTCTTTCAGCTTTCTATTCAGATTGTTGATGGTTTTATGCTCAGGCATTTATAACGTTACTGAGCTATGTGTGTTTTAAAAAGATAAAGACACACATCTTGCCTGAGAGTTCTCAATAATAGTCTCAAAGGTATGTGAATGGATTGAAATGATGATGTATCCTCCAAGATATTGAATTTTTTGGGTTTGTGATTACACTTGAGCTCTTAGAGCTAGTGTCATTACTCGGTACTCTTTTCAATGATCACTTTAGTGATAAGGCTGCCTTTGAGCATTACCACAATTTTCTGTCTTTTGTTTTGTGTGTATGTGTTAAGATGCAATTAAGACTTATACTACTGCTATTATGCACCTAATTGTAAATGATGATAAGATATTATTCAGTCATTCAGTCAGTCGGTATTAAGTTATGAAGCTTGATTCCTATATTGCCTAATAGGAGCTAGATATACATAGAAAAACAGAAACAGTGGACAAGGACACACTTATCTCTGCAAGGGATTTCTACCAGTGACCCTTTGGAGTTATTCTAGCAGGTTTTAAGTGTTTTTCTGGTGTATTTCCAGGTGACCGCAACTATGGGCCTCCTGTGGACATGTGGGGCGCTGGATGCATCATGGCAGAGATGTGGACCAGGTCCCCAATTATGCAGGTCTGTTTATGCACATGGATACTTGTTGTTACACTCTTGTAGGGACTTCCATATGCGAAAAAGAGACAACAAAAAGAGAAACATATTCATAAATAGGATTTAGCCTGCGAGAGAATGAGAAGGAATACAAATAGAATAGAATAGAAACTACTTTTCTGAAGTTTTACTTCTGCTGTTTTTGAATTTTCACACACACTTTTTTCACTTTGTTGCAAATATTTCCTCCATATTTGGGACATTATAGAAGTTATTCAGTATTTTGTATTTACTACTACCTACTTTTGAGGGAACTAAGTCCAACTTCGAAAGTCTTTGCTCATAACTTTCTTGGCATTTTAGCGGCTCGCCTCTGTACTCTTTCTAACATTTCTACGTCCTCCATGATCACATGGGGATGAATTTTGTCAAATTTGTAATTCCTGACTCAGTATGCTTTTTGGCATTGCTGTAAGCGTACCGAGGATTAATATAGACCTACTTGCAATTGGTGATGGATAGGGTTTTTAAAATGCAAACAAATAATATGTAACACAAATACTAGGACATTTATTTAGGAAGCAACATAAGAACACATTAGATATATTAAATTAATTGCAATGTAACAATATAACAACCATATACATCCATAACCACTCGCAACCAAGATAAAGGTCTACTTCCTTGAAACGTGCTACTCAAGGCAAATCTGAGTATCGAATGGTTAGAGACCCTGAAGTTGCTATAATGTAATATTATGACATCATATCATTAAACATAGCTGCCACATGAGCGGAAACCTCGCGTAACGACTGCTTTGCTGCCTCACAGGTACAGCGCCATCTGTAGTCATCGAGCGGCACTAACAGGATATTAGTTAATAAATCAATAATCAACAAATCTCATTAGGGGTCATCCATAAAGTATGTCACATTAACTTTGTGATTTTTTGTGAGCCCCCCCCCTTTCGTATGACGTCACATATCTTGCAATTTTACATCTAGAGACATTAAAAACAATTTACACCTTACAGATACAGATAGAGTAGGAAATATTTTTAAGTTTTTAGTTTTTACACTTAGACGTTAGAATGTGACGTCATGAAATTTAGGACCCCCCGCCCAACTTCACACTTCGTCGACCACCTCCCCCCTTAACGTGTAACGTACTTTATGGATGATCCCTTATATTAAGAGGATACTTGGGTCCAGGGTCCCACGGAGCAACAGCAGCTGATCCTCATATCGCAGCTGTGTGGCTCGTGCACTCCGGACGTGTGGCCCGGAGTGGAGAGCCTGGACCTGTACAACAAGATGGAGCTGCCCAAGGGACAGAAGCGGAAGGTCAAGGTGAGAATTGCTATAACAACAATTACACCCAAACATAACATAAGATACCAAAGCAGGTAAGCTAAATATAATAATACTAGCGAATTCCCGCGACTTCGTCTGCGTGGTTAGACGCTTTTTGGTTCCGGTGGGAACTCTTTAATTTTCCGGGATAAAAAGAAGCCTATGTGCTATTCCAGACTATAATCTATCTCTGTGCCAAAGTTTCACCCAGATCCGTTCAGCCGTTGGGGCGTGATAGAGTAACAAACATCCATACATCCATTCATCCATACATTCACACATCCATCCAAACTTTAGCATTTATAATATTATAGTATATAGTATATAGTATAGAAGTAAGATAAATCAGTTTAAAAATAAATTACGCGACATTTTTAATAGATAAGACATTTTATAACATCAATAAAAAGGTGACTGACTGACTGATCTATCAACGCACAACTTAAGACTGCTGGACGGATCTGGCTGAAATTTGGCATACAGAAAGCTTTTATGACGTAGGCATACACTAAGAAAGGATATTTGAAAATTCAACCTCTAAGTGGGTAAAATAAATATTTGAAATTTGTATGAAAATCAAATCTTACATGACACAGACAAAAGCTGGTAATGGTAAAACAGTAGTAATTTTACCTTCATGCTTTTATTTGATTTCAGGAACGGCTAAAACCGTACGTGAAAGATCCATATGGTTGTGACCTATTGGATAAGTTGCTACAGTTGGATCCTGCAAAGAGGTAAACATTACAAGCATGTATATGTCACCGTAAGATTGTAAAAACCGTTAGATTATAATCTAACTCGCGAAATTGCAAACTGTCGAAAGATTACAATTTAACGCATTATTTTTCGGTAGATTGTAATCTGTTAGGTATATAACTCGATAAAACCAAAGTGCACTACCTGATTATTTATGTCGAACCCTAACCTAACCTACAAGAAACAGACAAGAAACGTAAATACAATGAATATTTCAAAAATTGCCACTCAGAACATTGAATGGTTCACAATCTGTCGACAGTTTACAATTTCGCGAGTTAGATTATAATGTAACGGTTTGTTCAATCTTACGGTGACATATATTAATATTATAAACTAGCTGAAGCCCGCGACTTTGACCGCGTGGTTTAAGTTTAAGGAAATAATTTATTTTTTTAGTTGAATCGTATGCGGAAGGTCGTGGGAACCCACCGTATTATTATCCCAAGAATACCCCTACCATTATTTGATTAACGGAAAGGAGTCACTACTAAGGCTTTCGAATACTGGTTTTTTTCAATACCGGTATTAACACTGGAAATATTTTTTTCAATACCGGGATCCCGGTATTAGGAATAACTTAAAATTAGATAGATTGCTTTTAACTTAAAACTAGTCTTTTCTGAAGGACACTGCACCACAAAAAAACATTTTCTGCTTTAATTCAATGAAGGAATGCCATTCTTTTACTCGTAAAAATACATTGTTTAGTCAAAACACAAATTAATTAAAAATTCAGTAGTTATTTTTTTTTAAAGAAAATAAATCAACATAAAATATTGCATTCGATAAAAACAAGTTTCTGAACGTTTCGTTAGTCAATGAAATAGAATTGCCAAATCACAGGGTTCTAAATTCAAACACTAATTTTTGCCTCTGAGTGATCAAAAATGACTTTTCTTCACTGGTTTTAAGCAATAAAGGTGATCTTATTGAGCTAATGTGCTTAAGATACAAGTTTTAAACTTAGCCGAATAAAAAAAGGGGCATATTCCAAGAAATATATGCAACAGTCACTGTTTCGTTTATAGTGTCACTAATACTGGTATTGGCTAATACCCGTATTGGAAGCCCTAGTCACTACCCTCAGTAATGAGGAATACGACGCAGAGAAAGATGGTTTTATTAATATTTAATTTCAAAGTTTAACCAACTTCCCAGGTACGATGCGGACACAGCGCTGAACCACGACTTCTTCTGGACCGACCCGATGCCCTGTGACCTGGCGAGCATGCTCGCTCAACACACGCAGAGCATGTTCGAGTACCTGGCACCCCCGCGGAGGCCCGGCCACCTGAGGCACCACCACCACGTGCCCGGGGTGCAGGCCAAGCCCACGCAGGCGGCCCAGGACTCCGGCTACCAGGATAGAGTGTTCTAGAGGACTTAGTGTGATGTGAACTGTGAACTGTGAAGTGATGTGATAAACACTAATACGGATGATGCCTATGTCAAAAATAAATTATTTCTTCTATATGTCATGTTCAGGGGTCGTGACCCCTTTCCATTAATCACATAATGGTAGGGGTTTTCTTGCGATAATAATGCTGTGTGTTCCCACGTCCTTCCGCATACGATTCAACTAAAAAAATAAATTATTTCTAGCTGATTATTAAATAGAGGGTCTTCCAAAATACCTGAAATTCATATCCTTGGTTAGTTTTAAGTTTGATAACCATTTTAAACTATATCGAAATGAGTTGAAATTTGACGTCACAACACTGACACTATTTCATACAAACTTCCATTCTAGAAGCTCATTTTTACGTTTGAGAAAAAATTACTAATTTGATTTAATTGTCACCATACCTATTATATCATCACCTCCATGACAAACTTACGAATCTGCAGTTTTAGTGAAATCAATATTTTGATGAAAAATCGTAACCGTAACCAAATGTTTTACTGCACACCGTAGTAAAGTTATGTATTTCTGTCACTGTTAGATAAAGAATTCAAATTCACTGACAGAAATACGTAACTATACCACAGTTTTACATTTGGTACGGGTTTTCATGGAAATATTGATGTCCCTAAAACGTGCAGATTAGTAAGTTTGCCATGGAGGTGACGATATGGAAGAAAAAAGTGACTTGACTGATGCACAGCTCAAGCTACTGGACGGATTGGGCTGAAATATGACCTGCAGATAAATTACGACGTAGGTATCCACTAAGGTAGGTTTTATTGAAAATTCAACCCATATGGGGGTAAAAACGGGGCTAGAAATAGGTATGAAAGTTTGACAGTTTTGAAGTAGATTCATGAAAGATTAATGATTTATATGAATTTTCTGGAAATAAATTCCTGACTTATTGCTGCAATTTACTTGTAAAAGTTATGCCAATACTGCCTTTAAATTACAACTTTGTAATTATGTACTTTAATAATATAATTATAATTCTAAGAAATATTGTAATGTTTAAATTTGTTTATGAATAGAAAAAATAATAAATACTTAATTGAATACAAATTTAGTTTTATTTTAGCTGCTAAATGTTAACGTCATCATGATGATTCTTTCATAAAAGACCTTATGAATCCCGTTTACTGGTCACCTTCGAAGACCTCTCTGGTGCAGTGGTCTTATAGTGGGAGTACCCTAGTTCGATTCCGGTCGGTCGATTTGGGAAATTATAATTTATAAAAAAAAAACTGGTCTGGTGGGAGGCTTTACGACCTTACCGCCAAACGATTTAGCGTTCTGTTACGATGACGTGTAGAAACCGTTTAGAGGTTTGGGTTTAATATTTAACAAAAAAAAGCCGTGTTATGCGATACAAAGTTCCCGATAACCATGTCGGAGGGTTGCTAGCAAAACAGTACCCCTTAGCCCGCTAC
This sequence comes from Erebia palarica, assembly GCA_964035005.1. Lineage (NCBI taxonomy): Eukaryota > Metazoa > Arthropoda > Insecta > Lepidoptera > Nymphalidae > Erebia > Erebia palarica. Next base: position 396,303 of record OZ035994.1, on the reverse strand, counting down.
TATCATCACTTAGTATCAGGCGAGTTCGCAGTCAAAATATAACTTGTAGTGAAATAAAAACCTACACCTAGAGATAATAATAATAATATATATTTTTATAATTCCTTGCGGTCCGAAATAAAAGGGGTCACTACTCTCAGTAATAAGGAATCCGACGCAGAGAGAGATGGTTTTATTAATATTTAATTTTAAAGTTTAACCAACTTTCCCAGGTACGATGCGGACACAGCACTAAACCATGACTTTTTGACTGACCCGATGCCCTGTGACCTGGCGATCCGATTAATTACTTGAGGTCCGAAATAAAAGCCTCTATTCCGAACCCTCACTGTTTTTTGAAAATACCGCGCTATTTCTTTTTTTTTAACTGGCTTTACGGCTCTGGGTTCCAGTCGTTTTATTCAAGAGCACAATATTTTTCTATTTTCTTTTTTTTGTTACTTGAGGACTTGGATGTATTTTTCCACTAGTTGATGCCCGCAACTTCGTTCACGTGGATTGAGTTTTTTGAATCCCGCGTGAACTCTTTAGTTTTCAGGGATAAAAAGTAGCCTTTGTGTTATTTCCTGTAATATCACATTATAATCTATCTCTGTGTAAAATTTCATCCAGATCCATTTAGCCGTCCATGCATCCATTCATCCATTCAAACTTACGAATTTTAATAATTTTATTTAAATTATAATATTAGTAGTCGAGTTTTGATCTTTGTACTATAATCGGTATTTATGGTATTTAGCAAGCGGCTAACGTGGTCACAGCTTTATTGTTTTTCGATGAGGATCCGGTTTTCGAAACGTTTTACGAAGGCCCAACACTAGTAGTTGTCAAAAATCCAATAATTTATGGAAAATAATAGCAAATTATTTCTGTTGTTAATTTTAGATTAATCGATTAATTAGTGCATTTAGAGAGCAAATAAGGCTTTTAAAAATTATGATGTAGCTAGTATAAGTATATTCAGAGGTTCGGAAGCATTTCGGAGCTGTAAATCGTGGTAAGTTTAAAATTTTGTTTTCGCAGTTTCTAACCTTGTTTTCGAACTATTTGCGCGCGAAATAAGTTTTTGAGGCAAATTTTAAGATAAGTTACCTGTTTAATATAGATTTAATAGCTTTTTGAATCTATTAAATGTGAACGAAATTTATTATCGGGGCGTCCTACTCTGGAAATCGCTTCGTAAAACTGCGAAGTTGGATCGCTGCTTGATATTGTATTTTGTGCCTTATGGCTAAGAACATAAGATCGAGAAATGGATTCGATATAGTTGCAATATCGGAATACCAGAGTAAGGATACGGAACAAGTTATAATGGGGAATGTAAAGCTCGTGGCACACTGGGTGCTAAATTAAATAGTGAATTTTATAAAAAAAAAAAAAATGATATGTAAATATCCAGATAAGAAATATTATTCCATATTCTTCAACTTGTAAAATGGAATTGGAAAGTATGGTTTCCGTTTACAATTAAATAGGTACACTAGATATGCATTGCGTAAATATGTTTTCATTTGTAACGGATAATATTTTTACCTAATAGTTATGATTTTAGCAGTCTATATAAATGTTTGTATATATGTAAGTTCCATCGTAGTGCCTAAACTAATGAGCTGATTTTGATGATTATGCTCCGGTCGACATAGGCTACATTTGACTTGAACAAAATCAATATGACAAATTTTACATCCATACTTGTAAAAGTGGGCACCTCATTGCAAAATTTAAGTAGACGTACCTACTTATCAAATTTAGTCAGAAAAGTGAATCCAGGCAAGCTTAGCATATTTACTTACTACTATAGCTTCATCTGTTCTGTTCTTTGTGTGTGTAGTGCTGTTGTCTTAATGTACGGAGGTCCGGGTTCAACCCCGGCAGGGTCAATTTGGAAATTTATAATTTCTGAATTTTTCCTGGTCTGGTCTGTTGGGAGGCTTCGGCCGTGGCTAGTTACCACCCTATTGGCAAAGCCGTGCTGCTAAGCGATTATGCGTTCCGGTACAATACTGTGTAGAAACTGAATAGGTGTATGGGTTTAATATAACTGCTATGCCTCTAACAGGTTACCCACTACCATCTAAGGCTGCATCATCACTTACAATCAGGTGACATCGCATTCGCAGTAAAGGGCTAACTTTTAGTGGATAAAAAAAATAAAAAAATCTGCATTATGCCTTTTTCTGGTGCTTCTACACAATAGATGAATTTTTTAAATTTCAAATAATAAATAATATAAACAAAATATGTAATGTTGCATGCCTTATTATAAGGTGAAACATTTATACTGAAAACTAACAAATAAAATCTCATTGTGAAGAATGTTTCTGCAAATAAAGAATTATGAAATTTGAAATTTTGAAATTTCCAAAAAATCTTGTTACAACTAAGCCTATGTCCATCCCTAGGATGCCACCTATCTGTGTACTAAATATTGTCAATATCTGTTGAATGGATGGACAGTGAAAACAGTTATAAATTGAAATAGAAAGTAAGGATCACTTCACTATCCATCTGTCTGTCTGTCTACACCCTTTTTCTCAGGCATGTGTGGAGGTATCGTTGAAATGAATATTGAGTATTTAGGTTTATGGCCCCTTGGAGCTGTAAAAATATCAAGCTTCTAAGTCAACACAATTAAAAGATACGGCCGTTTATGCTGCATATTTTAACACTCGCTACTAAATCAAAACCTATAGGGTACTTCCTGGTGGTCTAGAATCATGAAACTTGGCTAGAAGCAAGATCTAACAACACGTTTAGAAGGAAAAATCACAAAATCTTTAATTTGTATTTCAATTATAGAAAAAGAATTCTTTCATTTGTAAGTCTCGCTGTCTTCATTATTTAGAAGTCGAATAATTAAATATTGAATAGAAGCAGGCGTTACTTTGGGGAAGTCCATGATAGTGTTCTAGTTCATTCACTAGAATAATTAAATGATAAATGATTTATTTATTTTATGTAGGACAATTTGTGTCACATATGATACGTTAAGACTCTACCACCAGTGGTACCACCGGTTCGGAAAGCTGTTCCGAACCAGTGATACTACTGAGAAGAGCCGACAAGAAACTCAATCCATAAACCAAATCCGACCAAGGTACAGAACCTTTGATGCACAAGTCCGACTCGCACTTGGCTGGTTTTTGTTTCTTAAACTTATATGTTATAATATTCAATAGAAACTGGTTAAAAACACTAAAAAAATATCTTGTGGTTTTGATGTTACAGTATAAAAATGTCTCAAACATGCTGTGTGGATGGTTGCATTCCTACGAAAGAGGATGTTACTTATTTCAAGTAAGTTAAATAATACAAAATATTTCAAATCTCGTTTAATAATTATAAGGTAAGTCCTGACTCATTGACTAACTAACTTATCACAGCGCAGCCCAAATCCTTAGAAAGCTGAAAAATTGCACAGTTTCCCTTTAATAATGTAGATAATATTGATATTATAGCTGCGAAAGTGTTTGTTTGTTGATTTGTCCCTCAATCACGCGGCAACAGAGCAACGGATCGTCTTGATTTTATACGTACATATAGTTGAGGACCTGGAGAGTGACAAAGGTTCCTTTGAACCTGGAAAATTAAGGATTTCAGTTGTCTATCGTAGTACATCAAGCACATGAGCTCGTTTTAATCTTTTGACTCTTGGGGTCTTTTGGATACGCATTATGTTAGTCTCACAACTGGTGTCCCACTGTAGTATGCCGTACAGTCAAATGGAATTAACATAGTTTTGTAAAAATCATTGGAGAGCACGTTTCGCCATCAGTCCCGGTTATAATCACTAACATGATACAGTCAAAGTCCGCCGATCCGCATTGGAGCAGCGTTGTGGGTCTAAGCTCTAATTCCCTCTCTCTTATGAGAGTAGAGGCTTGTGCCCCGCAGTGGGACGTCAATGAGCTGTATAGAGCACTTGTCCTGTATATGTCACCGTAAGATTGTAAAAACCGTCAGATTATAATCTGACTCGCGAAATTTTAAACTGTCGAAAGATTGTGAACCGTTCAATGTTCATTGTATTTACGGTTTCTTGTCTATTTCTTGTAGGTTAGGTTAAGGTTCAACATAAATAATCAGGTAGTGGTTAGGTTTTATCGGGTTAATATACCTAACAGATTACAATCTACCGAAATAGAATGCGTTAAATTGTAATCTTTCGACAGTTTTGCCTGGTTCGGCTTCGGCCGTGGCTAGTTACCACCCTACCGGCATAAACGTGCCGCCAAGCGATTTCGCGTTCCGGTACGATGCCGTGTAGAAACTAAATAGGGGGTATGGGTTTAATATAACTGCCATACCCCTAACAGGTTAGCCCGCTACCATCTTAGACTGCATCATCACTTACCATCAGGTGAGATCGCAGTCAAGGGCTAACCTAACTTGTAGTGGATAAAAAAAAATGTTTGCAATTTCGCGAGTTAGATTATAATCTAACAGTTTTTACAATCTTAGTCAAAGTCAAAGTCAAAGATTTTATTCAAAATAGGTACAAGTTGTACACTTATTGAACGTTATAAAAAACTATTACATTAAATATATTTAAAAAACAAACATAAGTAATACATTATAAAAATCTGAATATCAAATGTCAAGCAAAAATAAAATAAAATAATTAAAAAAAGATCTTCAACAATAGCAAAAAAAATAGATATATCAAAATTAACAATTAGTAGGTAATTCATTGTACATAATTACATTTACTTCCTACTTAACTTACGGTGACATATATGAGAACAAAATCTCATTCCCAAATATCGTTGTACCGTCAGGTTTCCAAACAGCCGGACCCAGCGGCTCAAGTGGCTGGATGCTATATCCACCTCGGAGAAGGTGACCCTGGACACGATGGTCTGCAGTCAGCATTTCTTGCCTCACCAGTACGAGCTGGTGCGAGGCAAGAGAAGACTCAAGGCCAAAGTCGTGCCCAGCGTGTTTGATAACGTGAGTCCAAATCTTATCAGTCAAATCAAATCATTTTTATACGACTGCCTAAAAAAAGGAGTATATTGTTATACGACTGCCTGAAAAAAGGAGTATATTGTTTTCAGGGTTTATGTATGTATGTATGTGAGTTTGTATATTCCACCATAACTTCTATACGCCTGAACCGATTTTGATAAATGAGGTATCGTTAGAATCCCTAGCTTATTCCGGGTGATATAGGCTAGTAAAATTTTTTTTTAAATTGATGGGGTAACCAAGGTCCCGCATTAAAGACTAAAGTTGAAAAATAATTCGAAATACTAAAAGACTAAAAAAATATTCGAAAATAAGATTAACTATATAATCATCATCTAGAAAATGATGAGTAGATTCCAAAAACATATAACACTATAGTTCAATATCCAGTGATTCACAAAAAAATATCATTTAATAAAAATGTAAATAAGATTCTAATTTAACTAGATTAATTTAGATTTTTAACTTTTTAGTTCGTTTTTGGCAGGGCAGTCATGTTTTTGAATTTTTTAAATTATGACTTGTTAGATCAAAATTTTAAGAGTTAAGTTTGTATTTATAAAATTAGTAAATTAGTTTATTTATTACTACTATAGGTAATACCTTGTTCTTTTGGAGTAATTCTCTCTTTTATTGGGTAATTCCCGTTGACCTAGAATCATGAAAAGTGAGAAGCAAGGTCACAGCACACGTATAGGAAAAAAATTCGAAAATCTTTAATACCTAATTAACGATTTTCGGATTTCTTCCTATACTATTATGTGAAAGTGTAGCAGACAGACAGACACACTCTCGTATATATTATATTAGTACACAGCACAACTATAGGAAAAAAACCGAAAATCTTTAATACCTAATTAACGATTTTCGGATTTCTTCCTATAGTATTATATGAAAATGTAGCAGACAGACAGACACACTCGCATATATTATATTAGTATCAATATGGACTCAAATAATTTCTTTGTATCCTTCCAGATGTCAAAACCAAACTCACCACAAAAAGAGAAAACCAACCGTAGTGATAGTGAAGATTCCATGCCGCTGCAGAGAGTGAAGTCAGTAACCACAGACACGGACCCAGAACAGAGTAGAACCTCCCCTGACCATAGAGTTGAGGACAGACAGGACAATGAAAATGTGAGAAACGGACTCAAAGAAGATGATATTGTGAAAAGGTAAAGTTCTTTTTTATACGACTGCCTGAAAAAAGGAGTATATTGTTTTCAGGGTTCATGTATGTATGTATGTATGTATGTATGTATGTATGTATGTATGTATGTATGTGAGTTTGTATATTCCACCATAACTTTTATACGCCTGAACCGATTTTGATAAATGAGGTATCGTTAGAATCCCTAGCTTATTCCGGGTGACATATGCTAGTGAAATTTTAAAAAAAATTGATGGGGTGACCATGGTGCCGCAATAAAGACCAAAATTGAAAAAAAAAAACGAAAATAAAATTAACTATATAATCATCATCTAGAAAATGATGAGTAGATTCCACAAAATATATAACAGTATAGTTCAATATTTAGTGATTCACAAAAAAATATCATTTAATAAAAAATGTGAATAAGATTCCAAAGGCTATATATGCAAATCGCTTCTTATGGAGGTAAACTCCAAAAATAATATGGCAGGGCAGTCGTATTTTTTAATTCGTTAAATCAATTTCACCTTTAAATTTCTATATGTTCACTAACTCAACTAACAAAATTTACGTACATTGTAAAAAAAAAATCATTGTAACAGATGGAGTAAATAAAGCTTTATTATTATTATTATCAAATCAATTTCACTTGTTAGCGAGTGCGAGTAAGCGAAGCTGCGGGCAAAAGCTAGTCAACATATTGAAATTAAAAAAATGTGAATGCTAAAATGGAACAATTTTCCTTACAGAAAACAACCAGAGAACGTATCGATAATGGATTCAGAAAGCAACAAAGATTTGGAAGATATCATAGCGCACTACCAAATCAAACAAATTCGACCTTTGCACCAACCAACAGACATACAAACAGACAGGCATACCTCAGATATGTCTATAGAGATCGAGGTTCCCGCGTCTATGGAAATGGAAGCGGGGGTAAATGGGGAAACGGGGAGAAATGGGGATATAGGAAGAAATGGGGACATAGGGAGAAACGGGGAAACAGATGATAATGTTATTGATGTTGATGATTTGGCGGAACCTGTGTTTATTGAAGTCTCCGTTGGGAAAGGTAAGAATAGGTTTATTTATTGACTAGTCATATCAGCAACTTTTTTTCAAACGTCAAAACGCGTGCTTAGTATGGTATTTTGTATGAAATACTGAATCGTGACGTCATCAAAATTCGATGCGTTTTTTTTTACTTCAATGAATAGTTTAAAATGGTTATTTAACATATAACTAACAGGGGATGTAAATAGTACGACGTAAAGATCCTCAATTTAATAATCACTAAAAAGTAACATACATCGTTTGACTTGTAGTCAAATACCCAATTGTTATAATATGATAATTATCCATCCTATCCATATCCATATTAATATTGTAAATGCGAATGTTTGGATGGATGGATAGTTTGTTACTTAATCACTCCAAAACGGCTGAACGGATCTGGATGAAATTAAAGAGTTACCACCGGAATCAAAAATATCTCAATCCACGCGGACGAAGTCGCGGGCATCAGCTAGTATTTATTAAAAAAGTGGCGTACTTGTGACATCGATTGCGAGTGTTAAGCAACGTTGACCCAAGTTGAACTGGATGGGTGACCGAATTTGAACCTACCGGCAAAAACGTGCCGCCAAGCGATTTAGCGTTCCGGTACGATGCCGTGTAGAAACCGAATAGGGGTAAGGGTTTAATATAACTAACATGCCCCTAACAGTTTAGCCCGCTACCATCTTAGACTGCATCTTCACTTACCATCAGGTGAGATCGCAGTCAAGGGCTAACTTGTAGAGGATAAAAAAAAAGAACGATAAAATTTGGCCTTTTCGCTTTCCCCGTGCCTCGGAGAGCACGTTAAGCCGTCGGTCTCGGTTACTATCACTAATCTGATAATAATCCTTATAAAAACCTAAGAGTAAAATAGTCTTATTCGAGTCGTTTGCGGACGGACGTGGGAACCCACCTCATTGTTATCCAAGCAAGGTGTGGTGACCAGTGGCGTGAATAGGGCTAGAAGCTAGGGTAGGCATTAGTTAGTCAGAATTACCTACTTACTGACTTTTATAATGATAATAATCATCTATGTGCTTCCATTAGGGTAAGCGGTGCTTTTATGCCTCTATGAGCTGCACGCCACTGGTGACGACCCTCAGTAATGAGGAATACGACGCGGAGAGAGTACAAAGTAAAGAGTGTAATAATAGCGGAGGGTTTGTCCCCAGGCGGCGCGGTGGAACAAGTGGACGAGGCTGCCAACCAGGACTGTATGATGCTCCTGGAAAGCGTGCAGTGTGAGGTTGACCCCACTTGCCTCATGTTCCCCCCGGACGAGCCGGCCGGGGACACCGGGGACGACTCCGACGTCATCGACCTGGGGGAGAAGTGAGTAGACTCCACATTGCTGTCCCCCGGAGATGATTTGACCCCACTTAGGTTTTGTCTAGCTTCGCTGTGTAAAATTGTAAATGTCTCGTTGACCCCACTTGCCTCAAGTTCCCCCCGGACGAGCCGGCCGGGGACACCGGGGACGACTCCGACGTCATCGACCTGGGGGAGAAGTGAGTAGACCCCACATTGCTGTCCCCCGGAGATGATTTGACCCCACTTAGGTTTTGTGTAGCTTCGCTGTGTAAAATTGTAAATGTCTCGTTGACCCCACTTGCCTCAAGTTCCCCCCGGACGAGCCGGCCGGGGACACCGGGGACGACTCCGACTTCGTCGACCTGGGGGAGAAGTGAGTAGACCACATATTGCTGTCCCCCGGAGATGATTTGACCCCACTTAGGTTTTGTGTAGCTTCGCTGTGTAAAATTGTAAATGTCTCGTTGACCCCACTTGCCTCAAGTTCCCCCCGGACGAGCCGGCCGGGGACACCGGGGACGACTCCGACTTCGTCGACCTGGGGGAGAAGTGAGTAGACCACATATTGCTGTCCCCCGGAGATGATTTGACCCCACTTAGGTTTTGTGTAGCTTCGCTGTGTAAAATTGTAAATGTCTCGTTGACCCCACTTGCCTCAAGTTCCCCCCGGACGAGCCGGCCGGGGACACCGGGGACGACTCCGACTTCGTCGACCTGGGGGAGAAGTGAGTAGACCACATATTGCTGTCCCCCAGAGATGATTTGACCCCACTTAGGTTTTGTGTAGCTTCGTGGTGTAAATGTCTCGTCAAAAATACTTTACCTTGTTTTAGGCATATGTTTCACATACAATTTACTGTTCTGGTAAAAGTGTCGAAAATACTTTACTATTTTGGGCATAATTATCAAAATATTTTATCTTGTTTTGCTGAAGGTATCAAAAGTAACATTTACCTTCATTTGGGATAGGTATTAAAAAACTTTACTTGGTTTTGCTAAGTGTCGAAAATACTTTGCCATTGTCATTGTTTCGGCCAAGGTGTCAAAATAATTAACCTGGTTCTGCCAATGGTATCAAAAGTTATGTATCTTCATTTGGAATAGGTTTATGGCATAGGTGTGAAGAATAAAGACCAAAAGATACATACATTTGTCTAAAATTTGACATTTTTTTCTACAGAAAGGAAGACCCAGTCAGCCTCCTAACTTCAAGCGACGAAGACGAAGTAATAATAGAAGAACCAAAATACGACATGATCGAGGTTTCCGACGAAACCGACGAGGACGACGTGCCGCTCGTGAAACTCGTCGAAAAACCGACGAAACCGCCAAAACCGTTGAGAAAAAACAAGAAAACCCCCAAAAAGCTGAAAGACGGCGATGCATTAACAAAACTGCTATGGGGTCAACTCATGGAGTACTATTGTATGGAATGTGGCTTCAGCACCACGAGCAAAGCGGAACACAAAAGGCATTTGCAGGAACACAAGACCAGTTACATACAAGTGTGCGATATATGCAGTTACACAACGTCCAGCAAACATCAATACATCCGACATAAGAGAAAACACAGAGAAGACAGACGGTTCAAATGTCATTTGTGTAAGTACAAAGCTAGGCATAACATGAGTTTGGTGTACCATCTCAAATCCCACAATAAATCTGATAAATCGGAGGTTGTGAGTGAAAAAAGTGTTTATAAGTGTGAAATGTGTAACTTTGAGACCGATTATAAAGTGAAGTTGTCAAAACATATCCGTGCGTGTGAAGGGAAGAGGTTTTATTGCAACCGGTGCAGCTTTGAGGCGGAGAGGAAGTGTGATGTGACGAGACACAAAGCCGCGAGGCACAAGACTAGCCACAGGAACGACGATGATGACGACTATGAACCGCCAAAGTAGGGGAGGTGAGGGGGGAAGTAGGGGGGAGGGGGGGAAATGGAATAATTCATAGAGGGGGTAGCCTCAACAAAAACCGAAAAAGAGAGAGAATTAGGCTAAAATGCGAAAAATATTTCCCAGAATTTTTGGAAGTAGGGGGAGGGGGAATTGGAATAATTCATAGAGGGGGTAACCTCAACAAAAACCGAAAAAGAGAGAATTAGGCTAAAATGCGAAAAATATTCCCCAGAATATTTTTTTTGCTATTCTGTAACACTAGAAATCATATGGAGGTGTACGCACTTGCGAAATCCTCACCGCTATGGTAGGGGTCACGATCTTCAAAAATGAGGATGCGTGAAGAGAGGAGAGATGCTGATGATGACTGTATTTCTTATTTTCCTTTCAAACATCATAGCTTGAGGTCTATTTTAGTTGGAACACTTTACTTTACCTTTGATGTACTAAAGTTACCCAAGAAATAATTATACGCTTGCTACGCTCATGTGTATAATTTAATGATTGATGATGAAATCAACACTGCTATATTTTCTTTATTAATAATCAGTGAGAAAATAATGTATTAAGTAATTGTTTATTTTTGCCAGAATAAAACTGGAAATGTTAATTTATATAAAATTAAGGTATGTGTGTTTGTTTATTGGTTTCTTCATATGTGCCAAACTCATTTAGCCCGCATTTACATATTCACACTGGGGTTCGCGATAACTGACAATTGTCTTAGACATAGCCCGAATTTTCGAATCACAACGATTCTAAAGAAGTTTCACTTCAAAAAGCAAATTACGTGAGCAAAAGTAACAAGTGTATTATTGAAACTCGAGGAAAATCTTCTTATTTATTCTCGGTAAAAATACAATAATCAGACTAAATTTGGTGGATTCACTATTAAAACAGGAGAGGGGTTATGTAGAATTAAGTTGCAAGAAGACAAAACAGATTAACCGAATGCCCTTCAAAAGTCCTGGCATAGACTAAAGATGGCATGTCAAAACGAGAGAGATGGCGCGTCTATGGCTGCGTTCGGAAACTTGGTGTTACACAAGTATAATTACGGTCTATCGGTCTTTAACTATTGAAATATATTGACTTGGCGAATATGTAAATACACGGTTAGATTTTATTGGATGTAATGAAAAGTATTAAAAACAAAAATGCGTCAAAAAGTTATAATTGTTATTATTGTGATAAATCTATCAAGATTGGTATCAAACAAAAGGGCTCTAGCTTGGACAGTTTCTAAAATGATATAATTTTTTTTAGTTTTATTTTTTTTGGATCCAGATTTTTTTGTTCATTGATACCATGGAGCATAATACAAGAATGCATCAAGAAAATTATTATTGTGATAAATCTATCAAGTTTGGTATCCAAAAAAAAGGATCTAGCTTGGAAAAAGTTTTTGAAATGATATCATTTTTTTTTGTTTTTTTTTTGGATCCAGATTTTTTTTTCATTGAAACCATGGAGCAATACAAGAATGCGTCAAGAAAATTATTATTGTGATAAATCTATCAAGTTTAGTATCAAATAAAAGGGATCTAGCTTGGACAAAGTTTTTAAAATGATATCATTTTTTTTGTTTTTTTTTTGGATCCAGTTTTTTTTTTCATTGAAACCATGGAGCATAATACAAGAATGCATCAAGAAAATTATTATTGTGATAAATCTATCAAGTTTGGTATCAAATAAAAGGGATCTAGCTTGGACAAAATTTCTAAAATGATATCATTAATTTAATTATTTTTTTTTGGATCCAGTTTTTTTTTCATTGAAACCTTGGAGCATCATATCAAGTTTGGTATAAAAAAAAAGGGATCTAGCTTGGACAAAGTTTCTAAAATTATATCTTTTTTTTTTGGATCCTGTTTTTTTTTTATTGAGTTTAAAGTATCTAGGCTCGGTGTTGATTAGTGAGTCATTATTACTTTTATTTTTACCCACAAAGGAACTTATATGGTACATAAACGTGTTTGCCCTGAGAGGTTGTGTGTTTGTTTGTTTGTGTACTTTGTTTATTCGAGAGTTTTGGTATTTGTTAAGAAACTAATTTAGTTTGAGTTTGTAACTCGGTCTCGTGTAAATAAGCGCAGGTCGCACGTGATATTTTGTAAGTCTGTGTAAATGTAAATATATTACTTGTAAATAATTGTAATTGTAAATATATTCCATCCAAATTCGAACTGTTTCGTTTTATTTTTTAAAGTGAAAACTTGAGCATTGAGCACTTTTTGGTAGGGGGCAAAAATGTAGATTCGCGTGACCGACATGCTCGTGAAATAAAAGTATACTACATTCGAAATTAAACTTTAATGCCTTAGTATTAAGGTTTATATATATATGTTTATATTTTATTTTATATGTTTATATATTATGTTTATATTTTATTTTTTTTACCTTTTTTTATTTTAATGATTTCAATTAAAATAAAAAAATATATTAAAAAATTCGTTCGTTTTCACTTCTATTGGCAGTCCCTATGACAGACTTTTTTTGGTCTGGTCTTTTGACTGGAAAAAATTCCATGGAAACATCGACTCTAAATCTATAGTCTATTCTCTAGCTCAGTGGCTATCAAAAAATTAAAGCTAATTAACCTAAAGGTATTTTGTATGTCCATTGACGGTTTGCTATGAATTAATGTTATTCTTAATTCATAGTAAAGCTTCAATGGATAAAAATATTTATGTCAGTGGCTACTGAATTGTGACGTCATCAAAGTTCGACGCACTTTATTACTTGCATCAATATTTTACAATGGTTTTCAAACAAAACAGGGAACATGGATATTACGACTTTTGGGAGATCCTCATAATTTAATAATCACTAAATATCTATAATTAATTTGACTAGCAGTCAACTACCCAATTGGAAAAAGCTTTCACCCTCAGCAATGACTATAGTCGATAGGTATAATAACGTTGATAGAGATGAAATTTGTAACAAAAACCCGGCCAAGTGCGAGTCGCAATCGCGCACCGAGGGTTCCGTGCAAACCTGTAGTAACTTTAAAATTATTAAAAATATTTTTATTATATGATATAGTAACTAAATGTTTATGCTTTTTGAAATTTTTCCTTTATAATTTTTCCTATAAGACATTGCTTCTTACCAAATTTCAAGATTCTAAGTTCACGGGAAGTACCCTGTAGGTTTTGATGCCCTTGCGAGTGTCGAAAGTTTGCAGCATTAACGGTTGTAACTTTTGATTGCGTTATCTTAGAAGTTTGATATTTTCACAGCTCCAAAGGGCAGTAGACCTGAATATTTGATACGAATTTCAGCTTGATACCTCCATGCGTTCCTGAGAAAAAGGGTCTTGACAGATAGACAGACGGAAAACAAAGTGATCCTATAAGGGTTCTGTTTTTTCCTTTTGACGCACCGAACCGTAATAAACTTAATTTAACGAATTAAAAAATACGACTGCTCTGCCATATTATTTTTGGAGTTTACCTCCATAAGAAGCGATTTGCATATATAGCCTTTGGAATCTTATTTATATTTTTATTAAACGATATTTTTTGTGAATCACTGGATATTGAACTATAGTGTTATATATTTTTGGAATCTACTCATCATTTTCTAGATGATGATTACACAGTTAATCTTATTTTCGTTTTTTTTTTCAATTTTGGTCTTTAATGCGGGACCATAGTCATCCCATCAATTTTTTTAAATCTTACTAGCCTATGCCGGAATAAGCTGGGGATTCTAACGATACCTCATTTATCAAAATCGGTTCAGGCGTATAGAAGTTATGGTGGAATATACCAACTCACATACATACATACATGAACCCTGAAAACAATATACTCCTTTTTTGAGGCAGTCGTATAAAAATGAATTAAACAACATGAAATTTGTAAAAATTTAATTAATTAATTATTATAACATGTACTTATAAGTTACAGTAAGGGTAGGGTAAGTGTGCCAGTTAGCATCCACTCGGCTTGGTCGGCGACATGCGACATACTACGCCCTTCAGGTCGGTCTGCGTCTCGTCTTGAAGGGCCTGCTCGAATTTCTGAAAAAAAAAACATTTGAATCTCTGCGTATGTATATTTATTTTTTGATGCTTTGAATTATTTATAAGAAAAAAAAAAAAAAAACCGCTATGAAACTATCATTAATACTTAAAGTAGGTACCTAGTTATACATCCATTAAAAATGAAATAGGCGATTTTTTTTCAGGTCAAACATGTTATATGCATTGTGAATAATGAATTTAATAAGCAATGTACTGAATAAAATAAAACGAGCATTTAACACTACCTCTATATTATTAAAATAAATCTATACACATTGAAATCTGCTTGGATGTAAACAAATGTTTAACTAAACCATAGTGTGACTACAAATAGGATAAGTTCCCAATGAGGGCATCGGTGCGTCATTGGAAAATCATCGTTTTTTTACATACTTATGTATGAATATTAATTTTAATGTCAACTATTTTTTTTTCTTGTGTAGGATCTGCCATCAGTCGACAGACTATAAGCAGATTTGTGGTTTTTACTGACTGATTTTTCCAGAGTAAAGGACCAGCGTCCTTAAATCTGTATACTGTCGAACACATTGGCCCGCTTCAGACGCTTTATTTATTTATTTATTTATTTGTATTCATGTCTACATACAAGTACATCGGCATGAGGCCCTGTCAGGGCATTGCAAATTTTAAATTAATTACACAAAATTCATCAATTAAATCTATTACAAATATTAGATAATTAAATAGTGTCCTCAAGCAATTCAATCTAGAAATCGTAGTCTATGGCTAAAATAATATTAAATAAGTTATTACAATAAAATTAAAATATTTGAATAATTATATGTTTTAATACACAATTTATTTTAAATACATTTATCGTGCTATTGAGGTCTATGTAGTCAGAAAATCTTGAATGTTATAAAACACCAATGTCTCAATTTTCTTTGTTTCTTGCACAGTTAGTAGGCAATTTGCCAGTGGGTTGGGGTGTAACAGTAAGCGTTCCCGATGCTTTGTGCTATGCTTATTGATTTCCTCATGTCAATGTCAACTATTTATCCATATATTTTGGTAGTTTGGACTTTAGTTTATAAAAGTTGATAAAAGATGATCAAAATCTAAATTTAACTGGCTTTATTTGTGCATGGCATAATATTAATTAGTAATTACTACGGCAGTACTAAGTTCATGGTGCAACCAAAATTTAATATGCAATTTGTTTTTTAATAATTTGGGAATCGTGTGTTTCCACAGCGCATTTTGACTACTTTATACATAAAAACGTTGTAAAGAGGTCCTCCGAAAGACATAAACAAGTCATAATTAAAAAAAATAAAAAACACGACTGCCCTGCCAAAAAACGAACTAAAAAGTTAAAAATCTAAATTAGAATCTTATTCACATTTTTATTAAATGATATTTTTTGTGTATCACTGGATATTGAACTATAGTGTTGTATATTTTTGGAATCTACTCATCATTTTCTAGATGATGATTATATAGTTAATCTTATTGTCCATTTTTTTTTCACACCATCATTTTTTTAAAATTTCACTATGCTATGTCACCCGGAATAAGCTAGGGATTCTAACGGTACCTCATTTAACAACATCGGTTCAGGCGTATAGAAGTTATGGTGGAATATACAAACTCACATACATACATACATGAACCCTGAAAACAATATACTCCTTTTTTCAGGCAGTCGTATAAAAAGGTTACCTCATTGATGATGACGGTGGGGACGAAGCTGAGCGGCCGCTGTACGGCGTCGGTCTTGTCCCCGTACGACGCCAGCAAGTTGTCCCCTTGCTCGCCGTCCGCACAACGCTTCAGTTTGTCCGACTCCGCTTGACGCTTCACTTGCTCCAAGCACTGTTACAATACAAAGTCAAAGTCAAATAATGTTTATTCAATTTAGGTAGGTATTATTATTATTACACTTATTGACGTCTAGTTATTTATAAAATATAATGGTGATAATCAGTAGCGGTATCTCAAAACTAAAGCTACGAGGGTAGGTTGATTGCAATATACATCAGCTGCTCTGCCCCATAATAAAATGCTATACGACAAGACACTGTGGAAGTAAGCAAAGTAGACAAAGTCAAAGTCAAATAATGTTTATTCAATTCAGGTAGGTATACTGCACTTATTGACATCTAAAATAATTTATAAAATATAATGGTGATAATCAGTAGCGGTAACTTAAAACTAAAGCTACGAGGGTTGCCAGCCAGAGGGTAGGTTGATTGCAATATAAAAATGATTTGGATATCACCTGCTCTGCCCCACAATAAAATGCCATACCACATGACACTGTGGAAGTAAGCAAAGTAGACAAAGTCAACGTCAAATAATATTTCAGTAGCGGTATCTTAAAACTAAAGCTACGAGGGTTCCAAACGCGCCCTGGTCTGAGAAGAGCCCACAACAAACTCAGCCGGGTTTTTTTTTCATTATCACCATTTCACAAGTAATCATCTTAACTAAGCAACTATCAGAGCCATTAGATCAAATCATTGCCAAGCTTCCTTGTCATTTAAGTAATACTTTACATGGTAACAGGATTTTTTAATGAGTTTACGTTTTACATTAACTTTGAACTTTTTCAGAGACATCTTCAACATGTCTTCTGGGAGCTTATTGTAGAAGCGGACACTGTTTCCAACAAATGAATTGCTTGTTTTACTAAGCCTAGAATAATAATTGAATTAATATTAATTTTTCAAATATTTTACTGAAAGTCGGTAATACAGATATAGGTCTAAAGTTAGTGGGGTCATTTGTACTACCTGATTTGAAAAGAGGAATTATTTTACTATGTTTCATTAAGTCAGGAAACTCACCACAATCGAATTATTAAATATTAATGCTAAATCGGGCGCAACGATATAAATCAATGGCTTTACAACGTTAACGGAAATGCCCCACAAATCATTTGCCCTCTTTATGGCCCTTGTGCCGTAATCCTAACTGAAATTAATTAATTACCACGTCCAAGGATTTGTCGGGCTGTGCCTGCGACATGAGACAGATAACCAGTTCCATCTTCTCTGTGTCCTGAAGGCTGCGGTCTTTCAGGATACACGACTGGATCTGCCGAACCAAACAAAACCGAAACACGTAAGTATATTTTTCTACTAATTGGGTATTTGACAACTATTCAAATAAATTATTTTTTAATGATTATTAAGTAGAGGATCTCCCAAAAGTCGTAATATCCACGTCCCCTGCTAGTTTTATGTTGAATTACAATTTTAAACTATCGATTAAAGTAAAAAAGCGCGTCGAACTTTGATGACGTCACAACTTAAAATTTCATACAAAATCCATACTAAGCACGCGTTTTGACGTTTGAGAAAAGTGGCTGATTTGACTAGTTGTCAAATACCCAATTAAAAGATTATATTATCACTACAGCCCATTAACGTCCCACTGCTGGGCACAGGCCTCCACTCTCATAGGAGAGAGGGAATTAGAGCTTACACCCAACACGCTGCTCCAATGCGGGTTTAACGACTATTATCATGTTAGTGATAATAACCGGGACCGACGGCTTAACGTGCTCTCCGAGGCACGGGGGTGAAACACCGCCAACTTCCTAACTCCGGGCTAGTACTGAGAATTTCTAATCAGAAAAACCCGATACTTAATTATGGCCCGACCCGGGACTCGAACCCAAGACCTCGTCGGCCGCAGTCAAACATGCTAACCACTAGACCAACGAGGCAGTTCAAAGATTATATAATAATTCATAAATATTAAATGACATTACTTGGTGATTTTACCCTAGTGTAAAAAAAAGTTAGGTATTAACAACAATTCAAATTCTGTGAGTATTATAAAAGGGGAAAACTAACTTTACAATTGATAACTATTGATAGAGTGAAAGTTGAAAGAAAGTTAGAGAAAAAAACCAAAGTAAATATTTAAACGTAGCATCATAAATGGTGCTATTCCCACCAAAGACACAATATAATAACCAACCAAGAACATGGTATATTAACCCGATAGAACCTAAGTGCCCTGATTATTTATGTCGAACCCTAACCTAACCTACAAGAAAGACACAAGAAAACGTAAATACAATGAATATTTCAAAAATTGACACTCAGAACATTGAACAGTTCACAATCTTTCGACAGTTTATAATTTCGCGAGTTAGATTATAATCTAACGGCTTTTACAATCTTACGGTGACGTATATACGTACCTTGTTTCCATAGCACTCTTCAGCTCCGTGGTGGCAGGTGAATTGCCATTTGCCGTTCTTTTTGTCGTGCTGAAATAAATAATACCTGCAGTGTTTCTTAATAATTCATACTAATATCAATCGTATCCGATATCTCCTTACACGTAATTAAAGTTATATCTTTGTTTGTCCTTCGATCACTTCAATCAAAGGTTTCCCCCGGGATTTTTAAAGCGGGCGAAGTCGCGGGCATCAGTTCTAGGTCTAATATACTTACTAAATGAAGTCCATGGCCCGCAATGATACGTAATTATATCACAGAATACTATATATACTCGTGTGATTATACGTGCACAAATTTTTAAAGCCAGGTCAATGCTTATGGTTAGAAAGAAATAGGCTCAATATTAGATCCATTACAACTAGGGTAAGCAGTGTTTTTATGCCTTTACGCCACTGTATTATTACTTAATATTGTAGTGATTTATATCTATATTCTCACGGGAATTACTTGTTATTATTCGAAGTAGTATTTGTTAAATATATATTGAATAATAATCCAGTGACCAAAGAGCTGGCGCCAACGACCTCAATTTACATAGACGGGCCCTGTCAAACAAAGAATGTGGGCGTATTTTTAGCAACGCCATCAACGCCATCTAGTCTGAAAAGCGGGAACTTGCTTGCAACATATGCGCCATCTTGAAAACGTATGACTCGGTCATAGATTAGTACAGATGCGCTTGTCGAAAATAATACCTACATCAGTGTACTCTCTAAGGTAAACGATAAATGATAATGGGCTGAAACTTGGCACAGAGATAGATTATAGTCTGAAATAACACATAGGCTTTTTATCCCGGAAAATTAAGGAGTTCGCGCGGGAACCAAAAATCCTCAAACCACACAGACGAAGTCGCGGGCATTCGCTAGTACAAAATAAAAATTACCAACTTTAATAAATGAAAACTCTTTATTTATTGAAGTTGGTTTAAACATTAAACTCACGTCAATAACTAATTTTATCATATTATTATAATAGCATAATATTGCGTCTCGGAAGGTATTATTGCCTACTGTCCGTTCTGCCCATCTATGCATTAACTAATCTTGGTTGCATTTTTTTTATCGTACTGGACTGGACTATTCTAGGGTTGGAACCCAAAGCCGTAAGGCCAGTGAGTAAAAAAAAAATATCATACAGTTTGCCGCGGAAATTAAATGATTGTGTAATGGATAGAAATATTAAATAGGAAGATTAAATAACGTTTTTTATGAAATGTATAATTGTGAATTGAAACACTTACCTTAAAATAAAAATTATACAGTGCCAAACTAATAAAACTTTAGATGATAACTTAATAACAAATTATCTACACGATGAGCGACCGTGACAGCGTTACGACGGGGACAAAGACAGGCTTATGACAGGTTATAGGAACGCGCTCTCATAGTTGGTCGCCCGCCATTTTTGTATGAAAGGGCCCATCTAGTACCTACATATATATCGATGGCTGGCGCTTATTTAGCCCAACGGCTTAGCCTTGCCATTCAACGAGGTAATAGCGCCAGTATTTTGGGCACCATGCCCATTAACGATCACTTGGATGGCGTGTATTTTTTGTAAATATAATTAGTTTTTAATTTAGATTTTAATTTATTTCTTACTTTTAATTCTAATATATATGTATAGTTTATTAAAATGGTCGACACATTGTTGTATTTATAATTTATAGTAACTATGGATTTTTAGTTGTGTTAAAAGTTATATTTTCGCTTAAATATATCCAGTGGCCGATAAAATTATCTTTTATTTTCGCAAATTCGTAATACACATCAGAGACAAGTAGACCAAAGACAAAAACCAAGCACCAGAGACTATAGAGTAGTGAATCCCAACAGTATAGACAACTGACTAACTAGTGATGTACAGGGAAACAGCGTTGCCATACATTAGTGATTATTCCTAACAGTATTGCAATCTACATTCTACAGATGCGTACGCAATATGAAATCATGTTGTCCATATTTGGATGAAGTAAATGCGCGAACAAGTTACTTGCCTGTCCTCACTAACTTACAATCGTTTTAATATTATTTATAAGTACACATAAATTCCAAAAGGTATCATTCTAAGGAAAATGCAGCTCTATACGACCCGTTGAAGATCTGACTCATTACTACTATTCGCATTTTTACGTTTCCACGACGTGAATCATGGATATTATAAAAAATATAATTAGACATCATGATCTTAGAAAACAGATTAACGGACATTAAGTTTAAGTTTGTTTCTTATATATATTTTATTATCTTACTTTATTGTCTCAAAAACTGTCCTTTCACTTCAGAAAAACAGACGGACGAACATAGGGATAGCTTAACAGTTCTTTACGGAACCCTAAAAAGGGCACCATATTGTAATGAAATATAGTCCCACCAATTTATCTGGCCGGGTGGCCAAAATTGGAACTGCAGTTTATATGCCTGTTTAGTTTATCTTCTTATTTTTTCATTTTACTAGCGACGCTGTCACCGGGTCCGTTTTAAATTCAAATTCAAATGTGTTTTATTCAAATAAACTTTTACAAGTACTCTTGAATCGTCAATTGAATCCACCACTGGAATGCCATTCCGTTGGATAAGTTTGTGGGGCTATAAGACGAGGATGACATCAATAAATTTTAACATTTCATTTTATTTTTCATTTTTTAATAGGACATAAGGTTTTGCGCATTTGTTTAAGCTAAGCTAGATATAAATATTGTATGCACCATCGTATTAGGAATTCCTGTAAAGATGATGTAAGAAGTGAGTAAATAAATAAATAAAAAATATTTCACCCGTCACAGGTACTCACAGTGCTCTTGCCATAGGGGACCAGTTTAACTTTGACGAGTCCTCGGAACTCCCTCCACACGGGCGCCAGCTGAGTCGTGATGAATTTCTTGCTGTCAGGGCACAGAGACTCGTAGTACACAGCTATCTTCACCTGGAAACAGGAAACCTCATTAAACACACAAAAAATGCTGTGCGAATAACTAAAGCTTTTTTTTATATTCTGGTATTTTATGGGGCAATAAATAATAACCTATATGCCATCCCCTGGCAACTTTACACACAAAATTACATTGAATCTAACACAATTATAATTGAATCTAAAGCTATGAAAATTTAAAAATTGGCAGTCATCATTAAAGTTTAATTATGAATGTAGTATATTTATATTTAAGCCGTACAAACGTATTACCAAAGTTATTTGTAATTCAAGAATATTTCCACCATATTATGCGATTATTAATATTGAACTTGTATTTATAATATAGGTCCCTGGATAATTATTTTTTAATGTAAGCGCATTGCGTTTTGCATGTTTTTACGACATAAATGACATGTTTTCTCCTTATTTGTTTCATATTAAAACGAACGATATCTTATGTACTAATTGATCAGGAACATAACCTATATTGTCAAGTTACAAAATAACAACACGAAGTTAAAAACACAACAACTTTTCATTCATCATTTATGGTATTTACGGAACAAGACTAAACGTATAACAAATTCTGTACGCTCATATTGCTATCGCGCTTGCACGAGATCATGTGTCATCAGCCAAATAGAGCAAAATACCGGCAAATTTATGTTTGCGGGTTGAATAGAAGTTCTCTTAAGACCTTTTGTCTTCGTAACAACGCGGTGTCAGTGTCGGTGACGCGAATCCACAAGTTTACCCCCTACCAAAAAGTGCTCAACGCTGCTAAAGAAGTTTTCACTTCAAAATCCCTAACGTATGTAACGCGTACGTGTGCCCTTACCTTGTCATCTCGCTTGCTCTTGGCGAGCGCACTGCAGAGGAACGTGAGAACGCAGAACGCTACTAGAGACTTCATTTTGTTCTGCGGATCAAATAATAAGAAAATAAAATGAAATGAAATGATTTATTTATTTCATGTAGGACAACTTGTGTCACGTCACTTATGAAACGTTAAGACTCTACCACCGACTCTACTACTAATAATATTAGTAATAGGTTTTTTTAAATCCACTAATAAGATGGTAGCGGTCTAACCTGTTAGGGGCATAGCAGTTACATTAAACCCATACCTACCCTTATTCGGTTTCTACACGGCATCGTACCGGAATGTTAAATCGCTTGGCGGTACGTCTTTGCCGGTAGGGTGGTAACTAGCCACGGCAAAGCCTCCCAGCAGGCCAGATCAGGGCCAGGGAAAATTCAAAAATTATAAATTCCCAAATTGACCCTACCGGGAATCGAACCCGGGATCTGCCACGTTAAGGCAACAGCGCTCAACACAGCCCCAGGGAGGTCATTAAAAAATTGTACACGCCATCGCGTACCGCTTGGCTGCACGTCGTCTTTGTGGTGTGGTAACTAGCCACGGCCGAAACCTCCCTTCAG
The DNA here is from genome assembly GCA_964035005.1 of Erebia palarica. NCBI lineage: Eukaryota > Metazoa > Arthropoda > Insecta > Lepidoptera > Nymphalidae > Erebia > Erebia palarica. The sequence goes on along the minus strand of OZ035994.1, from coordinate 373,299 downwards.
GCCACGGAAAATTCAGAGATTATAAATTCCCAAATTGACCCCGTCGGGGAACGAATCCAAGACCTCTATGAGACAAATCGAGCTCACCACTGCGCCGGGGAGGTCGTCAAACCCCTAAACAATAAATAAATAAACAATGCAGTAATTTCTTGGGTTTCAAAGACTAAGGGCTAATTTTTCAATAGTCAGATAAAGTTTATCGGAGGAATAAATTTGACGTTTTGACAGATTCTGTATTGGAAATCCGTCGAAGCGTCACATTTATTCCTCCGATAAACTTTATCTGACGATTGAACAATTAGCCCTAAGACAAAGTATATTTATTCAATTTAGATAGAGTGTGTCACTTATTGACGTCCAGTTACTTATTAAATATGATGGTGATAAAACTAAAGAGGGTTCCAAACGCGCCAAAATATGGGTTTGACATTTGTGTAGTCCACGCGGACGAAGTCGCTGGCAAAAGCTAGTTAAGTATAAGCACAGACCATGTACAGTCAACTCTAATTGATACGAACATATTAAAGGCTATTATTAAGATCTAGATTACCTACAGAATTAGATAAGTTCACTGATTACTCTGCTAATTGCAAAAAGGTCTGGCTCAGGTTAATTGACGTCGTATTCCTCATACTGACCCCTTTTTTATACGACTGCCTGAAAAAAGGAGTATATTGTTTTCAGGGTTCATGTATGTATGTGAGTTTGTATATTCCACCATAACATCTATACGCCTGAACCGATTTTGATAAATGAGGTATCGTTAGAATCCCTATAGCTTATTCCGGGTGACAAAAGCTAGTAAATTTTTTAAAAAAAGTGATGGGGTGACCATGGTCTCGCATAAAAGACTAAATTTGAAAAAAAAAACGAAAATAAGATTAACTATAATATAATCATCATCTAGAAAATGATGAGTAGATTCCAAAAATATATAACACTATTGTGCAATATGCAGTGATTCAAACAAAAAATTTAGTAAAAATGTGATTAGGATTCTAATTTAACTAGATTAATTTAGATTTTAAACTTTTTAGTTCGTTTATTGGCAGTCAGTCGTGTTTTTTATTTAAATTTTTTAAATTATATTAATCACATAATGGTTGGAGATTTCTTGGGATAATAATGCGGTGGGTTCCCACGTCCCTCCGCAAACCACGACTCGACTAAGAGTATTTAAACGCTTACTTTTTTGTAATATTATAGTAGATAGCTGCACTTTTGGGTAACTATCGCTGGAAAGGCTGATTTCATATTTGGTGGGCCCTGGGCTCTCCACTGGTGGGACATTTGCCAGTCTGCCCGCATACGGATGGGCTCTTTCCTAGATATGGCTGCTCAAAGACGTGTTATAGTTACCAAAAATAAACCATATTTAGAAAGGCTGATACTTGTACAATATTACAGTATGTACAGTAAACTGTATAAATACTGACGCTATTCATGAGTATATTTATATGTTCGCGAGGATGTCCGTCACGTGAATCTACATTTTTACCCCCTACCAAGAAATGCTCAACGTGCCTAAAGAAGTTTTCACTTCAAAAATTCCCGGTCCCTTATGTACTACTTCTTATTACGAATGGTTAGAACTTCCCTTTATATGTTTGTGGGTTATAAGAACCACTAATTATTACTTCCACTAACACCACTACAGCCCATTAACGTCCCACTGCTGGGCACAGGCCTCCACTCTCATAGGAGAGAGGGAATTAGAGCTTAGACCCACCACGCTGCTCCAATGCGGGTTGGCGGGCTTTAACGATTATTATCATGTTAGTGATAATAACCGGGACCGACGGCTTAACGTGCTCTCCGAGGCACGGGGGTGAAACACCGTCAACTTCCTAACTCCGGGCTAGTACTGGGAATTTCTAATCAGAAAAACCCGATACTTAACTATGATGACCCTGGACTCGAATCCAGGACCTCGTCGGCCGCAATCAAACATGATAACCACTAAACCAACGAGGCAGTTAACTAATTACTTACTAAAGTCTTTTCTTAAATCAAATCAAATCATTTTTTATTGCAATAATAGGTACATTGCCTCTTGGTATAAGTAATCAATATAAGTCTTTTCAATAAGTTAGTTTACATGGGTAAATTACAAGGTAATTGAAAAATAGTTTATACCTAGCAACACTGTGAAAGAATCATCTCTGAATCAAGCTTTTGTGAGAAACAACAACTGTTTAAAAGTACTTGACAGCAATTATTGGTGTTGTCAGAATGCTATTTTAATTTTTTTCTAAAATTTCTATGTAAATTGACGTAGGGCTAATTTTTCAATCGTCAGATAGTGTTTGCCGGAGGAATAAATTTGACGTTTTGACAGGTTTTGTATTGAAAATCCGTCAAAGCGTCAAATTTATTCCTCCAATAAACTTTATCTGACAATTGAAAAATCGGCCCTTATTGAACAAAATCTACTAGTTATCAAGGTTAGGACCCCGAGTTAAAGAGGCCTCACCATAGTTCTCAATATCAACAGTCATATTCTATTGACTGGTGTACTTGTTTCGGTCATATTATGCATAGGTAGGTGTAAAATGTACAGTGTTCGGAATACTAATGTAAGGCAATGACCCTGTACGTGTTTTGCCAATTTAAACTACACTGAACCACTATCGACCTGTTAACTGTAGGTACTTTAACTTCAAGACCGACAAACTTATCTGACCCGGTGACAGCGTTGATAGTATATATGAAAAATAAAATAAAAATAAAAACTAAACAGGCATAAAATTAGTTCCAATTTTGCCCACCGGGTCAGTTAAGTTTATTGAACCTTTATGCACTTCATATGGCGTTATCTTTTACGACCAAGCGTATGATCTTGGCGATTTTATATTTTGTTGGTCCGTCCACTCGTAAAAGCCTTAGAGTTTTAATTTATTCAGTAAGTACTAGCTGATGTCTGCGACTTCGTTCGCTTGGATTGAGGTTTTTGGTTTCTGCGGGAAATTTTTCGGGATAAAAAGTAGTCTATGTGCTATTTAAGACTATAATCTATCTCTGTGGCAAATTTCATCCAGATCTGTTCAGCAGTTCTGGCACCATCCATCAAAATGTTCGCATTTATTTTTTATGCATAGAAAATAAAAAATACACACGTGAAACTCTCAAAACGTATCATGTGTGTTCCAAAGTAGAGAATTTAATTTTAATCGCTCATAAAAGCAAACTGTGAATTATGAAACTTCTAAAATAGCGACTGATCTTTATTGATTTCACAGTACCTATACTATTATAAATGCGAAAGTGTGTCTGTCTATCTGCTACGCTTTCACGGCGTATCTGTTCAATCGATTTTGATAAAATATGGTACAGGGATAGGTTGTCTCCCGGGGAAGGACGTAGCTACTTTTAATCCCGGAATATCAAAGAGTTCCCACGGGTTAAGAAAAAACAGTTCACACGGACGAAGTCAATCAAGTCAAGGTCATCATATAGTTTAAAATAGAAACTTACCCTTTGAATTAAACCGAAAAACGAAACTATCGATCTTTTCAGCGAAAACATTAATTAAGTTAATAAAACTAGAAAAATTATCCGTTACGACGACAGGTAAAGTGACACAAGTAATGAATTTACATTTCTGTTTACTCTGTTAGTAAATAATCTTAATAATTTCAAAAATAACTTATTTTACTCCAGTATTTATCAAAGTCTAATAATATTAACTACAACTGTTTTTTATTATCGTCCAGACAACGACAGTCTCTGACTCGAACTGACCTAACGATGTTTTGAACTTTTCTTATCAAAGTGTTAAGTATTTATGTTTATAAATGTTTCACTTTCTTTATCATAACTATACTAATAATAAGATAAATATGGAGTTGTTCTTTCTTTATTTTTTTGTTTAGATGATGTAAAATTGGTATTACCTACTGATGAAAACCTAAAAAAAATATATTATTCCTTGTTTACATAAAGTTCAAAACTTTAGTAATTGCTTAGTTATTGTATGTATAACTAGCTGATACCCGCGACTTCGTCCGCGTGGATTAGGGTTTTTTGGTTCCCGCGGGAACTGTTTAATTTTCTGGGATAAAAAGTAGCCTATTCCATACTGTAATCTATCTCTGTGACAAGTTTTAACCCGATCCGTTTAGCCGTTCTGCCGTGATTGAGTAACAAACATCCATCTATCCATGCGAGTACATCCATCCATCCAAACTTTCACGTTTATAATATTAAGTACAGATTGTAGTTATCCAGAATACTTACAATTTAACCATTTAAATATGTACATAATTATAAGTATTATAAGAAACTGGTTTTATGTATTGAAATTGTGGTGTATTGAATTTATTTTATGTATTGAAATCAATTGCTTTTTTGTTTTGCAAAAAAAAAATTGATTCTAGATTCAATAACCTAAAATTTTAAAAAGAACTAAAGAGCCAAATTATTCTATCTGTCGTATAGAACCGATTTAGTTCTGCTATAGTCTATAGCCCTATATACACCCTCTCTACCATCTAAGGCTGAGATCTATATAGAGCGTACTTTGACCTGGCTCAGACTTTACTTAGAGTTAAAACGGGATGGGCTTATGTGAGTAACATAAATCTATCTCGTTTTAACAATGTCTAAGTCTAAGCAAAGTCAAAGTTCGCTTTATAGATCACACCCTTAGACTACTTAGATCATGACTTACCACTTACCACCAGATGAGATCGCTAAGATTTAGTGAGAAATGACTCTAGTTATTAATAACTTTCACAAATTTAAAATAAAGTGACAAGAGTTATTTAAATAGATTTGTTTTGATCGAAATGTACACAATTAACACCAATCCGGTTATTGAGTCATAGCCTTAGCCATATCCAAGGCAATCATAATATGATATGCACTACACATACAATGCCACAGCTCACATTTACAAATTATGATTTGTTTTTGGTTTATTATATATTTTTATATTACTAATGACGTGATGATTTTCTAAAATCAGGACTACTTTTTACTCTGGGATAGATATTGCAGAAAATTTCTTCACTGAAAACCAAATATTGTACGTACTATACTAGGTTCGATATTGGAATCGTACCTGCAGTCGAACATCCACTACCACTTCAGCCCACTAACGTCCCACCGCTGGGCACAGGCCTCCACTCTCATAAGATAGAGGGAATTAGAGCTTAGACACACCAAGCTGCTCAAATGCGGGTTGGCGAGCCATAACAACTATTATCATGTTAGTGATAATAGCCTGGACCGACGGGTTAACCTGCTCTCCGAGGCAGGGGGGTGAAACACTGCTAACTTCCTAACTCCGGGCTAGTACTGAGAATTTCTAGTCAGAAAAACCCGACCTTATGGCTCGACCCGGGACTCGAATCCGGAAACTTGTCGGCCGCAGTCAAACATGCTAACCATTAGACCAACGAGGCAGTAATAATATCTGAACTGAGGAGATAATAGCTGCACTAAGTAATAAATTAAGAGCACCAACCCTTGACCTGACCTGATACGCGATAACAAAGCAAATGAGGCTTGGTGACAATTGTCAACACAGCTACTTGCTTTGTTGCTGGGTTGATAACTTTACTTTGAGAAACGACCGGTTAAGTGTCTAGAAGCAGACTAGATCTACTTTCTAGTCTGAATACCTAATTTTTTATGATTTTGAGTAAATAATAGCCGATGCCTTCGTCCGCGTGGATTAAGGTTAATTTCATTTATTTTCATATTTGCGTTCATGTTTACATTGTCATGAGGCCCTGAAGGGCATTGCAAATTTTAAATTAATAAAATTTTATTACAATTAACATTGAACATAGCTTTATTTATTTATTTTTATTACTTAATAATTAACATTGAAGGTATTTTTGGATCTCGCGAGAACTGTTTAACTTTCCGGGATAAAAATTAGCATAAGTGTAATTCCAGGCTATATCTATCTATCCCTGTGCCAAATTTCATCCAGATTACACCGTTCTGGCATGATTGAGTAACAAACATTCATTCATCACATTCATCCATCCATCCATTCATCAGCCTTGTACCTATATATTCTTTTAAACTCATTTCTATTATAAATAATTATTTTATTGTTCAGTTCATTGTATAACCATGTTCATATTTTTCAGTAAGATATATTGACATATCGATAATTTAGACAATATTATAAATAAAAACTAAATACAAAACGAACAAACTCTTTTTTTTAACAATTAGTACAGATTCCGAGTAAATATATAATCAAAATATTGCGTATAAAGACCAATAAAGTCTGAGTCGATGTTCCAGTCGAAATAATGTCGTGAATAAATACAAAAAAGATATTTAAAGTAATTTTCAAAAGCATAAAAATAGAGTCCTTGCTTCTCGGTAGGAGCGGCATTCCGAATCCGAACCGGTGGTAGATTGTTACTTACTGATATAAAACACGTACCTTCCACCTAATAAGGCATACACCGGGCTAGCCATTGCGTATAGATAGAATAAACTGACAACACGACCAGAGAGTCATCAAAATTTCAAATTTCTAACCCCTGTTTGTCCTCCCGACCGAATTTCGGCCATGGCTGCCAATATCCAGAGATATGCTATTTCCACGGGAGATATTATAATGCACGTGTGCATTAGATTAGCACATGTTGAGAATTCAACATTCCATTATAGTCCGATGGGACGGAAAACCCAACACGACAGAGAGTCATCAAAATTTCAAGTTTCTAACCCCAGCGGTTTAGGCTATACGTTGATTCCACCAGTCAGTCAATCAGGATAAACGATTTTTTATATAAAGATAGATAAGTTGTGTCCGTTATATTAATTACTAGATGATGACCCCGACTTGATCCGCGTGGACTTAGGTTTGTGGTTAAATTTTCCGGGATAAAAAGTAGCCTATGTCTTCCCCCTGGATACAAACTATGCCTTTACCAAATTTCATAAAAATTTATTGAAGAGACAATTTATTTTCATTCCCGCGAGAACTGTTGAATTTTCCGAGACAAAAAGTAGCCTCTGTCCTTTCCCTGGATAAAAACTATCCCCATACCAACTTTCAAGAAAATCGGTGGAAGAGACAATTTTTTTTTATCCAGCGGGAACTCTTGAATTTTCCGAGATAAAAAGTAGTCCACGTCCTGTCTCAGGCTCTAGACTATTCCTGTACCAAATTTCATTTAAATCGGTTTAGTAATTTAGACGTGATTGCGTAACACACAGACAGACAGAGTTACGCATTTATAATATTAGTATGGATGCGCATTGCAAAGATATTATGTTTGTAAGTAAATACCAAACTTGTGTGTCAATCTTATTTTTTGTCAGGTTCGTTATTTAGATCAACAAAACTGACCTTGATGATTAAAAACCAGATAGATTTATGTGTTTTGCATATTATAACAAATCAACGTATTTATGCAAATATTTCAATTGTTTCCATGTACCACTTATTTTATGAACGTATTGTTCTCTTCCACTGAATATTATATTAAAATATATAGGAAGTATATTATTGTTCTAAATATACGATGTTTGTTAGATGGTGATAATAAAAAAACCGGCTGAGTTTGTTGTGGGCTATTCTCAGAACAGGGCGTGTTTGGAACCCTCGTAGCTTTACTTTTAAGATACCGTAATTGACTATCATCATCATGTTTTATAAATTTCATACGCCATGAAGTGTACAGTGTACCTAAATACTGATTGGTTGATGGAATAGAAGTTGATATTTTTTTTTTAACTATTTTATATAGTTGGTAACCACAAACTTATTAATATGTATTACTTTAAAAAAATACTAAATAAAATGACTTAGGACACTTTTCCTTTAACCGACTATATTTTGTATTGTAGGTAAGTGGTAACTTACTAGGTACTACTTGGGTTTTATCTTTTTGTAAAAGTTCTTCCGAAACTTTCTAAAAATGTGAAAAAAACCGACAATGCAACCGAAAGTACCTATTGTACCTACTTGTACTTGCTTTATCAAACCACAAAGTCACAGTATCGGCCAAAAAAGCATTCACAGAATGGAAATGAACCATTTCCACGATTGTTATTGTATGCCAATTTAAAAAAGGACTACTCATCACTTTCTAGAGAAAGCGTTAAATTGTTAACAAATAACCGTAAAATGACTACTAATGTACTTTAACACTTTATATAGATTAAGTATTGGTCTCCAATTCATCACTGCACTTCAGCGGAGAGCAATACTAAATCTTGGATAGAATCAGGCGTTACTTTGCGGAAGTTCATGATTTACACCCAACAGCATCTTCAGGAGATGTAGACTTTACAATGCAATAGTCATTGTAAAGTCTATATCTCCTGAAGATGCTCCGGTGTCGGGGCGAAACGTGCGTCGAGATTAGTATAAAAGTGTTGTGTGGTGGTGGCATTGCTTGCTTGAGAACTTGGCTTTCTTGCTTGGTTGGGAAGGTAAACGGTGCTTCGCTTGTAACTGCGTGCTTGACCATATAGAGTTTTTTCTGTTGGCGGATTATAGCAAAATAATTGTAATCTTTTCTTGCTCAATCCTAAATCTATGACTTTAATACTGTAACACTTTTTGACTAACAGAGGCTTTTGACATGCATTTATATGGAACAAACTGCCCGAGGATGATTTAGTGATTTCAACCTCTGTAAATCTGTTCAAGAACAGACTGGATAATGTAGAAAGCCTAAGATTTGATATAGGGGCATCAGCGAAAGCTGTCTAGCCTATCTTCTAAATGTACAGAAAGGAAAGGTGACTGACTGACTGATCTATCGACGCATAGCTAGCATATATAGCAAACCATATATACCTATACTTCCGCTAAGCTATGATAAATAATATTACCCTCTGTCTAGGGGGTAAAACAGAGGTTTGAAATCTGTGTAGCCCACGCGGATGAAGTAGCGGGCAAAAGCTAGTTAGTTATAAATAATAATAATAGTTCTATGCTCTTTCTATCCCTTGCTAATTTCAAACCCTATCAACCTGAAAGGTAAACCAGGCTGAGAAGAGGGCCTAATACGGTGGGCTATATATAGAGCCCTGGAATACTTTATCCAAAAATCAAACTCAAATGTTTTTTTATCCAAATATACTTTTAGGTAATTTTGCTTTTGAATCCTCGAGTGAATCTACACTAGTTCGGAATGTTATTCCTAGTTTTCCTACCGAGAACTCAAGCAACAGCAAGAAACTCGGTGGTGGCTCTTTTGAAAAAAAAATAATATTACAATAATTACAATAACGTGTATAAATAGTTACATTTAACTAACTGCAGTCAAATCCAGCCGAACTATGTCCATAAAGCTTCGGGGGATGATGCAGAAAAATTTGCAGTGCCACGTTTTCAAAACTTTAGGAATTTAAAACGTTATTTAGGAATTCTAAAGTTCAATGTGGACTTCGTAAGCGTATATTTTGTAAAATTAAACAGAAATCATGCAGTGATAAAAATGTATGCTAAAGCAATAACTAGTAGATATATAGCGAGATAGTTAAGTATGTATTTTTTTATATATAACTATCTCTCTATTATATATAGGTATATTTTATATAAAACTATCGTATCAAATTTGTTTTTTTGTGCATAGCCGCACTTGTGGCGATTAGAAATTTTACGTATTTCACGTTCCTAACCCTTCTAAAATCAGCTTACAATACCTGTATCTTTTTAATCATAAATTACCGTATATATTTTTGGAAACTATCATATAAAGAGTGTACATAGGCATCGTCAAGTCAAGCACGTCCAACTTAGACCTCACCGTAACTTCCCATTGGGCGTGATTGTAGCCAAGGGCAACTCTGACACGGTTATAAACATATAAACTCTGCTAATCCGTTTGTCAGTCAGTCTTAAGCTCATACCATAACCATACGAGTAAATCTGTAGCCCTATCGCGTAAAACCTACATAAATCATTATTGTCAAAATCTCAATTTATTATTGTAATTGGATGAATTTACTATCTACTTCTATCTACTATATCCATACTAATATTATAAATGCGAAAGTGTTTCTGTCTGTCTGTCTGTTTGCTACGCTTTCACGGCCAATTTGCTCAACCGATTTTGATGAAATTTGGTACAGGGTTAGATTGTATCCCGGGGAAAGACAGGCTTTGTCCGCGTGGATTAAGGGTTTTTGGTTCCCGCGTGAACTCCTTAATTTTCCGGGATAATAAGTAGCCTATGTGTTATTGCAGAGTATAATCTATCTCTGTACCAAATTTCATGCAGATCCGTTCAGCCGTTCAGGCGCGATTGAGTAATAAACATCCATACATCCATCCAAACTAGGTATAGATTTTGGTACGATTACATTGTTCTCTGAGGCATCGTTTAAAACTTTTTTTTTGGTTTTAAGAAGTAGGTGCAGGTTATCAAAACAGACTTGGAGCTGTTGGAATTGAATTATTGTCCGAAAAAGTCGTTTCTAAGTTATACCTAGTGAAGACTCGCAATGTTGAAATCAGCATTGCTCAATTATTGCAATCACTAGCGTCCAATTGTGGTCGAAAGATGAAACATAATCTTTGAGATGTCTTTACAAATGACAGCGCAGTACTTCATATTGCAATTTTATATTTTTTTATGAAACCAATACCTACAGGTACATACTTAAGCGATTTTTTTTAAAATTGTTTCAAATAAAACAACTTTAAATTGTACATACTTTAAGAAGTAAGAACCTAGGTATATAAGTTCAAATTATTTAATCTTCATAAAAAGTTTCGCACAAAGTAGGTAGGTATATACCTAAATAGGTACTAAACGTAATTATACTCAACGTAAAGCAAATTACAAAAAGTACAAATACTCACCGCCCCAATACCAAGTACCGGTTTTTGACGCATTCTAAACATAAGTATACCTAGGTAATAGGTATATGAAGGGGAAAAAACTTAAAATTCGCACTTACAGTTTAACAATGGGCAGCCTTGAAAAACAAACATGGGAGAGTGGACTCTAGCATGACTTTAGTTAGCACAATCAGACAAAAAAATCAACCTGATAATAATATTGATATAATGTTAATATTATTGAATAATTAATTATTTATCAATGTTTTCTTACGACATTTTGTGATCATTTTATAAAAAAAAACACAATAGGTAATAAAAACGATGATTAACTTTTTTTTTAATCACTTAAAATTTTAACAAAAAAGAATGCACGTACAGCTTTAAATATTTGAAGAGAAAAAATAAGTACTGACTTTTTTTTTAATTCAGAAATAAAAAACAATTTTAAATTGACACTTACATTTTTAAAATTCGGACTAAATACGCGAGCAACGGTTGCGAGATGGTCGGCGACTGGCCATTTACCAACTTAGGCTCAGAGTTGTTGGCCATTTGTTAATTTACATTGGATTTTAGGTCTTATTTGAAATCAATACAGCACAGTTTTGTTTATGTATGCTTAAGCAAACGCATTGTAAATAAATGGTGATCGTTTACATTCTATCGTGTACCACATTTTTTGTTCAATACTTTAAATTACATTATAGCGTTGATAGCCATAGTACATACTTAGTGGGCATAGAATGAATTATAAGGGTAATACGTCAACCTCTATATACCTCCGTAGGTGAGTAATATTTGGGGGGTCCGGGATTCAATCCGCGGGCATTTACCACTTAATTTTTCAAGTTAAGCATGTGCTTTTGATTAGTATTGAGATATATATCACTTGGTACAATGATGAAAACTCATGAGGAAACCTGCATGCCTAAGAATTCTCCATAATATTCTGAAAGGTGTGCGAAGTCTGCCAATCTCCACTTGGCCAGCGTTGTGAACCATGAAACCTCATTCTGCTACCCGATCCATGCTAATTACAAACGGGAAGTCGCGGCGATGGGTTGAAAATTGAAATGAAATTATTTTATTTCACGTAGTAAAACTTGTACCACTTTTGAAATATCATGACTCTACTACCGGTTCGGAAAGTAGCTTCTACTGAGAAGAACCGACAAGAAACTCAGCAGGAGCTCTTTTTAAAAAGAAAAAAAAGTTACAATATGTAGTAAATACATAAACATGTACGTTGAGACGATTATGATCATACTCTGATATTATACACAGTCTTTTATCGCAGCCCATTCTTGATCCTGTGGTAGTGAGCAGTGGTGTGCAGTTCATAGAGGCATAAAAGCACTGCTTACCCCAATGGAAATAGGTCAATGCTCAATTTTCATTATAACAGTCAGTAAATAGGTATTGTAAGTAACTAAGGCCTACCCCAGCTTCAAGCCCTGTGCACGCCACTGGTAGTGAGTCGTGACGTGGTGATGTAAACGGTCTCCAGACTAAGGTTGGTGAATAGCGCGTTAATTCACTCGTGCGTGCGTATATTGCGTACGTTACCGTTTTAGCATTGATATTATTAAGTTGCATTTGCCACTTGAGCTCGTATCAATTCCTGCCTCGACCTGAGGCAGCCTGAGGCAATGAGGCTCAATGGTGAGCGCTGTCGTCTTATAAATGGGAGGTCTCGGATTCGATCCGCGGCAGGGTCAATTTTTAAGTAGCATAACATATGCTTGTACTTATTAATCTAATAACATCTGGAATCTAGATAATAATATTGTCTGTACCATATATTGGCGTTTCGGTACGATGCCGTGTAGAAACCGATTTATAGGGGTATGGGTTTAGGTTAGGGTTGATCACTTACCACGCAAGATCGCAGTCAGGGGCTTGTTTCTGAATTAAAATATGTCTCATCTATTACTAATATTATAAATGTAAAACTGTGTCTATCTGCTTCACTTTCAGTTCTTGTAGTATTATTAAATGATATTTTTTTGTGAATCACTAAATATTGAACTATAGTGTTGTATATTTTTGGAATCTACTCATCATTTTCTAGATGATGATTATATAGTTAATCTTATTTCGTTTTTTTTATTCAATTTTGTTCTTTAATGCAAGACCATGGTCACCCCATCAATGTTTTAGAAAATTTACTAGCCTATGTCACCCGGAATAAGCTAGAGATTTTAACGATACCTCATTTATCAAAATCGGTTCATGCGTATAGAAGTTATGGTGGAATATACAAACTCACATACATACATACATACATAAGTTATAAGTTACCAAAGGTGTTATGGGCTGAGTTGCAAGAAAGAAATCCAAAAAATATAAGAAGAGATTAAACATAATATGTTTCGTGCAACTTAGGGACAGTCCCACAAACTTATCTGACCCCGGTGACGTACGTACTAACGTAACGTGCCTCGTATAATTTATGGTTTAGACTACTTTTTTAATTAATATTAAAATAATTAATAGATAATAATATATTATACAGGAAGTGAAAGCTTACTCCATATGTTTTCAAGTTTATAATATTTCGGTGAAAGTCAAGTAGGTCAGTACTTCCTATTGTAATTATTAAAAATTATTTTGCATAAAGTTTTTTTAAATTCTCGCTATAAAAAGTAGTGTCCAAGGCCCTGGGAAGCAACCATCACTTTACCAAATTCGGTTGAGAAAAGAATTTCATCAGAATCAGTTGAAAATATGAGCCGTAACAGTTTAGCAGAAAGACAATATACGCTTTCACCCCGGCCTTGCCACGGAGAGCACGTAGAGCCGTCGGTCTTGCGCTTGATCTCTTTCCGGTTATGTCGGATTTTCCGTACCAACGGGCCAAGATAGCAAGGAAATAGAGAGTGCACCTGTGTCTGTCCACACAAATTGTGCACTTTAATAATATCTCCAGCGCAGATGTGGATATCTATCTGTGGAGATAGACCGCATGGCTGAAAGGTCGGGAGGCGGCCGATAAGCGATCTTTTCATAATAACTTTTTATGTAATTTTCGATTTTTTACTTTCTAGGCAGAGATGAGTGTGTACCTACCTTCTTTCCTTATCTCTGCTTTAGGTAACCCATTTGTTTAAATACTTCAGGCCCGTAATAGTAAAGAGGCAGCAAAGAATCTCAAGCAGCCTATATCCTTCCCCGGGATACGAACTTTCCCCATACCAAAAGCTACTAACAGCGTCGTATCGTGTGCGCAAGGCACAGAAATCCTTTGTAGGGTCGAGTGTGCGCTTTTATAATATGGTTCCCAACGAGTTTCTGGATTTGCCATTACATAGATTTAAAGACTGTTAAACAGCATTTGTTAAGTCGAGGTTATTACACTATCGATGATTTTATTAATGACAAAGTGTCATGGAAGCAACCGGCCTCGCATCCAGTGACCCACAAGTCAGTGTAATACTTGTAACGTATGTGTTGTGTTGTCTACATATTGTAACCTTTTCTTTTCTATGAAAAGAGCAACTGCTGAGTTTCTTGCCGGCTCTCCTCAGTACAATCATCTTTCCGAACCGGTGGTAGAGTCTTAACGTTTCATAAGTGACACAAGTTGTCCTACATAAAATAATAAATCATTTATCATTTATCAAATTTCATCAAAATCGGTTAAACTGGTGGGCCGTGAAAGCGTAACAAAAAGACAGATATATCGCATTTTTATTATTAGTATGTACTATCTAATGCCCGCGACTTCGTCCGCGTGGTATATGAATTTTTGTTTCCCGCGGGAATTCCTTAATTTTCCGGAATAAAAAGTAGCCTATGTCACTCTCCCGTCATCAACTTTATTACTTTAACAATGCCAAATTAAATCACGTCGATCCGTTGCTTGAAGGATTATATATCGCATTTATAATATTAAAGTATGATTATATGAGCCTTAATACTACTTGGTCGGTCTATTTAGGTTTTTCCCACGAGAGTAAGTACCCGTAAGTAGTAAGCTTACGCCTTGCGGATGGTGACACGCTTACCTACTGCAGCCTTTACCGTTCAAGCCTCAATAGTGGTGAAAGGTGTCGCGACGGTACAAATGGGCTTCTATTGTGCTAAGTGCTAACAACCGTGCGTGCTTACATACTGATGATGGATGAATAGTTAACTTACATGTAGAACTTTCCTTATTACGTACGAATTGAGCACTTTTTGGTAGGGGGTAAAAATGTGAATACGCGAGATCGACACCATTCTTCTTCTGACGAAAGGTCTTAGGTGTAATAATATAGTACATTCGTAATTAAACCTTAATGTCTTGCCTTTTTTTTAAATTAGAAATAAAATAATAATTTTCGTTTTCCCTTTTATCGGTAGTCTTCATCACTTCTATCGATTTTAAGTAATGGTCCATTTAATACCTTTTCTTAATATTTTTTTGTAAAGATGGATGGATATTTCAAACTTTTAAAATAGCTTACCTACCTAGCTTTTACTGACTCTCGCTCAGAATATTATTATTAACTTCAAGAATTTAACTCTCACACCCGCATACAAAAAAATAGACATTTAAGACCAAAAGAGATATAATAAACTTACGTAAATAAATATAAATAAATAAACTTACATAAAAAAATACACAAATAAATAGTTGTAACTTATTATTATTATTATGTACAAGTTACGACGGGTAACTTTAGAAACATGTCAAACATTTACGAGTCTCACCGACCAGCAGCCCGATTCTGTAACTCAGTGGCTATCGAAAAATGAAAGCCACTGACATATATATTTTGTCCATTGAAGGTTTACTATGAAAAAATTAAAGAACATTTCATAAAAAATATTATAGGAGTAAATATTTGCGAAACTGCCTCGTTGGTCTAGTGGTTATCATGTTCGACTGCGGCTGACGAGGTCCTGGGTTCGAATCCCAGGTCGAGCCATAATTAAGTGTTGGGTTTTTCTGATTAGAAATTCTCCGTACTAGCCCGGAGTTAGGAAGTTGGCGGTGTTTCACCCCCGTGCCTCGGAGAGCACGTTAAGCCGTCGGTCCCGGTTATTATCACTAACATGATAATAGTCGTTAAAGCCCGCCAACCCGCATTGTAGCAGCGTGGTGGGTGTAAGCTCTAATTCCCTCTCTCCTATGAGAGTGGAGGCCTGTGCCCAGTAGTGAGACGTTAATAGGCTGTAGTGGTGGTGGGTGGATAAAAATATAAGTCAGTGGCTTTCATTTTTTGATAACCACTGAGTTACAGAATCTGGCTGCAGTATATATAATGTACTCTGTGCTCACCGACGATTCAAATCGCATTTTGCAGTTACACAACGCAGAAATTGACATTTGTCAATGTTGTAGTCAGAATTCTATGATTGTATTTGTCATAGTCAGCTGTGTTTTTCTAAATCTAACCTACAAAACTTTGAAAATAAAATAATAAGGCAAAGAAAAGTAAAAAAAGGTGTAAAATGAGATTTCTATCTCAAATATTCCAGCCGATTATCACAATACCCAAGGGCGCAAAGATAAAGAACACAGAAATCACATGTAAAAGTCAGAAAGTAAGTTACAAAATAGGTATTAGTGTTTTTCGTTGGAAATATACTTCTAAATAGTTGAAATCCCATGGACTCGCAGAAAACGATTCGCTTCCTCGTTTCTAAGATGTACTAACAAAATATAGAATGCTTTTCCGGCTTCTGTTTTTCCCGCTTGCTATAATATTCGTACGGGAAAGAAGACAGAATTTTCTAGGCAGGTTAGCTCGGCGGGTGGATTAAGCCTCAACTCAATGTCTCAACCTTTAGGCTGCATCATTGTTGGTGCTATTGTCGTTTAGCGCAAGCATGTTCATACTAATCAAATAAAATAAATGCGAAAATTTGGATGGATGGATGGATGTATGGAAGGATCAATGGGGATGCTTATTACTTAATCACGCCACAACGGGTGAACGGACCTGGATGAAATTTGGCACCGAGATAGATAGTCTGGAATAGCACATAGGTTACTTTTTATCCCGGAAATACAAAGAGTTCCGACGGGAACCAATAAACCTCAATCCACGTGGACGAAGTCGCGGGCATCAGCTAGTATACTTATAAATGCGAGAATAAACATACTTTATAGGTTGATGTGATTTTTTTGTATGGCATTAGTTGAAAACCTTAAGTGTGACAAACAAAGACAAACTCCCTGGCGACATGGTCTTGTAAGTGGGAGGTAGTGGGTTCGATCCCTAGCAGGGTTAATTATTCGGAAATTTATGCCCTATTTTAGAATTTTCTCTGGTCTGGCCTGGTGGGAGGCTTCGGCTGTGGCTAGTTACCACCCTACTGGTAAAGATGACCACTAAGCTATTTAGCATTCCAGTACAATGCTGTGTAGAAACTGATTGGGGGTATGGGTTTAATAAACTGCCATACCCCCAACAGGTTAGCCCGCTACCTTCTTAAACTGCATCATCAGCTTATGAATGCAATCTTGCCTGATGATAATCAGGCAAGATTGCATTCATGAGCTAACTTGTATTAGTGTAAAAAATACATTTTTATCCTGGAAAAAACTCCTTATCTGTAAGCATGTCCTTAACATTTTGATGTAAACAATTCCAGCTGCTACTGGAATGTGGTCTCGTGCGACCGACCAGCTCTGGGCTCTTCACAATCCTGCCGCTGGCTAGGAGAGCCATCACAAAGCTGGAGAATCTCATACACCATTGCTTAGAGGAGGTAGGTTAACCAAAATATTTTCATTTCACTTAATTCTTATTTATCTTAGAAGAGTAACTGCTAAAGAGTTTCTTGCCGGCTTTACTCAATAGAATGCTTTCCCAAACTGTAGTGAAGTTGACTTAACACAATCTGCCCAGTAGTAGAATTGTCATATTATGGCTTATATGATGAATTGGCCTAATATAGGAAAAATTTCGTTCGGAAAAGTTTTCCAAAACCAAAAATACATAGATTTACAGCAGTTTTAAACAACTCTACTTTTGCATAGTTCTTGTATTATATTCTTCTAGGTGGGAGCTCAAAGGTTGTCACTGCCGTGTCTTACATCAGCTAAGCTGTGGCAGCAGAGTGGCAGGATGGATGACGTTGGCCCGGAGCTCATCAAAGTAGAGGACAGGCATGGCAAGGAATACTTATTGGCACCGGTAACTCTATTATAGTTAAATGATAAATGATTTATTTATTTCATGTAGGACAAGTTGTGCCACTTATGAAACGTTAAGACTCTACCACTTCGGAAAATTCTGAGAAGAGCCGGCAAGAAACTCAGCAGTTGCTCTTTGCATAGAAAAGAAAAGGTTACAATATGTAGACAACACAACACATACGTTACAAGTGTTACACTGACTTGTGGGTCACTGGATGCGAGGCCGGTTGCTTCCATGACACTTTGTCGTTAATAAAATCATTGAGAGTGTAATAACCTTGACTTAACAAATGCTGTATAACACAGTCTTTAAATCTATGTGATGGCAAATCCAGAAACTCTTTGGGAACCATATTATAAAAGCGTACATTCGACCCCACAAAGGATTTTGTTACGACGACGCTGTTACGGGCTTATGGCGGTTTCTAGTGTATCTATATAGTGTAGTTTGGAACATACATGCTTCTATATTAACATTATAAATGGGAAACTGTTTCTGTCTATAACCTTCATGGCCCATCAACATCTATACTTATATTATAATTGCGAAAGTTTAGATGAATGGATGGATGTTTGTTACTCAAACATCCATGATAGGCTGAACGGATCTGGAAGAAATTTGGCATAGTCAGGAATAACATTAGGCTACTTTTTATCCCAGAAAATTAATGAGTTCTCGGAACGAAAAACCTCAATCCACACAGACAAAGTCGCGGGCATCAGCCAGTTCTATTTTTATTTCCAGACTCATGAGGAAGCATTAGCTGATCTATTCGCTGATGTCGGCCCACTGTCATACAAACAGTTACCTTACATACTGTATCAGGTAAGTTCAATTAATAATAATAATAATAATAATAATAAATCGTTTATTTTCAGGCAATAGACCCATAAAAAAAATACAAAAGATGAATACAAATAAAAGTTAAAGCCATAAAAACATAAAAGTAACATCAAATTACAATTAAAATAAAATTATAAAATAAAATAAAAACAAAAATTAAAATAAAATTATTATACTATACTATTATACTATTACTATATTTACTACTACTATAATACTAATTTTGAAAATAAAATTTGAGATACAATGGAATATTCTCATGGAACGTGGGGCCATACTGCCAACACTTAATGCAATACTTAAGGAATATTATAAAGTAGCCTATGTCTATGATACAACCTATCCCTGTACCAAATTGCATCAAAATCGGTCGAAGAGATACATTTTTTGTTTCTAAAAAAGTAGCCTATGTCCTTCCCCGGGATGTGAACTATTTAAAAAATTATCATTTCAGATAGGAAACAAATACCGTGACGAGCTCAGACCCAAACACGGCCTCTTGCGTTCCCGAGAGTTTAGCATGCTAGATGCGTACAGCATACATTGCTCTGACGAATGCGCCTCCAACACTTACAGTGTAATGACCCAAGCTTACAGGAAGATATTTAGGTGCTTGGATTTACCTGTGCGTAGAGGTAAGTTTATGTAAAATGTAATTTTTATACACTTGTGAACACTAATGGAAAGGTATTTAGGATATTTGACTTACCTGTCAATATATTATGAAAGGTAAGTTTGGTTAATTTGTTTTAAACCACGCAAAGATCGATCCAAAGATGGCCTCTTGCGTTCCCGAGAGTTTAGCATGCTAGATGCATACAGCATACATTGCTCTGATGAATGCGCCTCCAACACTTACAGTGTAATGACCCAAGCTTACAGGAAGATATTCAGGAGCTTGGACTTACCTGTGCGTAGAGGTAAGTTTACGTAAAATGTAATTTTAAACACTTGTCAGCACTAATAGAAAGGTATTTAGGATATTTGATTTACCTGTCAATACACTATGAAAGGTAAGTTTGGTTAATTTGTGTTATACTACGAAAAGATCGATCCAAAGATGGCTTTTTTCGTTCCCGAGAGTTCAGCATGCTAGACGCGTACAGCATACATTGCTCTCAGGAATGCGCGTTCAACACTTACAGTATAATGACACAAGCTTACAGGAAGATCTTCAGGAGCTTGGACTTACCTGTGCGTAGAGGTAAGTTTACGTAAAATGTAATTTTAAACACTTGTCAGCACTAATAGAAAGGTATTTAGGATATTTGATTTACCTGTCAATACACTATGAAAGGTAAGTTTGGTTAATTTGATTTATACCACGGAGGGATCGATCTAAACACGGTATTTCAGTGGCCTAATAAGAGTTTTCTAAAATCTTTTATCTCCACCAAATATTCCTTACACGTTGCTGTTAGAAGCTGAAAACTAGACTATATTATAATAAATTGTTAAACTCTTTGTTGTAAAAAAAATCTGAAAAGAAGGCATAGGTATATTCTGAGCCTTAGGTGTAAAGTTTTGTTTTCTCGTAGTGCAAGCGCCAACGGGGGAAATGGGGGGTAGTTTATCGCACGAGTGGCAACTGCCCGCGGCGGCCGGCGAGGACTCTCTCGCTGTGTGTCCGTCCTGCTCGCACACTACACTCGCCAACCAAACCAATACCTGTGAGAAATGCGGGAAAGAGACAGATGGAGTCAATAGTATTGAGGTAAATATCATGTATCCAATCCGCTCGCACGATGCGTTTTTGCTCGACGTTTTTGATCCGAGCGGATAGGGTGTGGAACACCCTCCCAGCACACGTGTTCCTGGCACGTATAAATTGGTACCTTCAAGGGAAGAGTGAATAGGCATCTTCTGCAAGCGCGTTCTAACTTATAGGCCTATTACGCTGCACTTTTCACAGGGACCCCTACTTTTGAATCAGTGTAGTGTAATAAGACTTAGGAAGGAAGGATCCCTAATTTGGTCCTTATTGCTGTGTAATAAGCGACGCCCTAATTAGCGGCCACGCCCACCCTTACCATCAGGGCCCTGTAATAAGGGCAGTGTAATAGGCCTATAAGCTATATTTCTTTTTCTTTCTAAGCGATTTAGTGTTTCGTTATAAGTTGCGTGGAAACTCATCAAGGGTATGGGCACAGAACACTTATTAGTATTTGTATAATTTTAATATAACTGCCATACCCTTAAATCATACTAATATTACATATGCGATTGTGTGTTTGTTTGTTAATTTGTTGGTTTGTCCTTCAATCATGCCGCAGCCCGCAAGAGCGATAGAGCATAGAGCAATGGATCGTTGTCATTTTTGGCATGGATATAGTTACCTGGAGAGTGATATAGGTTACTTTTTATCTGGGAAAATTAATGAGTTCCCGGGGGAATCAAAAAAACTTATTCCACGCAGATGAAGTTGCAGGCATCAGCTGGTACTCAATAGTACTGGGTTTTATATAACTGCCATACCCTTAAATTATCTGATAAAATTGTTTTGCTTCCAGGTCGGTCACACGTTTGTATTGGGCACACGGTATAGTGAACCTTTGCAAGCAAACTTTATAGCTCAGGACTCTTCCAATATGCCTCTGCACATGGGCTGTTATGGAATTGGGGTCACAAGGTAAGTTTCGTTGATAAGGTAAACTGAAAATGTTGTTTGTATTGAAATACATCTGGTTTGATATAAGTAGTAGCAGGTAAGTTTTGATAATATAAGTTAAAGTGTAAGGTAATTTATTGAATTCATATTTTTATATGAATTAATTTTTAAGTAACAGAGATAAAATATACTAAAGATTTACCTGAAATCATTAAATTAAATAAATAGAATTATAACAGGTAATAAAGTCATATGATTCTGGTAGCAGGTAACAATGATTAATATAAATAATCATTGTTACCTGCTAATATAATATAATCTATATTGCCTGTTGCTGAACATATTGGAACAAGCAATATATTCAGCAACAGGCACTATAGATTATATTTAAAAAAAAGTGTCCGTGTGCAATTCACAGACGGCAGAAGTGAAACTTCAAAAAAGTAGCCTACGAGAGAATGAGATAAATATAACTTGTATTCTATCTCATTCTCTCGCAGGCTATAAAAAGGCATACCAAAAAGAGGCAAACATATATATGTTTGCCTTTTTTTGGAGTCGCTTTTTCGTTTCGTTGAATTTTCAAAACACTACGATTCCAAAGAAGTTTCACTTCAAAAAAACCTATACAAGTTCATTTTATCCTTTTATGTGGTTAACTATATTTTATGAGTGTTTTAGGTTAATATCAGCCAGTATAGAATCGCTCTCAAGTGACAAGTCAATACGATGGCCCAAAGCTATCGCGCCCTACTCTGCAATCGTCATTGGGCCCAAAGTAATTAACGTTAATCTAAACTAATATTATAAATGCGAAAGTTTGGATGGATGGATGGATAGATGTTTGTTACTCAATCACGTCAGAACAGCTGGGCGGATCCGGATGAAATTTGGCACAGAGATAGATTATAGTTTGGAATAACATAGGCTAATTTTATCGCCCGCGACTCCGTCCGCGTGGATTGAGGTGTTTTAGGAGTATGAAAAATAGAAAGTAGCCGATTCTCAGACCTACTGAATATGTATTTAAAATTTCATAAAAAACGGTCAAGCCGTATTGGAGGACTATGCTAACTAAAATTGTGACACGAGAATTTTATATATAAGATTATAAATTGCGAAAGTTTGGATGGATGGATGGATAGATAGATGTTTATTACTCAATCACGCCAGAACGGCTGAACGGATCCGGATGAAATTTGGCACAGAGATTATATTCTGGAATAACATAGGCTAATTTTATCGCGAAAATTAAGGAGTTGCCAGGGAATCTAAAAACTTGACGCGGACAAAGTTGCACGTATCAGCTAGCGACAAATAAATATTTTTCAACATTGAGGTTTGAGATTGCCATTGCGCAGTGTATTAGACAATACAATATATTGAGTTTTTTTTTTTGAGAATATAAGCTAGTTATCTTTATACCAGGAAGGCTCAAAAGAGTGGGTCGGCCATGGCTTTGACGCAGTGCAGTCTGTGGCGCGACAGATAGAACAAAATGGCTGCCACGATGACGTCATCGTCGACGACAGACACGGTCTCACTATCGGCAAGCGACTCGTGATGGCTGACAGGTAAGTTTGCTTAAATTAAGTTACCAGGTGTCATATCACAGATTTTAGACAAAGTTCAGTAAATATCAAGCAAAATACAATAAAATGGCCGCCACGATGACGTCATCGTCGACGACAGACACGGTCTCACTATCGGCAAGCGACTCGTGATGGCTGACAGGTAAGTTTGCTTAAATTAAGTTACCAGTTGCCATATCACAGATTTTAGACAAAGTTCAGTAAATATCAAGCAAAATACAATAAAATGGCCGCCACGATGACGTCATCGTCGACGACAGACACGGTCTCACTATCGGCAAGCGACTCGTGATGGCTGACAGGTAAGTTTGCTTAAATTAAGATACCAGGTGCCATATCACAGATTTTAGACAAAGTTCAGTAAATGGCAAGCAAAGTAGAACAAAATGGCTGCTACAATGACGTCATCATCTATGAAAGACTCCTGCAGGGCTATCGGCTAAAACTGACAGCTACAGTGTAACGATCGCAATCACCTCTGATTGGATAACACTCTTCCACTATTGGACACAATCCATTGACGCAGTAAGAATACCATAAATTCAGCCAATCACAACAATTGATACTGTCACAATGATTGATGATTATATTTATAGTTAATCTTATTTTCGATTTTTTTTCAACTTCAGTCTTTAATGCGGGGCCATGGTCACCCCATCAATTTAAAAAAAAAATTACTAGCCTATGTCACCCGGAATAAGCTAACAATACCTCATTTATCAAAATCAGTTCAGGCGTATAGAGATATGGTGGAATATACAAACTCACATACATACATACATACATGAACCCTGAAAACAATATACTCCTTTTTTCAAGCAGTCGTATAATAAAAAAGGGGGCGTCTCACAGTTTGTTAAATACTTATTGCTTGTTAAAGAATGGGCTACCCCTTCATCATAGTCTGCGGCCGCTCAGCCCTGGAGACTCCGCCACGGTACGAGCTGTACCGGAGCACCGCGGCCGGGGGCGAAGCACCCCTGGTATTGGACATACACGAGCTATTGGCGGTTGTGAACGAAGAGAGCAACAAAATCGATGTAGAATTTAGCGAAAAGTGTGTTGTCAAATAAAATGATATTTATTTCATGTGTTTTGTTTTATTTGGATCTTGTAACATATATCTGACACGGTGACAGTCGTTAGTAACCTAAAAATAAAATTAAAACTAAGCAGGCATAAAATTTGTTCCAATTTTGGCCATTTTGGAACTGTACACAGAACTTTAAATAATATTATGTAAACTAACAAGTGATAATTAAAAAAAATAAAAAACACGAGTGCCCTGCCAAAAAACGAACTGAAAAGTTAAAAATCTAAATTAATCTAGTTAAATTAGAATCTTATTCACATTTTTATTAAATTATATTTTTTTGTGAATCACTGGATATTGAACTATAGTGTTATATATTTTTGGAATCTACTCATCATTTTCTAGATGATGATTATATAGTTAATCTTATTTTTGAATTTTAATTTTCAATTTTGGTCTTTAATGCAGGACCATGGTCACCCCATCAATATTATTTTAAAATTTTACTAGCCTATGTCACCCGGAGTAAACTAGAGATTCTAACGATACCTCATCAAAATCGGTTCAGGCAATAGAAGTTATGGTGGAATATACAAACTCACATACATACATGAACCCTGAAAACAATATACTCCTTTCCTTTCAGGCAGTCGTATAAAAAAATGTTATGTGTTCTTTATTAGGGATCCGTACCTCAAGAGGGAAAAGGAACCCATGAAGGATCACTTCGTTGCTCCTCTGTCTGTCTATCAACCACCTTCCTTTTTCTCAGGAACGTGTGAAGGTATCAAGTTGAAATTAATATAAAATACTTAAGTCTACATGATACGTAATCCCTTGGAGTTGTAAAAAGCTTCAAAGTCAATGCAATCAAAAGATAGGTACCTATGGCCGTTTTTGTCGCATATTT
The DNA here is from genome assembly GCA_964035005.1 of Erebia palarica. Taxonomy (NCBI): domain Eukaryota; kingdom Metazoa; phylum Arthropoda; class Insecta; order Lepidoptera; family Nymphalidae; genus Erebia; species Erebia palarica. The sequence continues at coordinate 348,403 of OZ035994.1, read as the reverse complement.
TGACACTCGCCACTAAATCAAAACCAATAGGGTAGGTACTCCCCGTTGACCTAGAATCATCAAACTGGTTAAGAGGGAAAGTCTCAAAGTACAAGTACCTACTTATAAAGAAAAATCCGTAAATCGTTAATTAGGGTTCCGAATTCATAGTGTGTCCAATTGTTAGTCAGTTTTCTGGGCATATTTAATTAGGACCTAAAACTTGGCTATAAACTGCTCGTATCTAATCATACGAATATTGTAAACGTGAAAGTGTGTTTGTTTGATGGTTTGTCCTTCAATCACGCCGCAACGGATCGCCGTGATTATTAGCATGGGCATAGTTTTTTTTTTTCTCTGGGGAGGAGGAAAATCCTCATTGGATACCTCAGGAGTTTGAAGGCATGCCCGACTCCACTGGGGATGAGACCCAGCGGCCTACGGACTAAAAACCTCCTCCCCTTTTCCGCTCAATCTTCCAGGTAAAGCCTTTGCATTCCGTCTGGAAGATGGCTGTCTTTAGGCGTTTTCCTGTCTTTGCCTTTCCCACTTTTTATGATAGCACGCAACATTTCAGCGCATATACCTCCAACTGTTCTTCGCAAGTCATCATACGGGGTATGGGGTTCATAGGGGTTCATAGGGGTGCATGGGCATAGTTGAGGACGTGGAAAGTGACATAGATAAGCTAACTACTTTTTACCCCGAAAAAATGAGTAGTTTCAGTAGGATTTAATAGTAGATTAATAACCAAGGGGATAATCAGTGTCTTCTGTCGCGGGTGACGATTTAAGTTTACCCAAGACTAACACAGCTTTATCACCGAGGAAAATACTCTACTTTTCGTACCATTTGCGAAAAAATTAACACAATAATATTATGAGATAAGCAATATTTTTTTGTCGGAAAAGCAAAGGCATCAAGCTCATACGGCCTCGTTGGTTTTTGTAATTTTATTTAATAATCATAACTGCATAATGAATGCGTACCTATTCCTTTTTCAAAAATATGTATAATGCTTTATATACAAACTCAATGGTGTAAACACAGATGTAGTTCAGTATCGGGAAGTATTCCAAATTTAAATCACATCCTCCCCCTAGAGGATGAATATATTCAGTACAATTTTCTTTCCCTGTTTTTAACAGATTAAAAATGACTATTGTTATGTTCGCTTTTTGTGGCATAGAATGTCAGTTTTTTGAGCAAGTGGTACGAAAAAAAACTTATGCCACGTGGTCGAAGTCGCAAGCATCAGCTAGTTCTAAATAATCTAAACCTAATAGGTGTCTACATAGTACAGGTATTTAGGATCATAATTTAGTGATGACAGCCATGTTCAGGCGTGCTTCAGCCGAGACAAACCATTTAACCTGACTGAGTGATAAGTGCTAATAGAAAACCAGTGAATCGCTCTGTCGCCGCCTCGGGGTACGCTGCACGAGACGAGCGGGTAGTGAGTTGGGCATACAATATATCTATTTTGATAAAATGGAAAACATCACGGGCCGCCACTTGTACCATAAATGATAAATGATTTATTTATTTCATGTAGGACAACTTGTGCCACTTATAAAACGTTAAGACTTAACCACCGGTTCGGAAAGGTGATTCTACTGAAAAGAGCCGGCAAGAAACTCAGCAGTTGCTCTTTTCATAGAAAAGAAAAGGTTACAATGTGTAGACAACACAACACATACGTTACAAGTATTACACTGACTTGTGAAATAAAACTTAAATAAAATAAAATATAAACATATGTATTGTCACATGTTTTACTATCCTACTCGTAAGTAGATATATTGTATTATGTACTAAATAAATTAATAATAATTAATTCTTTATAAGTAGGTAATAATAATGTTAACATTAGCAACGCCCTGACAGGGCCTCATGTCCGCTAACTGCTAATTATATATGTATTAGTTTAGAAGACATGACAGCTAAACAAATAAATGACTAATAATATCGACAAGGAAAAAGGCGGGATTTTCGGATTTTTACTTTTGGATTAAAGCCGCAGGTGGTTGCTAGTTGCTATTCGCTATATATATAGTACTTAACTTTAAATATCATAACGAACTCCGCTCCTTTCGTCGCTATATCCACGGCCGGTTGTTATCAGTTCACAGGTCATTTCCCGCGGCCATTTTGTCACGGCATAACGCCGCGGATTGGCGGCGACAGTGACTCGTCCACCGGATACACAAAGACCGGGTATGACTAATTAACGTTTATAGTCTTTCGCTTTTTAAACTTACCTACCTGATAGGGGAAGTGTAACATTGGGCTTAATACGCTTTCGGATGAATATACTTACTTTGTATTTGGGATTAAAATAAAACTAGTGGTTCGCTTTAAATGGATAAGTCACCGTCGAAAGATTGTAAAAACCGTTATAATCTAACTCGCGAAATTCTAAACTGTCGAAAGATTACAATTTAACGCATTATTTTTTGGTGGATTGTAATCTGATATGTATATTAACCCCATAGAACCTAACCTTACCTGGTTGTATGTGTCGAACCCTAACCTAACCTACAAGAAAGACACAAGAAAACGTAGGTAAATACAATTAATATTTCAAAAATTGACACTCAGAACATTGAACGGTTCACAATCTGTCGACAGTTTACAATTTCGCGAGTTAGATTATAATCTAACGGTTTTTACAATCTTACGGTGACAGATACATTCCTATGAATTCAGGCGTGCTTCAAATTTTGGTGTTAACACCGTCTACCAACCCAACTGAAAATAATTACAAGTTTTTGGAGGCAAAAATCAGCCGCGGCGTTCTTTCTCTCACTCGTCTTTATTTCTTTAAGATCTTTGCCAAATTTGAGCATATCCTCGGCTTCATGTATCCATCCATTAGCTCTTTAAGATTGTCAGCCCAACGGGTTGGAATTCGTCCTAAATTGAGCTCAACCCAGACCCCAACGGCCATCGGTTCTGCAAACTGCAATACCCATAGCCTGCCCACGGTGACTTAGTTAGTTAAAACTCATTCTCATGGATGCGTCGGCAAACGGCGTTAGTACGTCTTCATAGTGTATACTAATATTATAGATGCAAAAGTTTGGATGGATGGATAGATGGATGGATATTTGATACTCAATCACGCCCGAACGGCTGAACGGATCTGGATGAAACTTGGCACATTTGGCACAGAGCTAGATTATAGTCAGGAATAACACATGGGTTACTTATTATCCCGGAATATTAAAGAGTTCTCGCGGGAACCAAAAAAACCTCGCGTTTTCGAGTTCGCGTGCATCAGCTAGTTTGTTATTGTAAAAACCGTTAGATTATAATGTAACTCGCGAAATTGTAAACTGTCGACATATTGTGAACTGTTCAATGTTCTGAGTGTCAATTTTTTAAATATTCATTTTATTTACGTTTTCTTGTGTCTTTATTTTAGGTTAGGTTAGGGTTCGACATATTTAATCAGGCATTAGGTTCTATCGGGTTAATATACCTAACAGCTTACAATTTGCAATTTAATCTTTCGACAGTTTGCAATTTCGTAAGTTAGATTATAATCTCACGGCTTTTACAATCTTACTGTGGACATTTATATTGCTAAGGTTGTAAGCACTGAGTCATTAGGGCTAATCTTAATGATGCACAGGTACCAGGGTGTTATAAATCATGGCAAGTGAGCGGATAGTCGGGTGACGGACCGCGCACCTGACTGGGCTTTGGGTGATGAATCGTCTAATATTATACAAGATTACGGAGTTTAGCAACCTTACATTATAATACCTTGATATTAGATAGTATGCCAGTAGGTAGGTATACTTCCTCTCGTTTATTTTACCAAATTGAGCAGGTTTTTTTGAAGTGAAACTTCTTTACAATCGTTTCGTTTAGAAACGAAAAAGCCACTAAAAACATGCAAACATATTCATAATAGGATTTAGCCTGCGAGAGAATGAGATAGAAGTTTATTTATTTACCTCATTCTCTCGAAGGCTACTTTTCTGAAACACTTCTGTCGTGTGTTAATTGGGCACACACACTTTTCACCAAAAACAGACAAACTTAATCATAATAGGATTTAACCTGCGAGAGAATGAGAATACAAGTTATATAAACCTCATTCTCTCGTAGGTTTCTTTTCTGAAATTTCACTTCTGTTGTGTTAAAATTGCACACACGTTTTTTAAAATCCAGTTTTTAAATCTACTTTGACAGGTGACCTATACGTGAGCCCTTATGTCTCACATGTATTACACACACACATACCTATTAACTCTAAATCTATCTATCTAGTAAAGTTGCATGGAAGCAACCGGCCTCGCATCGAGTGATCCACAAGTCAGTGTAATACTTGTAACGTATGTGTTGTCTTGTCTACATATTGTAACCTTTTTTTTTTCTATGAAAAGAGGGACTGCTTAGTTTCTTGCTGGCTCTTCTCAGTAGAATCAGTTTTCCGAACCGGTGGTAGAGTCTTAACGTTTCATAAGTGGCACAAGTTGTCCTACATGAAATAAATAAATCATTTATCATTTATAGCAATTTGAGAGAATCACTGACTTTGTTTCTGTTTACTTACCCTTAGATTTCAATTTAGTAAATCGATTGTGCTTATAATAGAAATACTAACTCAAACTAGTACGTTTCCACCAGTAATGTGCTACGTTGCTAAGCTACGGATGTGTGTCAAACCCACCAATAGGAGCGCTTGATCTATAATCCATTTAGCGACCCGAGCTATAAGAAAATCAAGCGCTCCTATTGGTGAGTTTGTCAAAATTCCCACCTTTATTAGCAATATTATTCATAAATTAAATTCACAACTCGCAACCTAGCCCATTTCTGGTGGAAACACAGCCGAAGTTTCGAAAAACTCTTGCGCTGGGATTCATTCTTAGAGTAGATGAACCTTTATTGCAAAGAAATTTCAATTCTCATTCTCAGTACGATATTTTTTCCGGATCGTCAACCGGTGGTAGAGTCTTATAATCTTACGGTGACATATGCATTGACTTGTTACCCTTTAATCATTTGACAGCTTAAAACTATGGAGGGTTGGGAAGGAGTAACAACTCTGTATATAAAAAGTGTCCGTTGAAATGAATCCAATGTGTGTTTGGCGAAACATTTGCATCAGGGTAAATTTAAAAGGAAGCGCCAAATATTGTTAGAGTAGGTTTTTTGAGAAATAAACAAGGAAAGAAAACATTCATCATTATTTTGTACAACGTAGGTTGTTGAAATTTTTAATAATTAACTACTTTAGTCGACAATAATATATTTTTTTTAACTCGGCGTACTTCACTTCAATCTACAATAAAATTGCTACATAGTACATACCATACCCTTTGCTACACCAGGGCCACTGTGGAAGGGTATTGAACGGTTATTTATAGCAACCACTGGACACTTTTTCAACTTTTCTCCCATAAGGGATGTTCCGCCTGATCTCTACCCTCCATGCATGCTTTTTGACGTGCAGCCATCTATGAACTCTTTAAAACAGGTCGAAATTTACGTTTGACAAACGATTACGATTTCCTTACATAATCGGGGAGCTTAAGGATGCTGATAGAACGAGGCATCCATTACAGCCCATTAACATCCCATTGGGCACAGGCCTCCACTCTCATAGGAGAGAGGGAATTAGAGCTAAGACACAACACGCTGCTCCAATGCGGGTTGGCGGGCTTTAACGACTATTATCAGCGGCGTGCAGTCCATAGAGGCATAAAAGAAAAAGAAAAAAAAGTCGAAATACGTCAATGCTCATTTTTATCAAAACAGTGAGTAAATAGGTATTCTGAGTTACCAATGCCTACCCTTGCTTCAAACCCTGTGTACGCCACTGACTATTATCATGTTAGTGATAATAACCGGGACCGACGGCTTAACGTACTCTCCGAGGCACGGGGGTGAAACACCGCCAACTTCCTAACTCCGGGCTAGCACTGAGAATTTCTAGTTAGAAAACTCAACATTTATTATAGCCCATCCCGGGACTCGAACCCTGGACTTCGTCAGCCGTAGTCAAACATGTTAACCACCAGACCTAGACACTAAACAGCTAGAAGTCTTCCATATAAATTGAACGTCATATCTAAACAAAGGTTAAATGACTGCTTTTCGCCGCTAATTTCCACCCTGCAAAACAGCTAACCCCACAGTAATGGCGGAAAATGGAGCCGCTTCACATTTAGCCACATTCTGTTTAATGGCGTGCGAGAGATAAGGCGGTGTGATGCCTAATTTATGAGTTATGTTCCGCCGGAAACGCCCGTCGATGACCTACGCGTTTTAACGGTTCCATAATAGATAATATTATATTATATTCGTTAAAACCCGATACAGTCTAATTCGGGATGTATATGACACGGTAAGATTGTAAAAACCTTATAATCTAACTCGCACTCCGATCATTGAACGGTTCACAATCTTTCGACAGTTTACAATTTCGCGAGTTAGATCATAATCTAACGGTGTTTACAATCTTACGGTTACATATATACCTATGGCTTGGCGTTATGATTATGAGCAGAGACATACGTACTACGTAGTGGGCCAGTGATGATGATTATAGTTGACCACCCCAGAAATTAAGCTATCCCGACTGACTAAAAGATCGACCCCCATTCCCACGACCTGTAAGCCCACCAACAGATTGATAAATTAATAAATATTTGTAGGTACGCTAGTAGTAGTAGGTTGGCGGCCGCATTGGAGCAGCTTGGTGAGTCTAAGCTTTTATTCCCTCTCTCCTATGAGAGTGGAGGCCTGTGCCCAGCAGGGGGACGTTAATGGGCTGTAGTGAATACTTATTAAACATTAAAAAAAATAATTATATAATAAAAAAATAAACATTTTACTGAATAGAGAGAAACAATAAACTTTTCTCTGTGCTAATAATTCAAAGCGCGTAGTTTTGCTCGCGACGTGACATTTCACGGTTGGCAGCACTGCGCTCTCGGCGGGAAAAATTGTGCAACTGTCAATGTCAGGAAACAAATTGTTTTTTTTTCCTCTTTTTTCGCGGTCGAGTTGCGGAAACGAGGGAACATCGTTGTTGTTCTATGTCATTTCACATTTACTTTTGCTTTGCTATTTTAGTAGGTATTCAACTATTGAGGTTTAATATGTTTAACTAGAGTTCATCCTAATACAAGTTTGTAACAGTTTTTGGCATTTGTAAAGCAAGATAACTTTTTTAATTATCAAGAACGTAGGCGCCTGATGAAATAAATAGCAATAGTTTTACTTAACATTAGTGAAGTTGTCGAATATTTATGTCAGGCGCTTAAAGTCTTCATTATGCTAACAGCATCGATTAAAACTTCATAGCCTCTGTCTGTCAGAGAGCAATAATCACTGAAAGAGCTGTAAAGATTAATTTATTCAAGTTCTTACCAATTGTAATGCAGAGACAAGTCAGCCAAAGATACTTAGATAGCAAGCTGTTCCAGGATAGGTTATAAGATACCTAATTAGAAACGTTCAGATAATCTTAAGCTCTATATGCTTCATATGAATTTATCATGATAAATTAAATTTAAAAATATAAACGCAAAGTTTGTCTGAAAACGTAACAGTTTTCCAACAATTAAGTAAATACCGTCGCGAAATAAAACAAAACAATTATATCTCGTACAGCGTTGCCGTACGCCATTGTGTGTGTATCACACAGGTGTCGCCCCGTTTCTGAACGTACGCCGTCGTAATGGCGCGGTTTTTAATATTTTTAAAATGTCGTGTGCGGCATGCGGGCGGTGCGTTTTCAGTGTACTTTTAGAAAATATTATTTTCGACCACTTGCTCAAAAAAGTGACATTCTATGCCACAAAAAGCGAACATAACAATAGTCATTTTTAATCTGTTAAAAACAGGGAAAGAAAATTGTACTGAATATCATTCATCCTCTAGGGGGAGAATGTGATTTAAATTTGGAATACTTACCGAAATTCATACTGAACTACATCTGTGTTTACACCATTGAGTTTGTATAAGGGAATACATTAGGCATTTATTATGCAGTTATGATTATTAAATAAAATTACAAAAACCGACGAGGCCGTATGAGCTTGGTGCCTTTGCTTTTCCGACCAAAAAAATATTAGTCTAGGAATTGGCCGCGTTTTTGTTATTTTTAATAAATGCTTATCTCATGTTATTATTGTGTTATTTTTTTCGCAAATGGTACGAAAAGTAGAGTATTTTCCTCGGTGATAAAGCTGTCTTAGTCTTGGGTGAACTTAAATCCCTCGCTACACTCGCGATTTAAATCGTCACCCGCGACAGAAGACACTGCTTTATCCCCTTGGTTAATAATCTATTATTTTGACAAATACAAATTATGTGTTTTTACAGTCCTACAAACGTATCATTTAGCCTCTAGGGACTAAAATACCTTTTCGTAATTTCTTAGAAAAATTTACATTTGTACCCATTGCCAGCCCACTGAGCACGATCTCGGAATGAGAAGGGACGAGGGTTCGGCCATAGTCCACAAGCCAAAAAGCCGTTGGCAAACTTCACCCACCTTCGCGAATAGATATGAAGAACTCTCAGGCATGCAATTTTATTCACGATGTTTTCTTTCACCGTTTGAACTTTGAAGCAAGTGATATTTAATTTTAATCACTGAAAAGTTAGAGCCCCGGGGATCGAAACCGCGACTCTGTCTTAACAAGCTATTTACTATCACCGCGAACTATCACTCACTATGTCTATGTCATCGTAAGATTGTAAAAACCGTTAGATTAAAATCTAACTCGCGAAATTGTAAACTGTCGACAGATTGTGAACCGTTCAATGTTCTGAGTGTCAATTTTTGAAATATACGTTTTTGTATTTACGTTTTCCTGTCTGTTTATTGTAGGTTAGGTTAGGGTTCGACATAAATAATCAGGTAGTTAGGCACTTAGGTTCTATCGGGTTAATAAACCTAACAAATTACACACACACACAGTTTGCAATTTCGCGAAATAGATTATAATCTAACGGTTTTTACAATCTTACGGTGGCATCTATATCGCCTATCAAATGTGGATACTACTTTAAAAAATCGTACCGTCACCTAAATTCTAATCTATCAATGGAAACCGACCCGTGTACGCGGGCCAAAAATACTTCTTATTTTGCTCTGCGATTTGGATTGTTCCCACGTACGAGTACCAAATGTCCTTTGATTTTTTTTTACCTCAGAGCAATTAAGCGCTTGGAATAATTCCGGCAATTTATGATGCCCTGGTACAAACACATTTTTGTTTCCTAACAAATATTACAAATGGCTAAAGCTATGGGGGTAATCGGAATTTTTCATAAAAGCTTGCAAATTATTGCCTGTAAATTTGCTTCATAATCCACTAGATGATGACTGCGACTTCGTACGGGTTGAATGCCCGCGGGAGCTCTTTGATTTTCCGCGATAAAAAGTAGTGTATTTATGTATTAATTCAGGGTATATGCTATGCTATCTACATCCCAAATTTCAGCCAAATCGGTCCAGTCGTTGCGACGTGGAGGAGTGACTAACATCCTAACTTTCGCACTTAAAATTTATATAATATGGGCTACCTTATACTTATCATAGAAGACTGAGAAGTAACCCTGTGATGTGAGCACCTACATTGTGTCACCTAAGAATTAAGATAAGTTTGGATTATAGGTAACTACTAAGGATTATTTAACCTATGATAGTATGAAAGTTTGGTTACATCAAGAACTTAATGACGCCCGCGACTACGATTGTCTAATTAGGGTGGGACCTCTTCTGATTTTCCGGAATAAAAAGTAGCCTATGTCTATACCTATCAGTACATGCTCCTGAAAAATGCTTATACAGCAAACAGTATACTGTTGAAGATAACGTAAATGATACATGAGGATGGATTTGATTCGCTCCAGCAATGCTTAGGACTGCGGACTATATATCACACATTTGTTAATGTAATAGGCATGATGACAGTAACCAAGAATCAATGAAATTATTTTATCTAATGAAATAGGATTCATGGATTATAAAAAACGTATTTATTTTTCTATTTCGAGTGAGATTGCTATTTATTTTGATAAAATAAAACTATAAAATACAGCAATCCGCCATATTGGATTAAACACCAAGAAGCGAATGACGTCACAATTGTTTGTTTTCGAGCTTTGACAAGCATACTATTGCTTACTGCACACTGCACAGAGTACATCGGTAATAACAATAGTGACGTCACAAACGACGCCATGACACCGGCGAGCGTTTTGGCGTGAATTTTAAACTTTCAATTTCAAATGCCAATTTTATCTACGAAACCTTATTTTTGTGCTGAAATAATACATTTTTTCGAAATAGTAGATACTTACGAACATAATCTGACCATTTTTCAAAATCAGTCATCATGCCTATTATAGTAAATTATTTTTTTCAGAACTCCCGGATCACGGATGGGAGGCTGAAGTTTAAATATATCTCTTCTCAACTCAACCTTTCTATCTAACTGACTCTCTCGTAGTCTCGTAGACCTAACAGAAACTTTCACTATTCAGTGGACTCTCTAGAATCTAGATTATTCAAATGTTTCGCCTATAGAATTTGTGCCGCAATTGCTCCATAAGTTAGCTTAACTAAAACTAAACACTACTACTACTAAAGCCCATTAACGTCCCACTGCTGGGCACAGGCCTCCACTCTTGTAGGAGAGAGGGAATTAGAGCTTAGACACACCACGCTGCTCCAATGCGGATTGGCGGCTTTAACGACTATTATCAGTGGCGTGCAGTCCATAGAGGCATAAAAGAAAAAAATAAGAAAAAAGTGGAAATACGTCAATGCTCATTTTTACCAAAACAGTGAGTAAATAGGTATTCTGAGTTACCAATGCCTACCCTTGCTTCAAACCCTGTGCACGCCACGGACTATTATCATGTTAGTGATAATAACAGGGCCCGACGGTTTAACGTGCTCTCCGAGGCACGGGGGTGGAACACCGCCAAGTTCCTAACTCCTGGCTAGTACTGAGAATTTCTAGTCGGGAAAACCCAATTACCGATCCGGGACTCGAACCCGAAACATCGTCGGCCGCAGTCAAACATGCTATCCATTGGACCAACGAGGCAGTAAAACTTAACACAGTTCTTAGTTTTTTTTTTTATTGCGTGATAGACTTGCGCTTGACGACAATCATGCTTAGTGCAAAGCAATGATGAGGTCTAGGTTGGAACGCGCTTGCCTAGAAGATATCTATTCACTCTTGCCTTGAAGGCACTTAAGTTATAAGTGGCAGGAAACACGTGCGCTGGGAGGGTGTTCCACACCCTAGCGGTTCGTATCAGATACGTCGAGCAAAAACGCTTCGTGCGAGCAAATTGGACGTCCACCACGTAAGGGTGCCAACGCTCACGCTTTCTCGCTGTTCTGTGGTAGAACGGAGGAGGAACAAGATTGCGAAGTTCCAGAGCACACTAACCGTATATCCTTATCTGTAATCCGTATCTGTTTGTATCTTGCTTACCCATTCCATACTCGATCACTAAGAAAGTGATCGAAGGAATTATAGAAAGAGAATCGAATTCAAGATGGAACAACTCTACACAATATAGGCAATCGAAGTTGTTCTTGAAATCATTCGATAAAAAGAAGACAAAACAACTTATGTCGTTATGTAGAAACAACATAGCACTTATAGCAGGCATAACAACGGGACACTGCCTGCTAAATAGACATCTCACAATAATGAGAATCGAAGATGACCCATCATGTTCAGAGTGCGGCGAGGAAGAAACCAGCTTTCACTTTATAGCTGAGTGCCCCATGTACTCATTGATAAGGTGGGAATTAATAGGCAAAGACAGGATCTGTGAAGAAGATCTAAGACATCTCTCCATAGGGGATATCGTAAGATTCACTAAAGCTACAGGTAGGTTCGGGGGGAGGTAGGCTGCCGGGACACCAGTAACCTGTGTCCTAACAGGGGGAAATGGGTGGAATGGTTCAATTAATGGACCGATCACCCGCCTGGCGACGGCGGGCGTCCCTTCTATAACTACATACATTCCGTATATCCGATAAAAAACCGATAAGCAGGCGACATTGGGTCGGTGTTGTAGACTCAGGAATTTCGTCTGCGTAAGTGATTGATCGCCAATTTATTCCTCGGGCACGGCGATCTATCGAGTCTAATGTATCGAGTTGGTACTTGGCGGATCCATCCCAAAGGTGGCAGCAATACTCCATGTCAGATATGATATGATATGATATGATAAAGAGTGAGGCGATGTTCTGGTGTGAAGTATTATAAGAATTATAGGTATATGCCCGCTACTACATCCGCGTGGCTTAAGTTTTTTTGATTCCTGCGGGAACTCTTTTTTTTATTCACTACAAGTTAGCCCTTGAGTGCGATCTCACGTAAATTTTCCGGCATAGGAAGTAGCCTATGTCGCTCTCCAGATACAAAACTATATCCATGCCAAAAATCACGTCGATACGAAGCGGCGTGATTGAAGGACAAACCAACACTTTCGTATTTGTTATTGATATTATATTACTATGATATTGATGGGTATTAGTAGAATTATACATGAAATTTTAACAACTGGTGGGGCAAAGTCCGTTAACCGTCTAAATCCACCTTACTACTTATACTTACTGTCCGTTTCCGTAGAGTATTACCACATGAGTACGAAAGACGTCTTTTAGTGGGAGATATAGAATTTCCGGCAGTGCCAATTTGGGAATTTGTAATTTATGTATTTTGTCTTGTCTGATCTGGTGGGAGGTTACACCCTACCGGCAAAGGCGTAGGTACCACCAAGCGATTTGCGTTCCGGTACGGGTACGATGCCGTGTAGAAATCGATTAGGGGTATGGGTGTAATATAACTGTCCCTATACTACCCCTAACAGGTTAGCCCGCCATCTTAGACTGCATCATCAATCGCAGTCAAGGGTTAGGCTCATCATAGCATAGTACATCTCTGGTGGATAAGCAGTCTTAACCCATAGACCTATGCCTTTGGTTTACCGATTCCCAAATATCTCCAAGTAAGCGTCACACCTGACTATAATAAATAGTTCTTACATCCATGTCACACCCAGGTGTAGGGTATATTAAAAGATCACACTATGGAGGTAAGAAATACCTTTAGAAATACATACTTTCCTTGGGTCACAGGAAACGGTGCAAACGGGTTACAGGAAGAACTGTTTAGACTGCGTTTATGGATCTTTCAGTGAAGTGCATAGAACTTTGATTCTATATTTTGCAGACAGAATGTCTATAGTGCTAGTCCCACAAACTTATCTGACCTGCCCCCCTATTCTGTAACTCAGTGGCTATCGAAAAATGAAAGCCACTGACATATATATTTTGTCCATTGAAGGTTTACTATGAAAAAATGAAAGAACATTTCATAGCAAATCTTCAATGGATAAAAAATATAAGTCAGTGGCTTTCATTTTTTGATAACCACTGAGTTACAGGATAGGGCTGCTGGTCGCCAAAATTGGAACTAATTTTTATGCCTGTTTAGTTTTTGTTTTTATTTTATTTTGAATATAAAGTATCGATGCCGTCAGCGGGTCAGAGAAGTTGGTGGGACTATACGACAATGGCTAGCACTAGGAGCCATGTTCTTAGGGTTAGCAGTTCACAGGTTCCTGAGGACATGATGAATAAAACAACAGCATGAAATCGAAACCATTTATTTAAAACCGTTTAGTTTTTAGCTCGTCCGTAGCGTCGTCGTCGAATAAATAATATTATCGAAGCTAAGTAACTCTCAATAAGTACATTCAATATGTTTTGTCGCAATAAAAACTACCGTCGACTAGAGAAATTAAGGATATCATGTGAAAGGACCATTCTTATTTCAAAATAGGTACAGGTTAAAAAGGAAACTATTTTTATTAAAATGCGGGCAGTTATAAAATGATTCTAGGGTCATCGAAAAAGTATGCCATATACATCCTACCTATTTTAACGTTAACTTTTAGTTTTTTTCTCGTGTAGAGCACATTATTTTAAGCCCAATGTTGTTTAAAGCTCAACATCGACATAAGTCCAGCTTCTAAAAACAGTTTTGAAATATTTATTTAATTATACGGTTCCGGTCGACCTATTCCGAAAAAACTGCATTAGTTATTGTTATAATCTCAATAACCGTGTGATTGGCTGATTTAATGGTATTCTGGCTACACAAATAGATCCAATAGATCCAATCCATATAGAACCAAACCAATAGCGAGTGATAGCCAATCAGGGGTGATCGCGATCGTCACATATAGTATTTACCATTTGGAAAATAATATTTCCTGGATGAAATAATTTTATGGATCATATTTTTACGGAAGTTTCACTCCAAAACTTACATACATACTTCATATTGTTTTCAATTTTATAAAGGTAAATCTGAGCATTCTTTTTCGATGACTATTAAGTACATTGAATTCAAGTACTTTTTTTAGCGATACTGTCAAAAGAGGGTAGATGTTATAAGCGTTTGAAATAAACGGCCCCGTGGGGCTTCGAATGTTTTTATTACTATATTAAAGTTATTTGTATCACTTGATATTATTAATTATTGAGAAAATGTCTAATTATTTATTATTATTATTATTAAAGATACCTAACATTTAGTTCATTAAAGTCAAGAATTACTAAAAATTGACCCAGACACGTAGTTCGTTTTATATTCTGTTACTAACGCTAGGCCATATCCCTGTATAGTTTATTGTAGAGTTGCCATAACCGAGAACTGTCAAATGGTCGTTGCACACGATTTCTCATGTGGCAACACAGTTGTTTTTAAAATACCCCTTCGATTTATCCAATTTCATGCATAACTTTGTGTAAAAAAGTGTTTATAAGAAATATTTAGAAGAATTTTTGATAATTATTAGTTATTTATAGTAATAATTAAGTTCTTTTTAGTTTCAAAAAAGTTTTAAACTGTGTTGCCAGTATATACCATATTTTTAATGTTGTAAAAAATCTATACATTCCAGGGTATAATGTATGAAATACAAATCCAAACTACTGCTAAAACTGACGTACAATGCAGCACACGCAGAACGAAACGCATTTTTGAGGTGAAAATCGTGTGAAACTACTTCAGCCGTATCGGCCGCGTCAGAATAAAATGCGTTACTTGCGGCGCATGCTGTAATGTGTGGTCAGTATAATATGTAAATACGTTAATTTTGATTATAATGAGCTTACTTAAGTATACAAATTCGTAGAGCACTTTTTGTAATATCAATTCAGATGCCAACCGGCGTCTGCTAACGATAACAGAATAAAGAAACAATAAATTATATTTTTTTATTAATTAGTTTTTCGTCTTACATAATATTATTTTAAGAAGAAAAAGTGAGAAATGATTGTAGGTAGCAATTTACTATGTATGTTGGAAGTTTTTCATTTTGTTTTCGGTAGCACACGCAAATATGCACTTTGAAGAGTCTACTAATAGAAATCACTATTTTCAAATTTCACGACGAAATAAGAGAAAGATTTATTTAATCTAAAACCCTACGAAGAAGGTAGGTACATTAAAATACACACAATAATTTAAATAACAATCTTAATCTATTTATTTACAGTCAAATCTAACTAAGGAAAACTCGTATGTATATTAAAATTCACGCGAATCCGAAAAATAAATTGTTTATGGTCATGATTCATGATTCGAAACTGGAATCGCGCAAACTGCCAAAAAGTATGCCTAGGTAAAATAACTAAACTATGTTTACCAAAAACAAAATATCATAAAATATAACAATAATTCATTTGTTGACTAGACTATTTAACAAGCTTTTAAAATAACTTCTCACAGATTATCAGATATTAAAATCAAACATGTCAGTAAAAAAAACCGAATATTTCAAATAATACTGGATATAGGTTTAAAATGCATTGGAAAATTAGTGTGATGTTAAGATATTGTCACACGTCGAGGCACTCTGCTTATTTTCAATGTTACAGCTTATGGTATCTCTACTGAACACATTATAATATGCTACATCAGAAAAACATTCTAATAACTTTTTTTTATATTACGAAAAAGCACTTTTTTAAACCAACCTTTTTAAAAAGCCAAAATGGCGGAAACTTTTGACAGCTCATAGATAAAATACAGCAGCAAATGGCGGCAGATTTGACTTGGATCGATTTAAACAAGTGCTCTTACAGGATGTTAAACGAAATCTAGTGCATCCCAGCGAAACGGGATCTTCAAAAAACTAAAAGAAAGTACAGTACATAACAGGTGACTACATATCAGTCTATCATTTGTCGAGGAAGACATGTCAATGACATTACAAATGTTACAAAACACTTATTTCATACTTTGTACTTCTACAGAAGGGGTTTTCTATATTTTTTGTTTTATCATACGAGTAAGTTCACTAATATACACTACCGATGAGAGCTAATTCGTTGGTACAATGACCTCGATCACATCTCAAAATTCAACGGGATAAATAAAATTGTACAAAAAATATTGTCTCCATTTCCCAAACTAACATTGGTCCGTATTCTACGTTCTAAAATGCTAGCATTTTCATCGAAAGTAATTTTTTTTAAATTTCAACAAAAATTAAAAACCTAATGTTTAAGGCACAAATGCGTTTGTGTCTTCAGGGTTAAACACGGATGATATGCTCGATAGTTCCCATCTAAACTACATTTCTAAATCGTCTACAAGATTTGAAAAATAAATTCTTTACAAGCATCTCCAATTACTTTAATTAAATATCATCACATTTTTTTATTAAATTATGTAAATGTTATAAAGAAAAACTGACTAGATAAACCATTCAACTACATTACGTCTTTAAAAAGTTCAAAAACCCAGCACCCAAAACCACGTTCGTCTATGATCTACGTAACTATATACTGGGATGCACTTTACTAGAAAGGGTACTAATACTAAAAATAAAAACTAAGCAAATAACAGCAGTGGAGTATGAAAGACAATACTGATATCTACATACATAATACCTTCTGAAGTTTAGGAGAGATCCTCCCTCCGCGCGTAGTTCGGACAACGGAACAAAGCTTGATGGAAAGGCTGACGAGAATTTCAGTATTGTCTCACACTAAGAAAAGAAAACTGTGAATCTTCGAGTCTTCTCCGAGGCGCGCAGTCCCGATCAGTTGAAGACACCGACTCATGCACACTTCACCGCTATAACTGCTTCGTTATCTCGTCACATGCATCTATATCCGTAGGGGGTTGAAAAATCCAAACTATCCATTGATCAATCTAAGGTCTACCAAAAAACTGGGGTTCATGAAACTAACTAATAAATAAATCAAAAAATACTGGCGCCCAACCTGGGACCTGAAGCTCCTTTCTAAGACTACTTTCGAATCTTAAAATATACGAATACTAATAATATAATAAATGTAGGGAAAAAGCGATAAATGAAAGATCGGCTGTGTTTTTTTACCATTTATTTCTAATTTTCGACTAAGTGAAGATGAACCATAGATATTGAAAGGCGTTAAAGGAGGCGCGCGGCCTGCGCACACGCAATCTACTGCGTCCACTAGCTATACGGCCTCTATGGCCTGCTAGTCTATACATTCTCGCAAGTTCTTTATAATGTATGAGGGCGCAAAAACATCACTACCAAAAAATACGCAATACCAAGAAATACAAACAAATCTACATAATATGGATTAATCTGGATAGCTATTATATAAACATTCAGTATTATTTTTACTCTGCAAAATAAGTAAAGTAAGAACTTTAACATTCCATTCGCATAGACATGTCATGTACAAATTATTAACGGCAAAAAATAAGTATTTTTTGAGTAAGTAACAAATTGAACTCTTCTTATTACTTAAATATTTTCAGAAAGTTATACTTTCATTACGAATTTGTTTTTATATTACAATTAAATACAAAAAACGATGCCTATGCTCCTGAATTAGTTCTCTCATAAGAAAAAAATGTACTACTACCCTTAACTACAAAATATAAAATACCCTACGAACTCCAAACTACAGGGCATCCCCTTTCAGAGTACACAAAAACCCTCTATAGAAAATTACATATTGCACAATGTTCTTCTATTAGCAATCTGTGATTTTAAAATAACAGCCCCTATCTACGTTATCTATTTTTAAATAGGTACTACCAAATGCAATCGACTCGAGACCATCCCTTGATCATGTCAGTCGAAAGAATAGGAATTCAATTAAATTTTCCATACCTGGTATAAATAGTGCATATCAACTCTGCTTCAAATTCCAACGTTAATGTTCGGGATAAAAAAGAAAATCCTCGAAACAGAAAATGAAATGTCCCCAAACAACTCTACAGCCCATTAACGTCTCACAGCTGGGAACAGGCCTCCACTTTCATAGGAGGAATTTGAGCTTAGAACCACCACGCTGCTGCAATGCGGGTTGGCGGGCTAACAATGGTGATAGTGTTTGGGTCTAAAATTGTGACTATTGAGTAGGTATAGAGGAATCCGCGCAGTTCTTGTGACGTAAGCAAAGGAAGGTCCCAAATAATAATTCACATAAAAGGAATGTCAATCCAGCCTCTAGATATAGGGTATAAAAGGGATGTACCTACGATAGTTGTGTCTCCATTTTTCCCCTTAACCACTTCAAGAAAATTTTGAAAATTATATAAACTATTAACTAAAGGTCGTAATGAGGGTTCCAAGCACACTTTAAAGTGAGAGTTTACGACTTTCCGCAAAAAAAAAACAGTCTATAGGTACACTCTCTCCATGTAAATGAGGTTTTATTTTTCACCACACTCACGCCACAACAGTGAGATGTTCGAGATCTGACACGTTTTTTCACACTCAAGTGCCGACATTCTTGACTTTAAAACAGCCACTACAGCAGTTCTAGACTTCAATTTTATGTAACCGGGTGAGGCCGAGCTGCATTATTACATATTTTTAAATAAATTTTGGGCACGAAATTTACCTACTTGATATTGTTGGCGCTGGGCAAGATTATGGTCCAACTATTTTCGAAAAGTTTCTTAAGAACAATAGTGTTATGAAATATTTTTATATAGATATCGACTTAATACTTTATACTAATAATAGTAGCATCAATGATACTCAAGTAGCATAGATAAATTCAAACTATTGTTTTATGTATCCGTAATTTTAATAAGTTTTTATGTTACCACAATCCTTTAAGTGTAAAATGAATAATGATTGGAAGACACAACTATCGTAAAACTTGTAAAATCAAGACGTTTATCGCGGAAATAATACACTATAGCATTTGATTTAACGTTATAAAAATGTGCGCCCATGTTATATAATTGTATATCACGAGCAATGTATCAATTTAAATAGCATACGTATTATTTGTTTATGAAATGCCATCATTTATAGGAAATATATAGATATCAGTGTATAATTATAGGGTTTATTTGTCTGTGCTACCACAGAGCTATACTCAATGATAGAAAAGAAACATGGCCGCACGCCTCAAGCGGCGCTTTCCCACGCACTACGTATTTAAACATTTAAATCCTCATTAAATCACATCACTTATTCAACAAGTGTATCGAATATCGAGTGTATCGATGATCGAATAATTATCACGATTATTAACCTTTTAAAAGTACAAATACCAACTCACTACTGAATACACCAATCCTATTTATACAAAAATATTGTAATATTTTGTATGCAATGTGTGTATAATAATAATCTAACATGTATGGGCGCGCGCTGCCGTGTCCGCCATCTTCAATTTCAGCTTGAAATAGTGCAACGTCACTTAAGCTCAGGGCCATGGCTATTTGCCATGCGAAAAGCAATGTAAACCTTGCATCCGAGTCGTGGCTTCATACTTTTCTACTCAGTTTGTAGGCTGTTCCACCGCACGAAACTGTGGCTTATACGACAAAGCCATGGCCCTGAGCGTAATATATTATGTAATATGTATATGCTTGTCTCTCAACATAGGTGTCTTAGCCGCAGCGCGCACGTGCTGAATCAATAATAATATTATAATAATAAATGTTATTGCTTTTCGGTTAGTTCACTTATGTTTAATAATATCATATATGTAAATTTTCAAAATCACTACTCTACATCACTACTCTAGCTTCTGCCGTACATTTAAAACACACAACATATTTTTTTTTCATAACATACTTTATATTATACCAATCCAAAAGTTGTATATTTAATCCATGTATATATTGTAACCTTATCAATTAATTAAGAATATATGCACTTTATTTATATTTACTTCTGTTTAAGTACATTGGTCCAGTGAACCTGGAATCGCGAAGCAATGTGGGAACGTCACTAGTGTAACGTTATAGCCGTGCTATGGCATGTACGGTGTATGGCACATCACTACTGCTTAAGCTTTTCGTCGTACAGTAGAGACAGACTACAACTTTGGATCAAGAGCACGCGGACGCCAGAGCCTCTGTAACGATACCGATATCGTACGCCAACTTGTCTGGCGATCGCAGGCACTTGCTCTTAAAGGCGAGAATAAGTTGAGCAAGAATCAAGATAGTTTGTAGATCTTCCCTCCATACAACTTTCGAATCTTAACTTATTAAAATGACTAGAGAGGAATGTATTTTTTTCGACTATGGCATAAGCGTAATACCCGTTGCGAACGAAGCTTAGCGAATGCTGATTTAGCTTAAACTTGCAATGAGTCAATTTCATCACAAATACAATTCTACCCTCACTTCGCTCGCAATGTATACTGCGCGTAAAAATAGTAATAATAGCGTCTTAGTTGGCAACGTCTCCCTTTATTATTGTCTTATCCTTATACTACTCGGGTCTACTGCGGGTTCTTGTTAGCAAACACCTTTGGCCGGAAAGCTGGTCAAAAAATTTGAGGGTACTTTATAAAGCTTTACGAATCGACCGCGGATTGGCTCGCAGATTCCAGATTCCACGTTGAGGTAAAAGAGGTATTACCCAGTCTAAATACCAATAGCGTTACCGTGGCAACTCTTCCCTCCTTTCTAAATTACAACGTTATCTATTTTGTTAATGAAGTTAGTAGGTAGTTGCCAAGGTCAAGCATCAGGACATGATTATGTTTTTCAACTTTTACAAAGGACTTCCTCAAAATTTTACACCAGTTCTGAGGCCATCACAACGACTTCATCGCGGCCGGCCACTATTTTGATTCTATCACAAAATGGCCGCGATCGATAACCGCCACACAACTTTTTTAATCTCTCATCTAAGGCAGCGGCCTTACTTAAGATTTGTTATATTGAGCAAAAAATGCAAACTTTTGGCCTATTTTTGGCAAATTAGAGTCAACCCAGGAAGACTATAGGCCTCAAGCGAAGCGACACTACAAAGGTCTACACTACGTGTCTAGGTCACAGGCCCCGATTAATTGTGACATTCAAACCTACACCATAAGTCACTATTAGTAACGACTAACTTTAGTGTTAATTTCGAGGGTAGTAACGATTTTTATATCACACAAAATGAGGGCCCTGATATTTCTCTCAAAACCAACACTACTTGGCTTCAAGACAAATACCGTAATAGCACGTTTCACAACCAACGTGTGGCAAACGCCCGTTGAAACAATTGACAGTGAGTTTGGAAGATATATGTTTGTAATTACGTATGAATGTACATGCCAACCATGCCTTCGAGGAAATTGAGATTTTTGTTAGTCACAAGACGCGATCTACTGTTCAAATGGGTACACATGCCTGTATGAATGTAACTATAGACTACGCCGACTCACCATCGCTTCAGGAAACCCCACTCCGAAGAAAGCTTTTGGCGCCCAACCAGGTGCCGGTCGCACTCAAACTCAATCTACGTTAAAAATGGTAATCAACGTGCACTCTAAGCTAGAAGGATTCCGTGAAAGTAAAAACCCAGCAAGACTGTTCCCAATAATGGTTCTAAGAAATAAAACACACATTTATTGTTCTAATATTATCCATGTAATGACACATCGGGTATCTACTCGTAGGTGCTCCTTTACATACAGTTATGCACGGGCAAACACTAAGACCACTAAATACAAAACTACTACTAAAAGCCAGCCTGCGTGACAGACTTAGGGTCCTTACGCTCTATGACATTTCCAGTCTCAAGACTTACCTCACGGATAGCTATCACCATGTCATAGGGAGTTAGGTCCCTAGATACAGTCACCATTCGCCGGCCTGGTTACCAAACTAATACAGTGTTTTTAAAAAGAAAAAAATATAAATATATTCTTGTTAGCATTTGAAGTCGCATCACCCGAAAGAGGTGTTGAAACTTCGAACATACATGTGGGTAGGTATAAAAAATTAAGTACATATAACTAGAGGGCGTGGCCATTGCATCAGTACTTTGGCAAGACGCTGGGCCGCCCGCGGAGGGGTTACTAAGTTACTAAGTGAGACATCACAATTAATATTAATCCAACCATCTAATACTGAGAATTTTAGGAAAAAATGCTAATATACAAAAGGTGTTATCGAACGGGCGATGCACATGCCGCGCGTTCCCATACCAAATCCCAAACCGAAAAAAATATGAAAAACTAAAAAAGTCAAACAAAACGAGATACTTCCAGTATATCCAAGAAAAAAATAGTCACAAATTAGACATTGTAATCGAAAAGCAGTCAAATATGGAATCCCAGATACAGAATACGCGGCATACGCGGGCAATCTCAGAAGGTCTAACCTACTTAAATATAGGAAATACTGCTACAATAATAATAAAGGGATGTGTATACAATGTGATATAGCATTCGGGCACCCCGGCTTGTAGATTTCAAAAGTACCCACATTCTCAAAGTAAAAGAGCAATATAAATTACGCAAACTTTCCCAAATGACACAACTAATAGGCCTATTATACTGCACTTTTTACTGGTCGCTTATTACACAACAATAAGGACCAATTTAGGGACCCTTCCTGCCTAAATCTTATTACACTACACTGATTCCTGAAGTGTAAGGGTCCCTGTGAAAAATGCAGTGCAATAGGCCTTTTAGGCCTTCATACCGATACAAAACGATCCCGTTCGAATCTGTACATATCGATATAAATATTACACCGATTTAAATAACGGTACACTACGTACGCGAGAGGCGACCGTAAAATAGAGAGCAATGCCTATTATTAAAGACAGTGTGTATCGCTATTATCGTTATTTTAACGGATGTACCCGTTACTGCACTGAAATAACGTTACGCAATTATAACGATATTGAAAGGCCTAATAATGCCCGAAAACAAAGAAAAACACTAGAATTTAACTCTTCAAGCCGGGGTATAAGTGGGCCGACCGGCAGGGAATGGGGTCGGCCAAGCTACCGCATGCATTTAGCTCTATTGCCGCTTGTCTTTGCGTGGGATTATTATGGAAATAAAATGGAAAGTAATATACGCGATATCATAGTACGAATATTGTCATTACTATAACTTCATTTACGACCCTTATTTAGTTTTAGGCTCAGTTTTGAACAAGAGTTCACTGAAGCGGAGCGGAGCGATGTGTTTATCAACCTAATCAGAGGTGCAATTATGTAAGAATCGTCGATCTAATCGTCTGAGTTCGGCGTCAAAGTAAAATAAACCATAACAGCATTGAATTAGAGCTCAATTTCGTGTATCCATTCTTATACGTTTGTGGTATCGTACATACCTAAAGTATGAGAATGGATACACGAAATTGAGCTCTATATAAAGCTGTTATGGTTTATTTTACTTTGACGCCGAACTTAGACGATTTGATCGACAATTCTTACACAATCGGGGGGCAGATTATTCAGTTAGTACTACCTAGTCCTAACCAAGTTATAGCAATGCCAATTATTTGAATTTTACCCTCATTTTTTTTAAGTACTCAGATCATACGAAAGGTAAGGACCAGGTCCCGGGAGGAAAATTTCGACTTAAAAACTAGGAATTGCACAAACACAACCATCAATCGTCTTTTATATTATAATAATAATCATTAATAGTTACTAATACTTTCTAATCACAGAGTATAAAGATTCGAGTATTGCTTTTAGAGAATCCTAACCTACGCTAATTCGAATGAAAAATTAAGTACCTTTTGGGGGTAAATCTAAATTTCGAGCCCACTGAGGGTCAAGCATAAAGGTGGAAACATACTATTAACATCCCACGCAACATGATCTGCCAATCCACCCCTGACCAGCATGGCGGATTATGGCCGAAAGCATTCTCGTTTTGAGAGGAGGGCTAAGGATGAAGATACTGAAAAATAATTGTATTGTCCTGAGAAATTAATTAAGAAGAACATATAAATTCCCATATTGACAAGTAACTTACGATGCACTATTGTTTAAATTCAAACCTGTTTAAGACTACTTAGCTTGTTAGCAGTATGTTTCCAACATAAAGATAGAGATAGAGGATAAAAATAGACCTGTAATTTGGCAAATAATCTAAGCGGAGATGAAAGGAGAAGCTCCTTTCATCCCGTCCAATTACGATTCTTTCTAATTATGACTTCGCCTGTAATTATGTCACTAGCCCAATGTCCAATGAAAATGTATAAGCTTTAGCCCAATGTTCAATGAAAATGTATAAGCTGTACTTTATTATTATCATTTCGTTCCATGTTGTAATTATTCTAAAAAGGTATATATTTTGTGTCTCTCTCGTCTATTTTTTTTCAGTGTTAGTGGTCTTAGTACAAATTATAACATATCCATAACGTTTGACGTTCAATTTCGAGTATCGAAACCTTATAATGCCATTGCAAAATGAACCTAATTATCCCAATTTTTGAGTCGTAAATTCAGTATAGCCAATTTTTATTTTACAGTTTCAGTTTTTACAGCTGGCTGCAGATGTATAAACGAACACGAGTTTTAAAATAAGACCTTTAATGTCTTTACGTTACGTTACTTTGACGTTACATTGCATCGATATTTAAAATCTTTCAACGTTATCGAGATGCGAAAACTCGTAGTAACCCATATAAAGCCCATACAAACCCATATAACCCCACAGTTATATTAAGTTAGGGGCATATAAATGTTTTGAGTCATTCACATCAATTCTGTTAAATGTAAGTAGCAGTCATCACATAAGGCTTTATATAGCCTTATAAATTTATTATAGTCGAATAATACTTTTAAAGTCACTGGGGATCATAACCATTTATAGTCTCAATCACTATTTGCATCAATAATAAATAATTGCCATGCGCAAAATTTTGGTGCCCAATCTGGGACCTATAAAAAACCAAGCCGAGTGTAAATTTGTGTCGAAACTTGTCATTAGTTGTAACATATCAGTGTAAGATATTGTCATTATTTCCGAAATCGTCTTTTTTTTAAAAAGAAATTAATGCAATTATTGCAACCCTTCTGATTGGATGGTGCTGACAGTTGCGTATTGAGTAGTTTACGTTACTCATTACTGCTTTACTTTAATATTTATTTGATAGTTAACGATTGCAAATCTTTATGTATTTTATGTCAAGGTCTAAACATGTATTCTATATTGTTGCCAGTTTTGCACCAAAAAGATGTGTGTTATTTTATGTAAAACTTGAAAATAAAAGTCTCAACTCCGTACTTTCGTTCTTACAAGTTCAAAATGTTTTCACTCGGTTTTTGATGCGATCGCATAAACACAAATTGTTTCTGTAACTCGAGTGCTACATACACAAAACTGACATTTATCACAACTCTAGTGAACAGTTTACACAAAAAGATGCACTCGCAGCTCGGATCTTCAAAGAAAACATTATCCTCGCGACTGGAAACACAACGTATTAGGATGAAAAAGCGCACAGCACTCATTGTGTCAATCTGGGTCACTCCCCGTACCAGCTACTCCCAAACAAAGACAAATGTACAGACAAATACAATTCTATATCTTCTACCTTCTACAGCTGCATTCAAATGACGCTACCATTCAGTGGACGCTGCAAAGATCATTTTGAATATCATGCCAACCGAAACTATCAACGCTTTGTAAATAATATACCCATTTTTGTTAATAAACTGCAATAGTCATACATTTTGCTAAACAAAAATAATTATATACGCATTTTTTGAGTTTTATATCAATTTCTTTATGATTTGTAACCAGGACATTATTAAAGTGTTTAAGTACGAGAACGGCGATTTAGTTTAAGGGGTGGGTAGATGAATATTAAAAATATGCAATTGGCGCCCAATCAGGGACCGCCCGAGTCCAGGCATAGACAAGCGGCGCCTACAGCTCCTTAATATATAGCTTATTGTCATGATACACTGGGGGGGTGTTAGTTTCGCATTCCCTTATATCTGCTAAACTAATTAAGTATATATACGCACTAATATAATCCTTAGATGCCACGCAACCATCGAACCATGTTTTGGTCATATTTTACATCAAAATTTAGATATTGGGCAAGTTTTTTTGAATAAACCATTATATTTCCCTTCAAACCAACCGTAATAAGTTAACGCTTGGAGGGTGCCAGTCGACTCAAGCGGAGCGGAGATCTCTTCAGCGGATGAATCAGATTATTGATAGATCAAGTGATAATGTTATCAAGTCATCTTTTAATAATGCGATTGGTCTGATGATTATTATCCTTGCTCTTTTCCGTTTCAGTGGAGAGGTATCCTAAGCGTAAGTAACACCCTTACACTTATGTCCACCCTTAGTCTGTGCTATGGAGATGTACTTACTTGAACAGAAAGCAAGTTTAGATCACTCTGCGAAAATTAACTCTTTAATGCGTCTAATTGTATGGTGCACAATCTCTAAACAGCTAAATTGATAGCATATTATGTCTAATTATTTTAGTTTGTTTGAGATTGTATGCAACAGAATTGGCCAAATTGGCAGCTAGAAAATGTTTCTAGCATAAATCATAATCAAATTTTTTGTATGTCTCTCTAGTTACATTAGCATAAAAATGGATTACGCTGAATTTCCCGAGCTTATTTTTCCGCAGAATATTCTGGAAATAAAAGGAGTAATGGCATCGTAAAATCGGAAGAGTTCTAATCTCCGCCAAAACGTTCGGTTTGATGGTTTATTCCCAGTCTGAGGAGGCAAACGATTCTCGACCGTTTGGCGCAAGGTTTAAGATGTATGTTCGTTTGTTCTCGACAGATATGGGCGTATGTTATCGCGGCATCGTGGTGATTGCAGCGGTTTTGAGATTTACTCAGTCGAGCCTCTTTGTTTTACGCTTTGTTTTTGGCATATATAAAATATACGTGTATGTGTATATGTACGGGAAATATGTATATGTAGAATGTACGTGTACGAGAATATTCAATGCATGTATAATATTATATAACTTAGATAAATTATACATTTTGTGTAGATATATGTTGTTTGTATATGTATGATTACAAGACGGAGTTTGAGTGCGTCAAAATGTAAGTTCATTTGCGTCCGTGTTTTATTGTTTCAATAAAAAAGGCCAAAATATAATATGTATTTTTTTCATATTGAAACGATAAAGCTATTCTTCCTGATTCATGAGTTTATGATATAATTTTGATATTTACTTTTCGAGTACAGTGCTGATAATTATTTTATTTTGGGCAGTATTTATATAGAGTTTTAAAAGTTGTACTCATCGAGACTTGAGCCAAGTTGTGTACGTGTTTTACTGTATATTGTATAGTTTGCTACTTAGTTTTACTTGGAGACA
This sequence comes from Erebia palarica, assembly GCA_964035005.1. Classification (NCBI taxonomy): domain Eukaryota; kingdom Metazoa; phylum Arthropoda; class Insecta; order Lepidoptera; family Nymphalidae; genus Erebia; species Erebia palarica. Next base: position 320,804 of record OZ035994.1, on the reverse strand, counting down.
GATATTACTTAAAACACAAAAAAACTGAACTATAATTTATTAATACAGTTCGCGCGCGATTTGAATGCAGAGTTAATGATTGTTACCGCACATTTACTCTGCATTCAACTCGCGCGCGATCTATAGATGTACGAGAAACCTCAAAACCCGCTACAACACCAGGGGTCCATACAAAACTACAGTTCATACATACAAATACAGTCATACAATGCAGTAATAATGATTGCTTCAGAGTTAGATATGTATATGAGTGAGCCGCCGCCGCGTGACGTGACGTTTTAATTTGACGTTTTAATTACGTTGACGCAAATAAACGCTCGTTTGACGTAAACGCGTTATGTTGACACAAATAAACTTTTGCTTCGCGTAAACATCCTTTCGGTAGGATTTTGAGTTATATTCGCTTGACATAAATTGACATAAACGTATGTTTGGGAACTGGATTACCCGGATACGACTCAACAGTTATTTGTGTTATATGGGGCCAAAGAAAATTTTTGTTCCCCGAGGGCGCCATTTTGAATTCAGAGCGAAGTGAAGGTTTCTACTATAGAATCCTGAGCGTAGCGAGGAATCCAATATACGCCGCCCGAGAACAAAATATTTGGCCCCGAGTGACACACACTATTTTTCATCATTACATATGAGAAAAAGTTAGGAGTATCAACGTACTATGTATGGACATTACCTATACGTTTAAGCACCGATCAGAAGCACGAACGCGGACCAATCAGAACTGAGAAATGAAAAGTCCCATGGGCCTAAAAATTACATTTTGCTCCCGTTATCCTCTGAAGCCAATATTCGTTTCTCGAATAGGTATGATGAAAAATTACATGTATCATCCATTACTTTGATAATACATAGTTCTTTTTAAACTTCGTTTTTTATATTATAAATTGAAATGCCCGGTATATTTTATAATATATATTTACGTATATACTGATATTAATCAAAGATAAAACAGAAATGGGACTTTTTTTCTGATTTCAATTAAAATAAATTCTGAAATCAGATCCAGCTGACAGATTAACAACACGCATTCGGCGCAAAACGTCGCAAGTTGTTAGAAAACGAGATTTGGCACAATTTGTATATAAATGGCACGAAATTGTAATACTGATTCAAGTACGCATGTATAATTTTTATTAAATAATCGAGCACGTCACGCGGCGTTCGTAAAAGTACGCCATTTTTATATAATTATTATATAAAAAAATCAATACAGAGCTGCAATGAGATTCACCGTGTACACTCCTCACAACTATACTATAAATAATTATATTATTAATACTAGTAATAATCATATTGCCAACGATCGTGCACTAACTAATCACTACGATTACAAAATAAATCCAAGACAAGAAATATAAGTACCTACTACTAGTAAGTAATAAAGGAAAAAAAAAACGTTTTTGTTTTTTTCATACCAAGGACAAACTAAATTATCTGAGATCTTCGCCTTAACTTTACGTTAATTAAGTATTCATTAAAAAAAAAAAATGCGTATCTTTGCTTCGGGCCGCCGGGGGGCCAAAAAATATTGCTTCGAGAAATTGACCTTAACCTACATCGATGAGCCTTAAAAAGTTACAAATACTGAAAACCACGCGCCCGTGTAACGCGGCAAGACGTTTCCGAAAACAATTGCAATTAGGAACTGTTTGGAGAAAAAAAAAAAAAAATAGCTGCGAGCGCAGTGACCTAACCTCTTTTAGGGTGAGGGGCGTCCATTGTCGCATTAGATGTACATGGGCACTCCGTACATCGCGCTCCAGTCGACGCCCTGGAACGAAGACATGTCGACCCCCGCCAGGGAGTACGCTGCTCCGAACTGGGGCAGAGTGGGCGCGGGGGCGGGCGCGGGCGGCGCGACAAGCGCTGTCGTAGCGGCCGCGCCCGGCAGCGCGTACGGAGCGTACCTGTACGCGTGGGCGCCCACGGTGGGGACCGCGCCCACGCCGCCCGCCGCGTACACCAAACCCCTCCCGGGACGCAACACCAGCCGCTTACCCAGGGCCAGCGGAGCGGCCGCGACCGCCTCCTTGGGCTGGGCGCGTTTGCACTCCACCTTCTTGTTCTTGATCGTGTGGAAGTGGATATCGCACACGCGCTCCACCGCCTCCTCGGAATGGAAGGTGACGAAGCCGAACCCGCGGTGGCGCTTCGTCTGCTGGTCCATCAGCATCACGGCGTCCTCCACGAGGCCGAATTGGGAGAAGTAGGCGCGCACTTCGTCGGCCGAAGTGTCCTGGCCGACTCCGCCGACGAATATCTTTTTGGTCTTGACGGGTTTGGGCGCGGTTTTGGGGGTGGCGTGCTTGGGGTCGATGCGCTTCCCGTCCAGGGTGTGCACGGGAACCGCTAACACCTTGTCGACGGAAGCCGCCTCCTGGAAAGTGATGAAGCCGAAGCCGCGCGAACGCTGCGCGCGGCGGACCCTCGGTTATCCAGTCGGGGGTAGTTCGCATGCAAAAATTTTCGCGAGGGTAGTTCGAAATTTTTCGTTATTAAAGCGACATTTTCGTTCTGACCTTCGATATTGGAGTTTCATGTAACTAATGCAAGGGAGATTTTGGCAGCGGCGAGTAATTTCATTTTAGCGGAGATTTTTCGAAATTTTTCGTGATTATAGCAACATTTTCGTGCTGACCTTCGATATTGGAGTTTCATGTAACTACTGCAAGGGAGATTTTGGCAGCGACGAGTAATTTCATATTAGCGGAGATTTTTCGAAATTTTTCGTGATTGAAGCGATATTTTCGTTCTGACCTTCGATATTGGAGTTTCATGTAACTAATGCAAGGGAGATTTTGGCAGCGGCGAGTAATTTCATTTTAGCGGAGATTTTTCGAAATTTTTCGTGATTATAGCAACATTTTCGTTCTAACCTTCGATATTGGAGTTTCATGTAACTACTGCAAGGGAGATTTTGGCAGCGACGAGTAATTTCATATTAGCGGAGATTTTTCGAAATTTTTCGTGATTGAAGCGATATTTTCGTTCTGACCTTCGATATTGGAGTTTCATGTAACTAATGCAAGGGAGATTTTGACAGCGGCGAGTAATTTCATTTTAGCGGAGATTTCACCAACAATATCTCAATGTTACAGAACACCTAAGCCTAAGGGAGACAGATAATGTACTTAGAAAATGTCACCTAATTGGTGTAAGATGTTCCCTAAAATTTTGGTATTTTTAATTAAAACGGGCATTCGGCTATTCCACTAATAAGTTTTATATAAGTAGCTTGAATAAGTAACATTTTAGCGATTACAAGACTATAAATTTCGTGAGTAAAACTTACAAGTGCAATTGCGGCCTGATGGTAGAAACCACGGCTTAATCTGTGTGCTAACTTCACTTACAGTGAATTTGGTAAGGAGCGCAAAACCACGCATTTTAGCATTCGAATAGGGTAGGTAAGTAGAAATAGAAGTTATTGAGACACCATTAATTATGAAACAAAAATACGGTGCATTTAATGATTTCTAATAGACTTGAATTAAACAGATTAAAATTCATTTTAAAAAACCTTAGTTGAATGTTAAAAGGGATAGTGAAATCATGTGAAGAAACGTGCGAGTGTGTTTGTATGTTGGTTTGTTGGTTTGTCCTTCAATCACGCCGCAACGGAGCAATAGATCGACGTGATTTTTTGCATGGGTGTAGTTGAGGACCTGAAGAGTGGCATAGGCTACTTTTTATCCCGGCAAATTAAGGAGTTCCCGTGTTCTTCTATATAATTAAATTAAATAATTTATGAATGCGGTTTTAGTATCTGCCAAAATCATATTTTGTAAACGGAAAAAAGGAACCAACCAATACTGAAGGTACACGAAATGGGGATACTTACAAAAATTTTTGCATGACTCATAGATAATAATTGGGAACAACAAAAAATGTACTTTTAATAGGAATCAGGAAACTAGTATTCAATAACCAGAAGTTACCTACGAAAACCTACATACTGGTTAAAATTCTCAAAGTCAGGGATTTTTACAGGATATGATGATAATATATTACTTTCATGCTTAATTATTGTTTTAGTTTACTAAAACTCTCACTAGAAGACGTTAACATACTGTTATTTTTAATATTACAGAATAGAGATTTACTTGTTATAATAAATGTCATAATTACAATTGTAACAAAGAACAATTAACGGGTATTAAATTACTACCATACAAATGGTAATTTTATATATGACAACCCAAAACAATATCATACCGACGAAAGAACTATTTAGCTAGCAAAACTGTCTAAAAACCTACCAAGCAGTATCACCCATATAGTCAAATTTCTACCAATTTGGAAGTATTATCAAAAATTACCCCCGTGTTACTATACTAAATGTACTTTTAATTACTATTTTGGTATTAGATTAACAACCTGCTTAATAATTAGCTATATTTCTAATGAGTGAAATGTACACTTCTTAAACATAGAAATTTTGGAGTTAGTGTTGCTACATGCAATTTAATAAAGTCAAAGAATGTTAAGTATTTTTCTGTTCTATCATTATTAGAGAAAAATCAAAGAAAACGAATATAAAAAAATATGTACTCAAGATAACAAAAAAGGACTGATTTACAATAAATTTCGACAATCTACGTTATATGATATTTTTACAAAAAAGCTACCATTGAATATTTGTTTTATAATATGGCAACACTAACTTACAAAACGGGAATCTACCGTAGACGTCAAATTGTATGTATAGAGACAGGTAGAGGTTAAAAAGATTAGTCTATTGCCTAACAATTTCTAGAATGTTAGTGAGACTAGCATGCCATTATCGACTATTTCATTGAATATTTAGTGTACATAAATATGTCATTTCAACCATAGCCCAACTATTTAGTACTTGTCTACTGTACCATAAACAAAACTTTTAAAATACTGTCCAAATAGCTGTTTTTCTCGTTTCCTTACCAAAGGTCTTAAATGAGTCTGACCAGTCTTTCTATTTAGGTGGAGAGTTGGAAGAGGTGTTGAAAGCTGAAATGTTTTAAGCCTTGGGTCCGCTTAGTGAACTGCTATAAAAATATAATCATTGAAAAAAAGAAATTTTGCCTCCATTTAAAAATTACCTAAATATACTGTGATGAAGAGTTTTTGTAAGATAAGTTTTTTTCTGTCAAAATTAAGTAACATCTACATATTTGTATTGAAAAATGTATTACTTTTTATGAAAATTGAATAAAATTATTTACAGTAAATACTTTATTATAATAAATAATTTGTAAAACATATTTCCAATAAAAAAATTATGGTAAGTTCATTATTTTTTTTTATGACTACGCTACACTTTCAGTAATAACATTTTGTTTATGGTACACAAACCACTCTCAGTCCCTACGTCTACCTAACCTAACCTATAGTCGAAAACTAGACACTGACCCAATTTGGCTCCGGCTTCGTTTAGTCTATGGCTGTCTTTGGAGAAACAACATTTTATTATCTGTGCTTTTTCAATATGGCCGCCTATAAGTTGATTATATATTTTTTGTTTTTTCTTATCCTAAGTTAGAGTAATTTTTAATTCATATAAATGAGATTTGAGATTTTTTTTATTAATTTTGTAAGTAGGTATATGAATTAGAAATTTCTCAAAATTATAACGAAAAAATATTTGCACAACATCAAAATATTATTTAGCAAATTATTATAAAAATAAGCATTTTATTACATTATAAAAATATAAATATTAAAAAAAATGATTAATAACATCCTGTATATTTACAGAATGTTTTATTTACATTATTGCTTTTGTTATTTTTAAACATTGGTTCTTTGATTGCACCAAAAACTAGAAACCAAATTGAGAGAGAACCTCCTTTTAACAATAAAGACATGAACTCACACGGTATTGGAATCAATCAATCAATCATTTATTTATTGCACATTTGGGTTTACATGGTGAAACTGCAAGGCAGGGCATGCCTGTGCATATTATTAATTGCTGAGAGTTGTGACCTCTTTCCATTAATGACATAATAGTAAGGGGTTTTCTTGGGTTAATAAAAATGGGTGAAGTTATTGTAACTGTTATCTTCTCTATTCAATTTTAATTTTTGTGTACAACCAAACATAAAAAAATATTATATTAAAACCAATTATTAAGTTGATTGGTCTTTTAACCAGCTTCAAAACAGGGACATTACTGGCTCCAAACATTTTTATCAATTTATCTAAATATATAAAGCAGACAGACAGACAGATACCCTTTCACATTTATAATATTACTAGATATTACTAGATGATGCCCGTGATTTCGCCCATGTGGACTAAGGTTTTGATTCACACGGGAACTCTAATTTTCCAGGTTAAAAGTAGCCGATTTCCTTCCTCAGGATGTACCACTATACCAAATTTCAGCAAATTGGTTGAATTGTTGGGCCATGAAAGCATAGCAGACAGACATGCAGACAGACCCACTTTCACATTTATAATATCAAAAGTATGGATGTTTGTGACAATAACTGAGAACATGCTCACCAAAACATGTTGGGGAGGTCACCCATCCATTTAATAAATTGGGTCAAAGTTGCTTAACCAGAATAATAATTTCTTATACCTACCTACTATACCTATAGGCTTTATAAATTACTGATTTGTGATACAAATGTGGAGCCAGCCTTATCCAAGTTGGCTAAATAATTTATTTAACCCAAAAGTATATATAATCAAACTCCTATCTTCTACACTACCGTCATCTTACCTGTGTGACGGGGTCCTTCATAATCAGTACATCTGTGACAGCTCCAAACATGGCGAAGTATTCCCTTAGCTTCTCTGAGCTGGTCTGCCAGCTTAGGCCTCCAACAAATAGCTTTGACGGTGACGGAGATGTGGTGCCTGCTGTTGTGGCCACTGGGGTGGACCGCCCTGACGAAGGGGAGGTTTCTGGTGAGGAGATTGTGATTAGTTAGTATTTACAGGGTAATATATATAGCTTTACTACTTAATATTATTTACAAAGTGTAACATTTTTCAGTGAATGAAAAGAGCAATTGCAGAGTTTCTTGCCGGCTCTGTGGAATCAGCTTTCTGAACCTGTGGTAGATTCTTGCCACTTATCATAAGTGGCACAAGTTGTCCTATGTGAATGAAATATAACCCTATGGTGCTGTTAGAAGTGAGAGTGTTGCACCCAGATTCAATTCCTGAGGGGCGCAGGTTAGTTGTTTTCACTTCCATCTCACTATTAAGTGGCAAGAGAGAGAATATTTATTCATACCAAAACAAGGAGTTTCCATGATTTTCAAGTGAACTGCTCATACAAACAAAAAAAATCGCTCAAAGATTTTGCAATCCTGTAGTTGTCAACCAATGTATTTATAGTAAAAAATCAAATCTAATATTTTTTATTCAAGTGGACTTATAACAAGTGCTTTTGAATGTTTCTAAATCCAATTAGATTTTAAGCCACTGAGCACTTAAGTAATAATAATTAAATACACACCATGAGTTTTTAGTTTCAGGCATTATGCATTAGGGCTAACTAGTATAGTAGTATATTATCTACTAGTTAGCCTGCCAGATGTTGTTCTGTCTTGCCTAGAATTTTGTATGAAATCCTTTCTTACAGAAATAGTACAGATGGCTAAATGCAAAAATTTAGCCATCTGAAAATCTTCATCAAAATTTTAATTCATGTTAGCCTTTGACTGCAATCTCACAAGTTTAAGGTCCTTATTGATAAACAAACTATGTTTGACTGTGCATTTTCTGACCCAAAAATTTTAGTAATAGGGCTAATACACTGCACTTTTCACAGGGACCCTTACACTTGAATCAGTGTAGTGTAATAAAATTTAGGGAGAAAGGGTAAATTGGTCCTTATTGCTGTGTAATAAGCGACACTCTAACTAGCAGCCACACCCACCCTTGACACAGGGCCCTGTAAAAAGTGCAGTGTAATAGGCCTATAAGCCTGGAACAGTGGAACTAGGCAGTAGGCATTATTTCCCCCTGTGCCTCAGATAATATGTAAAACTGTTGGTCCTGTGCCTGATTTCTCTTCTGCTATGATTACAGGTAGCTTAACAGTAGGTACATATAGTGGTAGTTAGTAGGGAGTTACTGAGTATCTTACTTAAATCTTATAAATGCGAAAGTTTGGATGGATGTATGGATATATGCATGTATGGATGTTTGAATGTATGGATGTTTGTTACTCAATCACGCCCCAATGGCTGAACGGATCTGGCTGAAATTTGGCACAGAGATAGATTATAGGCTGGAATAGCACATAGGCTATTTTTTATCCCGGAAAATTAAAGAGTTCCCGCGGGAACCAAAAACCTCAAACCACCAGTAGTAGTCTGGCTAGTATAGTGAAAAGGGTTAAATTACTCACTGATTTGCTGCACAGCGATCTGCTGCTGTTGGTGCTGCTGCTGCTGCTGCTGCTGGTGGGCGGCAGCCGCGGCGTGGGCGGCCGCCTGAGCACTCAACACGTGCGCCAACTCTCCGCCCACCAAACCGCCATCCACCACCTCCAACCCGCCCAGCGCGCCGCTGGAATACACCATCATTTTCAACACCACACAAACACAACTAAACCCAATCAGAACCACTAACAACTGCAACAGCTAAGATTCCAATGTGAATTGACAATTTTTACGTAATTTCACAACACTCAATTGTGTTTTCTTTACGGACGAGTTGGCGTCGATTTCGATTTGCAATTCGCGCTTTCATCAAAGTTAAAAGTCGAACGGCTTTCAATGTTTTGTTTACTTTTTTTTCTACGCGGCCAGTAGTCGGTAGTTTTGTAATACGAACTTCTTTCTAGAAAAAATCTTAATAATATACTATAAATAGAATACTATAAAGAAACACGAAAATATATTTACTTTATGAAACAAGCAATCACGTAATGATATTCTAAAACATTTTCATCACAATTTACGTTTTCGTTAGCGGTAGACATTTTTTCAAATTCAAAAATAAATTAGTAATTTATTGTTTATGGTTGCGCGATAGGTACCTGCTAATCCTTTGTTTTTAATTTGTTGTCAAACGTGCGGTCAAGTTTGGTCAAGTGTCATTGTCATTGACAGGTATTTACAATAGAATGTAACTTTTTGCGTTTAACTAACAGGTGCTATTTTATTTCATGGATCATTTAATTATTCAAACTGACGGACTGATGCATGGATGTAATTTACATAATATTAGCGAATACAGGATCAAATATCTGGGTCTACAAACTTGAGTTTTTGCTAGTGGTTATTGTTATAATTATCTAACTATTTACCAATAATATTTTCATGAAACTTTGCTCGTTCCAAAGAACAGTAGCCTTGGGAGTTTCCGACTTTCCGTATTATGCATGTTTATTAAGATCCCTGCACATGTTGGAAAATGATTTCCTGCTCAAAAGCCCATGTAATAGAAACAACGCCGCCGGGAAAAGCCGTAATTTCATTGAAAATAAACTTATTCCATGTAGTCCAGATGCTCTACAGAAGTTGCCAGGGTTGCCAACCATTTTCGGATATATTCAAGTATTTGAGTATTTGATCTCAATCAATAATATGGCCTCTTGATAGGTCTGTTCATTTTTATCTCCAGTATGCATTATCCATTCATTTAAATGAATAATATACTTACTTTAGTACTGTAGGATATATATCTAAACAAATAAACCGACATGCAAAAACATACAATATGGTTAGTAATAAAGCGCATTACATCTTTAATCGTCTGAAAAAGTATACATGGAAATACAGTATCTGTCCAAAACTTGAATAGACAACCCTAGAAAATACCCTCCTACGATGCGTATTTCATCTTCACCGGGTGGAAGGCGCTGTTGCTATCTCTTTACTCACGAAGAATTCGCACATTAGAACTATACCATTTTTTTTACTCTTTATTTTTTCGTGGAGTTTCATAACACCCTCTCGCTTACAAAAGAAAGAGTGGGACCTCTCTTGTCAATATGAACTAGTAAAGCGTGATTTTAGTCTTTAAATATTTGACTTTGTTTGTTGGAAGAAAGTTATATTTGTATACACTGCCTCGTTGGTCTAATGGTTAGCATGTTCGACTGCGACCGACGAGGTCCCTTCTCAATACTAGCCCGGGGTTAGGAAGTTGGCGGTGTTTCACCCCCGTGCCTCGGAGAGCACGTAAAGCCGTCGGTCCTGCGCCTGATCTCTCTCCGGTCGTGTCGGATTTCCGTCCCATCGGGCTATGAGAGTAAAGGAACAGAGAGTGCACCTGTGTTTGCGCAAACACTTGTTCACTATAATATCTCCCGCGCAGATGGCTAATCTCTCTGGAGATTGGCCGCCGTGGCGGAAATTCGGTCGGGAGGACATTATTATTATTATTATTATATTTGTATATGTATTTATATAATTTCCGTTTTTTCTTCATCTTCTTCAACTTTATCTGCTCTATTACTGCCCACTTATGTGGTATCTGCTTTCCTAGATTCTCCAGTCCACCTTGCCTGGTCTTGATTTGGGGGATCCGATTTTTTTGTATATTGGAATGAAATTTTGTTTTATGGGCTCACTGCTTCAAAAATGACCATAGGATTTATAATTTACATATGCTACTAACATACCCATTATGATCAGACTATTTTCTAGGAGAGAGGCCGATTTTGCCCAAACGTGGGATTTTCATGGCCTAATGAGGATAGCTAAATAAATAAATGAAACTCATTGAAACAACAATTTGAAAGTTATTAGAATAGTTTAAATGACTTAGGGCTAAAAGAAATATTTTAAAAGACAAATTACTGAAAAACAAAGTACAAACAAATGAGAAGTTTGTTCAAACATTGTTAGCGGGTCTTTAAAAGTACTTATTCAAGTAGATACGGCGCACCTGCTCAAATTCAACGGATTTACGTCATGAATCTGTGAAAGCAAAGAATAGGCCCGCTAATCTGCCGTCAGAAACTTGCTTGATAGATGTCCGGACAGTGAAAAATCACTTCTTAAAGGCCGTTTGACCTGTTTTGGCAATTCTATTTCGGATTTTGGTATCTGTAGGTGTAACTAAATAGGCGATCTGGTAAAATAACATAACTCATCGGGTTGCGAAGCTGAAGTGGTGGAGCATATGGGTAAAACGATAAAAGTAGTAGGGATCTTAAGGATATACCTAGGAATCATAGGGATAGTCGTCGTCATCGTCGTCTCAACCTAGACCACTGCTAGACGAAGGTCTCCTGCATGGATCGGCACAGAGCACGGTTTTGTGCCGCTTGTTTCCAGCGGCTTTACATTACATCAATACAGCAACTTACTATCCCTAACCAGGAGCCACCGGATAGCGATAGTAAGTTGCTGTAATGGCGACCTTCACAGCTCATGAACAGATCCCACACAAGGTGCTACAGGCGAAATCAACATAGTAGACATCTTGTAGACATAGTATGTAGATTTTTGACGTCTGTCAGTTGACGGCGATGAACCTTTACAGCGATAACAGAGGAGTTGGACGATAGCAGATCTGATGAAGAGCCCTAAGGATCTTTGAAGCCTTTGAAAACATCATCCTAAGTGCGCCTCTTAAAAGACTCGAATTTGAGCTCTGTGACGTTTGGACATTTGAACTGTTTTAACTTGAGCTCGGTAAAAAATGTGCTATACCAAGCAGAGTTACAATAATTTAATATAATCACACATTTTTATCTCCACTATTTACATAGCCCGTGGGAATTTATCCAAATCCTTTGCAGATCTGCACTATAAATACTCGGAAGCTACATTAAAAATATCCTAGTCTAAAATATCGTAGGCATTTTAAGAAATCCTAATGATGTCTTGATAAAATCTATCAATCTAAATCCACACGGTAAAAGTGAGAAACTTATTTATTATTTATTTAACGCATTGTAGATAGGTTTTAAGTGTGATTCTACCCTTAATCGGACTCAACAAACTTGTTTGATAGTAGTCCGGGCAGTGAAAGATCTTCTCTTTAAGAATTCCTTTTCCGACTATAAATCAGGGCGGACGCAAGCTGAAGCAATTTATCTTTTTTGGAAGTAATGTTGGAGAATATCTTTCATCTTTTCTGGAGTTTTACCACACTTTGAATGCAATATCTCTAGATTAGGAAAGATATTAAAGTAATTAAATAAATCTTGATTGTAATTTTTGCCATATCCTGTATGAAAAAAAAAATGAGAACGAAAATATTCTCAAAAAAATGAGCGAGAAAAATAATGAGTCGAATAAAGTTGCGACGAAAATTAAACGATAATATAATTTTCTTACGAAGGAAAAGGTTGAAATTGTACCGGGAAAGAATTATAGTACCTATTCCTTTTTTCCAAATGAAACACCGTGAAATAAAGTATTAGACCGATATCTTTACAAAAGAGTCTACGACAAATTGCCTCTCGGTTTCACCTCTGACCGAATTCATTGAGTCAAGTCTGGACAAGTGTTTCGTTACGTTCAAGATTAGCCAATTTAAATGATTCGAAGTGGAAACCTACGTTTTCGCCTCAATAAAGTTGTCTGTTACATTTGAATTATGAGTAATACTACTATGATTTTAAAAAATAATTTTATAAAACAAACCCTACTGTACAGACGCCTACAAAATCAATTTAGTTTCAGTGCTAAAGAATGTCTCAACCATCGAAATTGATACTAAAATTATACATCAATGGTCTCAGCATACAAAAGTACAAATTGTTTATTGTTATACGTGTCCCGCCAGAAAGAGACACATGTATGTCAATGTTAATAATTATTATTTTATTATTTTACTATTAAATGATTATTTGCATCAAATCTGAACGGATATAGCAAAAGTATAGTATATTCCAAATTCCAATATATGGTTGTATCTATATAGACGACGAATTAATTTAGGTTTAAAGAAATACAGATTGCTGTTAGGTATTCCTAGGAACCTTTGCGGGTGGAACATTTTTTAATTAACGGCGTAATGATGTCAACATTTGTTTTAAATTAAAAAGAAATGTTGGTTGGAGAAATAGTGCTCCATGATTTTAAAATGCTCTTTTCTCACGGTTTTGCTTCCGTATATATTTTTTATAGTCTTGTTCATATCGGATGTTAGATGAGAATGTAAATTCGAGGACTGCTTGAAAATATTTTTAATGTACCCCTTAAATAAACTCATAACGTAGTTTTAAAGAAATGCCAAAGATGGAAGCTGCTGATATAGTTTATATGAGCGCAAAGGCAGCAGAAATAACTTGGTTCAGTGAAAACACATATTATTTTAGGTTAGGTGGGCTACAAACTTATAACTTATAAGCTTTAGCCAGGTATATTTGGAAGCATTGGTCACTCTAAAACATTTTACAATTGAGTCAGTACACAATAGATAGTTCTTTTATCAGTTCATATGGGAGCCCTATCAAAAGCTGCAAAGGAAAAGCGGCACAAAATTAATTGTTCCGCACTTCCGCGCTTTTGTCACCGTGTAACTGTTTAAATGCTCTATTTAGCGAAACCTGCCGCTAAATACTTCGCTAAAGAACAATTTTGTTATACTCTCGGTTACGATTATGTTTTTAATTCCGCTATTACAATTGTTGTGGCTGTAGATAATTGCAAAAATAATGCCCAGTCGTGCAATTTCGCAGCGGAAAAGCTCAGTAGCTTTTACAGCCAGACTGTAGTGTGAATTACACTTCACTTGAAACGGGATACGCTCCAGCGGGATCCACTCGACGAAACTCATGACAACGCGCTCGCGAATCGCATAATATTTCGCTCGAGCGGGAGAATCGACGGGGGTCGATGACCTATAACCTAATTCTCAGTCCAGCGGCCATACTGGCCCGAGACAAGGATTCCTGTCTCGCTGTCAGCGAAGGTATCATTATACGAGTGGGATTGAGGTGTGAAAAGATGCACAGATAATGAATTAAAACATTTTTTTGTAGTAGAAAATCGATAGTTGATTGAGGGTGGCGTTCATTGAAGGGGGTTGTCGGCGGGTCGGGGGGCGGTCGGGGTGCGTGCGGCGCATGCGCGAGGCGGCGGGGCGCGGCGGTCACGCTGCTGCGAGTCACACGCTGTTCGGCGGCCGCCGCAACCGTCGCGCGTCCCCGCCATATTGTCCTGTCACAGCAGTACGTGAATTCTACTGCTGCGCCGGGACAAGCCGGCGGTGGCGTTGCACATCCACCCACCAGCTGCTACCTCCGACGATATTGCTAAATCCCAAATTTCTGTGCCGTGTTTTGTCTTTTCGCAGGTTCGACTGTTGTTTTAGGGAGCGGCGGAGCCCAGACTCTATCACGATCGATCTTCCAGTGTTACAGTGCATGAGTGTTGGATTTACATCGTCTGATCTATTCGAACTATTTCCTTCTAAGCTTTCTGTGTTGTGTTCTCTTTCCGCAGGTCTGTCATAGGGAGCGGCGAACTCCAGGCTCTCAGATCGATCTTCGAGTGTTATAGTGCATGATATGAGTGCTAGTGCTTGCTTTTATGTACCAGTGTTAATAAGTCAATGCATGCTTTGTTTTGATATTGAGTTAATTTGATGGGATTGGGACGGGTCTCTCATTAATTGCATGGAGTAATTAGCAAGTCTCACAATGTCATTGCCACCTCTTTTCAATGACAAGTGTGGATGTGCTTACTAGAGCCGTTCATTTTTCATTTAAATGTGTTCCATACATTTTTCGTTTACCATTACGTTAATGCTTTGGTTGTAATTCACGATTTAAACCTGTCTATAATATCGTAACTAGCGCAAATATTAAATTATTCCATGGAATTATAAATGAGACCATAGTGATGTTAATGGTTTATGGGTTTAACTGCCATAGGGTGCATGTATCGAGCGGCGCACGGCGCATGCGTGCCGCCATCTTTGGCTGCATCCGACGGCGGCGCCACGGCCATTTTCCTTCCTTTGGGGTGGACGTGCGAATTTATGTTAACTCTCCCCACTTTTTGTCTTGTTGCCATGGGATCGCCCACAATGAGATCATCGTAATGTACTACGACTGAAACTGTATTACAATTCAAATAGAATTTCAGTTATTTTATCTCATTTTATAAAGTACTATTATAAAAGCAGACGTATTTCTGAAGAATCGTAAATTCGTGAGGTTTAATTTAGCATGTTCAGATATTTATACTTTTAATAAATAAATGGTTGAAAATACGTATGAAATAAGGATAATTTTTTGCAATTAGAAACTCAATTTACACAATATAATGCCGTTTAGAAAAGACTTACTATTAGAATAGATTAATTTGTATGATATAAATGATATTTGCAGTAGATAGTTTTTACTTGATATTTAATCCTACTAGTGCATTTGATCCAAAGTATTTAGCTAACGTGCACTGACCAAATAGTAGGGCTACCTACTAGAGGTAGATGCTAATCTACCTACGATGAATCTAACATAATATAAACACACTACTTTCACAATATATATTTCTTTACTTATTTTAAAATGTCTACACTAGCATTTATGTATTGGCAGGACTAAGATTTCTGGAAATAAATTTCGAAGTATAAAGTAAAATATTATAAGCTTGTATTCATGTCACCTTAGAATAGATAAATATTTCATGTTAACTAAGTTAAGTGATAAAGGGCTGAAATGTAACATAAAACACGATTTCACAACAAGTAAATAGCCATGTTGAGGAGGTTCGAGGGAACACGCCCTCTCCGCAAACATTTGCCATGTTCCATTTTTCCGCCCGGGAATCGATACGGGTAACTTAGCAAAGCAAAGCTAGAAATTAATATTAATCATATTAATTTGAACATTTAGAAAATTGTTTTATTTATTTTTTTATGACATTATTTGTAATTTCTAAGATATAATAATAATATAACTATTTTTTTCTTTACAATGCACGTTACTTTCTATGGCATCTATGGTTATGCGCAAAGCTATTATTTAAACTGCGAAAAAAATATAGGGGCAAAAAGGCCAAACAGTAAACATATTTTTTAAGGTAGACATGTTTACTTCGTCCGCGTGGATTAAGTTTTTTTAATTCCCGCGGGAACTCTTTAATTTTCCGGGATAAAAAGCCTATGTCCTTCCCCAGTATACAAACTAACCCTGTACCAAATTTCATCAAAATCGGTTATACGGATGGACCGTGAAAGCGTAGCAGACAGACAGACACTTTCGTATTTATAATATTAGTATGGATTTTTCAAATAGATATTATACAATCAGCCGTGTCTAACTTTTATTTTGTTCCCAATTACCGAGAAGCACCTAAAAAGATGACCCATTAGTTTACATCCTGTAGGACGTAAGTCGTAACTGTACATGTTATAGGAAAAAGAAACCGTTAAAAATGTATTCCATTGCGGTACAAAAGAAAATGAAAAAAAGAAAGCTCACTTAAGCCTGATTGATAGTGAAAAAGTGTCCCAAAAGATGACTCTACAGTTTCCTCGACTCGTTGCAATAGTTTTTTGTCATCCCACTTGCTCTCATTTTTTTTTGTCTTTTTTCCCTGCCGAGGGCTCGCCGAGTTCATTAGGAAGAGGCTATTGAAGACGTCAATTTGATGGTATATAGTTGCCACGCTTATTGAAACTACCGAGTCATGTCAGTCACGTATATTGATTAAAGAGGTTCCGTAGACCAGTCTTGAGTCGTCAGTTGTTGACTGCCGGCTGAGTTTATTGTGGGCTCTTCTCAGAGCAGGGCGCGTTTTGAACCCTCGTAGCTTTAGTTTTAAAATAAGAACCGCTAAATTCCCGGCCAGATTTTCAGGAATTTGTTGTTCCAATCCATGTAGAAATTCTGTGGGATCACCGCCTTATTACCACAATCAGGGTTTTTGGGGTTCCATAGTAAAACAAATAAACCTTCAAGTTGTGTCCATCTTACTGCTTTGTCTCTGTCAATCTGGCTGTCTGTTACACATAAATAAACTATGTAGAGTTGGAATTTAGCTCAGTTATCTACGTAGGTTACCAGTTAAGTACGTAGTTGCGTAGGAATTAGGTACTTACCGCGTGTTCGTCTGACGGTCTGAGGTCCTGAATACAATAATAATATGAGAGTGTGAAACAAAGTGACAGCCGAAAAAAAATCGCTTACATCCCCTCGAGTGATGAATCGTGGAATAGGTATTAAAATCATTATGAGGCTCCTCAGAAAGTTTTTAATAAAACCTACCTACCGTTTACGGAACAAGGCCCGTCAACAATAGCAACGCAAATGGCTACGGAACCCTACCTTATGCGTGTTCTTTCACTCACTTGACCAGTTTAACATTAACTACGGATGGGGTGAGCGTTTCAGGAGACACAAACGGCCATGTCGAGTGGAAACGAAATGATTTGCGATATCGACGCTGCTGGACTAATGACACTGTCAATTTACGTAACGATGACTCCGGTGTAATTTTACACAGGCGATTTCGAGGTTTTTATTTACGACGGGAGATTCAGAGTTCCCATTTATTGGCACATTTTCGATGATGATACGACATTTTTTTGTGTACCTAATGACCTTCTACGTTTACTGTGTTGGGATCGTTCTTTATTGAATTATTCAGAGGATGTATAGGGTACCTTTAGGCTACCTTAACAAACTACTACACTACCATTAATCTAAATCTATCATATTCGTCCGCGTGGATTGAGGTTTTTGTTTCCCGTGGGAACTCTTTCATTTTCCGGGATAAAAAGTAGCCTATGTGCTATTCCAGAGATGTATCGCTATGCCAAATTCCATCAGATCCGTTTAGCCATTCTGGCGTGATTGAGCAACAAAAATCCATTCATCCAAACTTTCGTATTCATAATATTAGTAGATATGCAACGTGTTGCGAGCATGGGCGTCACATTTAAACTATCATTCGGAAGTGTAACAATTAATTAACCCAACTAAGGCGAATAAAAGAGTCACTTAATCACGAAGCCCCGCCCGCCGCCAGCGACAACAGACAAAGGATTTCATCTCAGCACTTTTTGCTGTAACCTCACCCCCGCTCGAGTGGTGCCTGCGTTTTATGGCGCCCCTGCCAAGTGGCGCGGAATATATCATACTCGATGATATCTGTGTTTGATATTCAGTTTAACGGCTTGGAAACAACCAGCGAGCGGTTTTTGACGCCGTGACTGAAGCCAGCACAACCTCCTATACTTTATAAGTTTATATGATGCTTACCCAGATTTAAACGACCAATAACTAACGACCTAAATTTACTTAGACGGGCCCTATCAAACCAAGAATGTTAACTTATTTTACTAACGCCATCTAGTCAGGTGAGGAGCGCGCTCTACAGGTCGGACGCCGAATTTTTTTCTATGAAAGGGCATGAAGGGTTCTATGGCAATAACCATAGTTCTTCAATGCGTAGGTACTAGGTACTTATGATTGCACGTTATAGCTGACGTCTATTTTAAACGGAGTTCGTTAAGGAAGAAGTTCTTTAATGTAGTCCCAGATGATTATGATGCCTACGCAGATTGAAACGCCAAACGACCAATAAAAGTAGGGGTTCAACTACTACTAGGTACTAGGTACCCATGGATGCACACTGCTTCTATACTAATATTATAAACTGGGTGATGCCCACGACTTCATCTGCGTGGAAAAATATTTTTAATCCCCATGGGAACTCCTTAAATTTCCTGGAATAAAAAGTAGCCTATGTCACTCTCCAGGTCCTCAACTATGTAACCTATGCAAAAAAGCATGTCCATCTGTTGCTATGTTGTGGACAAACCAACGAACAAACACACTTTCGCATTTATAATATTAGTATAATTTAGTCTCATCGAGATCGATTTCTGAGATCGAACCCGCTACCTACTGCGCCAGAGAGGTCACTGTTCGACACAGTTTCGCACTTATAATATTCGTAAAGATAAATTGCCGACACAAATTAGTAATAAACCAAGTTATTAATACGAATGACCATGATCTAATAACTGTCTGCCGCGAACTATACGAAAACAGAGCGAGTGGCATCGGTAAATAAACTCCCACGAGGCTAATCTAGAATAATTAATTAAACGAACTAACTCTACTCTCTACCAAAAATATTATTTTTGGGTGGCGCAGTGTGTAGCGCTGTTAGTCTTAACGTGCAGAGGTCCCGGGTTAGATCCCCGGCAGGGTCAATTTGGGAATTTATAATTTCTGAATTTTCCCTGGTCTGGCCTGGTGGAGGCTTCGGCTGTGTTCAGTTACCATCCTACCGGCAAAAGACGTGCCGCCAAACGATTTAGCGTTCCGGTACGATGCCGTGTAGAAACTGAATAGGGGTTTGGATGGGGTTCGGGTTTATTATATGCCCCAAGTCAGCCCGATATTTTAAAATTGTAATCCTAAGGAGTTCCTATGGATAGATGGAGGGATGGATGGATCTTTGTTCCTCAACAACGCGGATCTGGATGAAATTTGGTACAGAAAAAGATTATAGTCTCACTGGAATAACACATAGGCTACTTTTTATCCCGGAAACTTAAAGAGTTCCCGCGGGAACCAAAAAACCTCAATCCATGCTAGTTATGTGACCCTCAGCTATGAATCATACCATGCAAATAAATGTGAGATAGACATGAATCTACGACTGTTTGGATTTAAGCGTCCGCCCTTTCAGTGTTAAGCGGATTTCAGACAACGATTATAAATCACGTATATTTTTTTTTTTCATATAAATTAACTCATTTTAAGACATAGACGTACTGGGTATTTCTAGATTAAGCTGAATATAGGTTGTTATCAAGTATAATCGGGTCTACCATATCTGTACCTTTTTTTTTGTATCGCTGGAAAAATGATTTTACGCATACCGCATTAAGCGGTTATGTGATGGGGTAACTACCCCATTTTTTGAAGGAAATACTTTTCAGGTAAAACTGTAGGTTTCGTTTGAAATAATTACTTAAATATGTTTTTGCCTAATCAACTATAATTTATCTTTTCGGACGTTATTTTAATCAAAATATTGAGATCCCATCCTCATTGAGGTGGGCGAAAACCAGTGAAAACAGGAAAATTCTCCGTTTGACGTCAGTTAATAAAAATATAATGTAACACTTTTGAATGAAATTCAAATTGAAAGAACTTGCTCTAGTTATTTTGTGGGATACTGTAATTATTTTTGCACATTAAACTTTTAAAAATTATTTTATAAACAAACTATTCAAAAAAATGTGGGTGAGAGTAATTTACGAGCAATCATTGTCATAATTTTATTTTTAGTAAATTTATGTAATGAAACAATACAAAAAAATATATAAAATAAATAGTAGTCGATAAAACGTAGCACAGTTACGTTCTGCGTCTATTACTTTTTTAAACTGTCAACAAGGAAAAATAACTTTGTCTATGGTTCAAAACTTGTTCAGCTAATGTCAAACTCAAACGTTCACTTGCTAAAGTTTTAGAATAAAGGTACTCGAAGTTACGGCGATGGCTCAACATTCCAGCCACATAATGAATGAATCTTTGACATTATCTTCAATATTACAAATACAATTTATGTACGATACTTACTTACAAGTCAAAATTGCTGTTAAACACTTTTCGTTCCAAAATAAGCCTGTTAGAAGTGAACTAAATTTAACACGGATCTTTAAAAGGCTAAATAGAAAAAGACCTTCATGATCCGTCTTTTCTTTCCTGACTTATAAAACTCGAGGATGTCCGCAAATCCTGGTCCAGAATATTATAGGACTGAAATAGCGCGATTCATAGCGCTGAAAAGATGTGATGCTTTTGCCGTTTGAAAATACTCCAACTATTGAAAAATAATACATTTGTCTATGATTGTTAGGACTAGAGCAGAAGGTTTCAATTTTATTGATATTTTCTAACGTTATAAAATCGCGCTAGCACCTCCAAAAATTTACATTTATAATAAGGTATTATAATAATTTATAGGGTAGGCACTTAGGCAAAGAATGAAAATTTTATTATCTGATGTATAAATACTTAAATTTCATAAAGCGAAATTCCGACAATCATTCAGAACTAAACAAGCGCCTTCTAAATCTACTACTTTTCAAGCACTGCTTGGTTACTGATTTTGAGCTTTGCACCTCATTTGGGAGTTATGAATGGAAATTGTTTCGTAGAAAGCCTCTGACCTAGATTTGCGCGAGGTCTAACGAGGTTCTATTTACTATTCTAATTCAGTTTTTCCAGTTCTACATGGACTGTCGCCATTTTAGCCAACTAAATTTTGTATTACGATGAATTTAAATATATTTTGATATCACGATTCTTCTCTTAATAATTATTAGAATGTAATAATGCCTATTATTTATTTATGTTCTATTCACGAATACAATATTAAAGTCACGATTATTAGTAATTAATAGGGTTCCAAAAGCACCTTCCAAGAAGAAGCCCACAATAAACACTGACGTATTCATTCACATCTCACATTTTAACTTTAAACTTCATTTTATAATCTTCTATCTTTCATGAATTCGTCTTCATTATTAATTTACTTGTTTAGTGGTCGTTAGTCTGGTACCTACTTTAATATCGGCAACGTAGAGTAAAACAAGAACTTAACCCTTTTTGATAGAAAAATATTCACTACAATATAGTAAATATTAATATATTAATATTAATATTAATAATTAATATTTATAATAGTAAATTCGAGTAAATTAAACTTTAAATAATACTTTCCGTCATGTTGCGAAACTAAGTTTACCTGAAACAAAAACAAAATAAATTAGTAACAGCGCCACCTATAGTTGATCAAACGGGAGTCAATCAAGGAAGTGGCGTCTTAGTACCGTCTCATACCGCTAGGTACCGCCCAAGTAGATTGCCGAAGAAACCACTTTCCTTGTAAAATATCGTCGTTCAATGTATTATGGGCTTTGTACTTCTTTAAATAAGGTTTTAATTATATAAATGAACAGGAAACGACACTATTGATTTTCTGTGGGAGTTCAGACGGGACTATATTAGCGGCACGCTATGATGGCCGGTTTGACGTTTGTCCGCTCATGAAGTTCCGTATTAATTGATAACGACTTTGAAGGAAATAATTGTATTACTTTATTGACGATAGTGATGTGCAGAGATTCATAAATTTTATCGAATGTAGTTTTAGGTTTAGGACTCAAAATTTATTTATTAAATTGATTTCTTAAATGTATACAAGTGTAGAAAAATCAGTTTGCACCATTTAAGGGGTGAATGTACTTGTGAATATGAACAATTTTCACTATGTGGACAAACCTCTGAAATCGCAAAAAAAATATCAATAAATTTTTAAAAATGGAATCTAATACGATCGTCACATAGGATCGCTGGCTAGCACAACTACTACCTCCGGCAAACTCGCGTCAATGCTCAATGCAAAACAAAGAAAGAGATGTTTATGGCCTTTTGTGGCACCTTTTTTGGTATCTTTTGTATTCATATGTTTCTTGTGTGCATATAAAGTATGTATATTCATTTTCGTTCAAATATTCAGTTCGTTCAAATAAATTAAATAAACATATACATTTTTGTTTTATTAAACCTATTTAATCAGGTACAAAAACAAAACTTAATTGTTTTTTGTTCGAGAATAAATTGACATTCCACATCACTATTGTAATGTGTCAAACCGGCCATCATAGCGTGCCGCTAATATAAATAGAATTTATAGAAAACAATTTACTCGAAAACTGAAGTTTGTTTAATGTAAAAAGTTTTCTTATGAACAAAGTCTATTAGTTATTTACTTATTAGTTATTGAGACATAAATTGTATTCTTTGATCTAGTAATAAATTATAATGTATGTATTTTGTGATATTATTTTATTATTAAGGTCGTATTAGTCTAGTGGTTAAGACTACCTCCTATTTGAGGGGTCAAGGGTTTGAATACCAGTTATCCACAGCTGAATTATCATCTCAACCTGTCTCCAGTCTACTCAGAAATGGAGGAGTTTAGAACATAGTTCACCAACCTGGGCAAGGTATGTCCATCTTCGCGGGAAATATTGTAGTACACAGCTGTGTGCGCATACACAGGTGCACTATAAGTTCCTTTGCTCTCAAAGCCCGATGGGACGGAAAATCCGACACGACCGGAGACAGATCGGGCGCAGGACCGACGGCTTTACGTGCTCTCCGAGGCACGGGGGTGAAACACCGTCAACTTCCATCTCCGGGCTAGTACTGAGAATTTCTTGTCAGAAAAACCCATAATCCCCAATCCATACTTAATGTTATAAATGCGGAAGTGTGTCTGTCTGTCTGCTACGCTTTCACGGCTTATCCGGTCAACCGATTTTGATGAAATTTGGTAGAAAGGTAGGTTACATTTCGGGGAAGGACATTGGATACTTTTTTCCCGGAAAATGAAGGAGTTATCCCGGGAATCAAAAAACTTAATCCACGCGGAAGAAATCACGGGCATCATCTAGTACTTAATATTTTGAGGCCCGAGCCGCAGTCTTAATACTCAATATCATTTATTCAATATAGGTACACTGTAGGTACACTTATTGACGTTAAACATTACTTACTTATAAAACATGATGGTGATAATCGGTTACGGTATCTTAAAACTAAAGCTACGAGGGTTCCAAACCCCAAAGAGGGTTGTGGATAGAAGTAAGGACCATTTTGACGATGTAAACAATGCAATATCACACGTATCACACTGGTTTACTGTCAATAATTTGTTATTGAATGCTAAGAAAACCAAGTGCTTAGAATTTGTTCTACCTAATGTAAAGAATATTGATAGTACTATTATGATAAATGGAGAAGCACTAAAAATGGAGAACTCCACAGTTTTCTTGGGGGTGACCTTGGATAATAAGCTTCAATGGGGCGCTCATATAGGGACACTAGTGCGAAAACTTAGCTCGGCTGCTTTTGCTGTCAGGAAAATTAGACAGTTTACCGATATTGAAACGGCTAGACTTGTCTACTTTGCTTACTTCCACAGTGTCATGTACGGCATTTTATTGTGGGGCAGAGCAGCTGATATCCAAACCATTTTTATATTATACTATACTAATATACTATTATGATAAATAGAGAAGCACTAAAAATGGAAAACTCCAAAGCTTTCTTGGGGGTGACCTTGGATAATAAGCTTCAATGGGGCGCTCATATAGAGACACTAGCGCGAAAACTTAGCTCGACTGCTTCTGCTGTCAGGAAAATTAGACAGTTTACCGATATTGAAACGGCTAGACTTGTCTACTTTGCTTACTTCCACAGTGTCATGTACGGCATTTTATTGTGGGGCAGAGCAGCTGATATCCAATCCATTTTTATATTGCAGAAAAGAGTCATCCGTTCTATTTATAAACTGGGATCACGCGTATCACTTCGTGAAAAATTTAAAGAGATGTGTAGTCGAACATGTCAACCACTAAACCAGTGGTCAGCAAAGTGCGGCTCCAGAGCCGCATGTGGCTCTCTGACATCTTAAGTGCGGCGTCTGCCGTTCTTTCCTTTTTCGGTTACTACATATATATATGCGAACAATCTTTTTCAAGCATGAACATTATCAAGAGTAAACTGAGAAGTCGTTTTATCGATGAGAACTCGGAATCGTGCCTAAAATTAAAAACAACAACATACAAATCTGACTTATAAAAACCCCAAACAAAAACTTGACTTACTCAAACTTTCCAAGGTGCAAACTTTCCATATTGTTCGCATTAATAAATATTTAGTAAGTATGAAATTTAGTTTTATTTAGTGTAATAAAAGTTTACTAAATAAGCAGATTTGGCACCCAATTTTTTTTTGAAATTGTTGTAATGTTCATATTTGGCTCTTTGGCTAATAAGTTTGCCGACCACTGTGTTAGACCAACGAGGCAGTTAGTGCGTTCAATAGTCACAACTCAGATGAAACCTAGATGTCTAAACACTCATAAGTCCCCGACCAACCATAAACTCGGAGCGTCCGCAACCGAACAAACACACAAACATACACACACAGCTCCCGTAAATCCCGCCTCATTATGCGGAGCCGCGTGCAGTGTGTATGTCACCGTAATAGGCCTATTACGGTGCACTTTCCACAGGGCCCTGTGGTAAGGGTGAGCGTGGCCGCAATTTAGAGCGTCGCTTACCACTACAGCCCATTAACGTCCCACTGCTGGGCACAGGCCTCCACTCTCATAGGAGAGAGGGAATTAGAGCTTAGACCCCACCACGCTGCTCCAATGCGGGTTGGCGGGCTTTAACGACTATTATCATGTTAGTGATAATAACCGGCACTGACGGCTTAACGTGCTCTCCGAGGCACGGGGGTGAAACACCACCAACTTCCAACTCCGGGCTGGCACTGAGAATTCTAGTCAGAAAAACCCAATACTTAATTATGGCCCGACCCGGGACAAGAACCCGGGACCTCGTCGGCCGCAGTCAAACATACTAACCACAAGGCCAACGAGGCAGTTTAGCGTCGCTTATTACATTACAATAATGATCAAATGAGGGACCCTTTCTCCCTAAGTTATTACACTACACTGTTCAAGTCTAAGGGTCCCTGCGAACAGTGCAGTGTAATAGGCCTAGGCCAAGATCAATAAATATCAATTGAAACCTTCTGCTCTAGTCCTAATAATCATAGACAAAATTATTATTTTTCCATAGTTGGAGTATTTTATATATGTCACCCTAATAGGCCTATTACACAGAACAGGGCCCCGTGGAAGGGTGGGCGTGGCCGCAACTTAGAGCGTCGCTTATAACATTGCAATAAGGATCAAATTAGGGACCCTTTCTCACTAAATTCCATTACACTATACTGATTCAAGTGTAAGGGTCCCTGTGAACAGTGCTATGTAATACATGCAGTGTGTATGTCACCGAAAGATCAATAAATATCAATTGAAACCTTCTGCTCTAGTCCTCATAATCATAGACAAAATTATTATTTTTCTGTAGTTGGAGTATTTTATATCTGTCACCCTAAGATTGTAAAAACCGTTAGATTATAATCTAATTAGCGAAATTGTAAACTGTCGGCAGATTGTGAACCGTTCAATGTTCTGAGTGTCAATTTTTGAAATATTCATTGTATTTACGTTTTCTTGTCTCTTTCTTGTAGGTTAGGTTAGGGTTCGACATAAATAACCAAGTAGTGCCCTTGCTACTTAGGTTTTATCGGGTTTAAATACCTATCAGATTACAATCTACCGGAAAATAATGCGTTAAATTGTAATCTTTCGACAGTTTAGAATTTCGCGAGTTAGATTATAATCTAACGGTTTTTACAATCTTACGGTGACATATATATTTTTGGAATCTACTCATCGTTTTCTAGATGATGATTATATAGTTAATCTTATTTTCGATTTTTTATTTTCAAATTTAGTCTTTAATGCGGGACCATGGTCACCCCTTAATTTTTTTTTAAATTTACTAGCCTATGTATATATTATCATCTAGAAAATGATGAGTAGATTCCAAAAATATATATAACACTGTTTTTCAATATCCAGTGATTCACAAACAAATATATCTATACATATAAAAAATCAATTGCTGTTCGTTTGTCTCGCTAAAACTCGATAACGGCTGTGCCGATTTAGATTGAATTTTTTGTGTGTGTTTGAGTGGGTCCAGGGCTGGTTTCTATTGATAATTGGACCCGGTAGGGGGCGCTGCAATCGGGTTCCAGGTTCAGAGCAGGACAACGTCTGCCAGGCCCACTAGTCATTTAATAAAATGTGAATAAGATTCTTATTTAACTAGATTAATTTAGATTTTTAGCTTTTTAGTTCGTTTTTTTTTGGCAGGGCAGTTGAGTTTTTTAATTTTTTAAATTATGACTTGTTAGTTTGATCAAATCGATGGTGCATTCGACCCTCAGGGTCGTTAGCCCATACTGTATGGAGTATAATTAATCACAGGGGTCGTAGCAGCTACGCCGCCTCTACGAGATGCCTACGAGCTACGCTATACGACCTAATTATTATTTTACGATAATACTATTTATAGTGTTAATTAACGTTATTACTGCCTCGTTGGTCTAGTGGTTAGCATGTTCGACTACGGCCGACGAGGTCCCGCGTTCGAGTCCCGGGTCGGGCCATAAAAATCATGTAAAAATGTAACCATTCTATTCTTTGGTTTATTGAAAATAATACAATAGAACTTAATGCTAGCTAGCCTAACCTAATTACTATATAAATCATGCTCACGTGGAATGGTGGCGAGAATGCTGGCTGCACTTCCGCGCTGGACAGCCAGGCTGACCCTTTGCGCAAAAACTGAGCCAGCCCTTCTGTCACCAGATGAGGCGATTAACCGCGGTGAAATATCTCGCAAAAAATTTTTGCCACTAAAATCTTTGGTTACATAAATTTTAATTCAGTCACGGCTGCCAATCTCCAGAGAGATTAGCCATCGGCGAGGGAGTTATTGTATTCTATACTTAAAATTATAAATGCGATAGTATGTCTGTCTGTCTGCTAATATTAGTATGGATACCAAGTATGGATGTATTCTGTGACGCAAGTATGGATTGACCGACTTTAAAACAACATTAAAAGGAACTCTCTCTTTGATTGCTTTAAAGTTTAAACGCACAAAACTTTGACAAGTTGGATATGCGTCGGTTCCCAACCCACAACCCTCGGACAGCAGGCTGAAGTCTTCACCACAAGGCCATCGCCTCACTTTTTAATGTACCATTTCTAAAATGTATGTAACCAATGAATAAAGTGTAACTCACCAGCCCGTTACATCAACTTTATGGCTCTATTAAGTGACCTTTACCAATTTCGCATGTAAATTACCGAGTTAAAATATTAATTTTTACGCGACGTCCCTTATAAGGAACATTTTCCATATTTTCCACGTGCCCCCGGCGTCCTCACATGTCCCCGGGCAGGACCCGAACCGTGATTAATGTTGGTACATTTGAATATTTGCGCCATCAGGGGCAGCCGGTGCTTTTGACAAATTGCTCCGCTGAATTTTTACCTTTTTTGCGGTAAATTTAGACGCATAGTTAGCCTGATTATAGATTGATTACTTTTGATACGACTGCCTGGAAAAAGGAGTATATTGTTTTCAGGGTTCATGTATGTATGTGAGTTTGTATATTCCACCATAACTTCTATACGCCTGAATCGATTTTGATAAATGAGGTATCGTTAGAATCCCTAGCTTATTCCGGGTGGCATAGACTAGTAAAATTTTAAAAAAAATTGACGGGGTGACCATGGTCTCGCATTAAAGACTAAAGTAGAAAAAAAAAATTTCGAATATAAGATTAACTATATAATCATCATCTAGAAAATGATGAGTAGATTCCAAAAATATATAACACTATAGTTCAATATCCAGTGATTCACAAACAAATATCATTTAATAAAAATGTGAAAAAGATTCTTTTTAACTAGATTTTTTTTTTTGGCAGGGCAGTCGTGTTTTTAATTTTGTTAATTATGACTTGTTAGGGTTCTGTACCTCAAGAGGAAAAAAGGAAGCCTTATAGGATCACTTCGTTATTCGTTTGTCTGTCTGTCTGTCAACCACTTTTTTC
Source organism: Erebia palarica (assembly GCA_964035005.1). Classification (NCBI taxonomy): domain Eukaryota; kingdom Metazoa; phylum Arthropoda; class Insecta; order Lepidoptera; family Nymphalidae; genus Erebia; species Erebia palarica. The sequence goes on along the minus strand of OZ035994.1, from coordinate 292,342 downwards.
TCGGAAACACGTGGAGGTATCAAGTGGAAATTAATAGCAAATACTTAAGTCTACGGTCCCTTGGAGCTGTAAAAAATAATTAATCTTCTAAGTTAACCCAATCAAAAGATATACGGCCGTTTTTGCCGTATATTTTGACACTCGCCATTAAATTAAAATCCGTTACTTCCCGTTGATCTAGAGTCATGAAGTTTTGCATGAAGCAAGGTTTCACGAAGCATGGGTAAAAATTCAAAAATCGTTAGAGTTCCGTATTAAGAAGAAAGAAACGCGGTAGAGTCTTAACGTTTCATAAGTGACACAAGTTGTCCTACATGAAATAAATAAATCATTTCATTTCAAATCATTTCATTTTAGAAAAAGCGTTTATTTGGAACCACAATACAATAATTTTAGTACAAAGATATGAGACATAGGGCCAATAGCCATAGTATTCATAGGATGTCGAATTGTTTGTCAGTTGCTTTCATTTTAATATCATATGTAAGCCAGTTATTTCACAGCTGATTACGTGTTGCTATAACACCTTTCCTGTTTTTACCCTGTTTTTACTAAAATAGAATAGAATAGTATGTTTTATTTTCTGATACAACACATAGTAAACATAAAATACAAAAAGTACTTAAAATCTAACTTGACTTAATTACTCATCGTCTAGAATAATTTGTAGTGGTGCTACGGAACCCTTTATAAGCGATTCTGACTCGCACTTGACGAAACCGGTCATTAAGGAATTTTCATTTCTAGTTTCATTTTGTAATCTACTTACAACTTGCTTTTAATTATCTTCTTGTTACAATCATTAGTCTATTTACTAAATTGAACACGGGCACGCAATTGCCTAGTTATTATTTTAGTTAGGGCGTTTTTGATGAACTTCTTTGGGACCTTCTTTGGAAGGTTTCGGCCGCGGCTAGTTACCACCGTACCCTACCACCAGAGACGCCAAAGCGATTTAGCGTTCCTGTACTACATCCTGTAAAAGCGATAAGGACTAGGTATGGGTTTAATATGATTGCCGTAATGTTCTATTTCTACCCTGTTCCACCATCAATTATCACCAGGATGATAATGGATCTCAGTCAACTTGTAATGGTATAAAAAAGAACAGACTAAGTATAGATATTAACTCTATATCTTCAAAGATTATTCGAAAATTCTTCGCCTGGGAATCGAGCCCAGATTTTCGTAATAGAAGGCCGACTGCCGAGTTCTCGACCAAGCAGGCTAGAGGCTATATATATGTTTTCCCTTCTGGTACCTGCCAACTTGTAATGGAATAAAAAAGAACAGACTTAGTATAGATATAACATTAACTCTATATCTTCGAAGATTATTCAAAAATTCTTCGCCTGGGAATCGAACCCAGACCTTCCTAATAGAAGGCCGACTGCCGAGTTCTCGACCAAGCAGGCTAGAGGCTGTATATATGTTTTTCCTTCGGTACCTACCAACTTGTAATCGAATAAAAAAGAACAGACTAAGTATAGATATAACATTAACTCTATATCTTGGAAGATTATTCAAAAATTCTTCGCCTGGGAATCGAACCCAGTATTTCATAATAGAAGGCCGCCTGCCGAGTTCTCGACCAAGCAGGCTAGAGGCTATATAATGTTTTCCCTTCTGGTACCTACCAACTTGTAATGGAAGAAAAAGAACAGACTAAGTATAGATATACTTAATTCTATATCTTCGAAGATTATTAAAAAATTCAACAATTCTTCGCCTGGGAATCGAACCCAGCTTTTCGTAATAGAAGGCCGGCTGCCGAGTTCTCGACCAAGCAGACTAGAGGCTATATAAATGTTTTCCCTTCTGGCTATATAAATGTTTTCTCCTACACTTTAAAAAAATTAAAAAAATTAAAAAAAATGTAATGAACATGTACTTTGCAATGTTTATCAAGCATTCTTCCTTCATTATTTAAAATGGTTTTGTGTAATTTTGAATTAATTTAAAAATATAATGTAAAAAAAAATAATTGTACGTCAGGGTTACCTGACTGGATATGTCGCGGCTTTCTATTTAATCGACAAACATCTCATATTCACATATTCATACAAATAAATCATTTCTTTCTATCTTTCTTTCTTTCTACAATCGGAAAAAAGCCTATTTTATTTTATGGGGGGGGAAAAACAAGTCGCCGCCAGCAAGTCTGCTCTCATATCGATTGTAAAAGGATCGTCGCATCCCTTTATATATTTTTATGGCTAAGGGATGATTCGCATTGTGGTAACCAGCCCAATCACAGAACAGGGAATCTGTGAGCACAATGGGGTGCTAACTGAAAGCACAGAACTCTAAATCTATACTCTATACTAATATTGTAAATGCTTATTAATTGCTATATTAATACTTTTGTGTTTAGATCGCAATTTGATTTGAGCTTAACGATAGTAATCGTGGCCGGATCAAATGAATATTTTCTTTGAACTTTAATCAAGTTTTTACATTAAATCTCTCGTTTTAAAAAGAGTACAAACATATTTAAAAGCAATTTAATAATTATTCACCCACTTCTGGAATTATGCTTACACTAGAAAGTTTGGATGGATGGATGGATGTTGCTGTTGTTTATGACAAATATTCATACACCATTTATTATCACCTGCATTATCTTACTAATATTATAATTGCGAAAGTTTGGATGGATGGATGGATGGATGTTTATTTTGTTTATACCCAATATTCATACACCATTTAGTATCACCTGCATTATCTTACTAAAATTATAAATGCGAAAGTTTGGATGGATGGATGGATGTTGCTGTTGTTTATAATAAATATTCATACACCATTTATTATCACCTGCATTATCTTACTAATATTATAAGTGCGAAAGTTTGGATGGATGGATGGATGTTGCTGTTGTTTATAATAAATATTCATACACCATTTATTATCACCTGCATTATCTTACTAATATTATAAGTGCGAAAGTTTGGATGGATGGATGGATGTTGCTGTTGTTTATAATAAATATTCATACACCATTTATTATCACCTGCATTATCTTACTAATATTATAAATGCGAAAGTTTGGATGGATGTATGGATGTATGGATGTTTGTTACTCAATCACGCCCCAACGGCTGAACGGATCTGGCTGAAATTTGGCACAGAGATAGATTATAGTCTTGAATAACACACAGGCTAATTTATGTCTATCTATAAGCTAATTATCACTAGTTCATGTCCGCGACTTCGTCCGCGTAGATTGAGTTTTTTGGTTCACGCGGGAACTCCTTAATTTTCCGGTATAAAAAGATAAGTCTATGTGCTATTCCAGACTATAATCTATCTCTCAGCCAGATCCGTTCAACTGTTGGAGCGTGATTGAGTAACAAACATCCATACATCCATACATCCATCCAAACTTTCGCATTTATAATATTAATCTAATTCATACACCATTTATTATCACCTGCATTATCATGCAGCATTATTATTTATTTTTCTTAATCACGTCAGTCCGGCTGCACGGATCCGGATGCTTGGCACAGAGCTAGATTATAGTCTGGAATAACACACAAGCTAATTTAAATATCCCGGAAAATTAAAGAGCTCCCAGAAAAATAAATAATAATGTATTCATGATAATGCAGGTGATAATAAATGGTGTATGAATATTTGTTATAAACAACAACAACATCTTCCATCCATCCAAACTTTACTAGCCTATGTGCTATTCCAGACTATAATCTATCTGTGTGCCAAACTTCAGCCAGATCCGTTCAACTGTTGGGGCGTGATTGACTAACAAACATCCATACATCCATACATCCATACATCCATACATCCATACATTCAGACATCCATCCAAACTTTCGCATTTATAATATTAGTATAGATCTAATTAGTATCGTCACGGTCTCTTAATAAGAGAATAATAAAGGATAATTATTAGATTACGAGAGAGCCCTGGAGACTAGGGCTCAGTATCAAATGACGCTCAGCCGTCTCAAGGTCTGCGTCGGACGCTGAATTAACAATCTTTGTAGAGGTGTTAAATGTAATGTAATGCGGAGGGATGGCAGGCATATTACGAGAAGAATTATAGATATGCATGTGGAAGGAAAAAGAGTAGAGGGAGACCAAAGAAAAGATGGATGGATTGTGTGAAAGAGGATACGCGTAAAAAAGGGGTGAATGATAGATTGACGGATAACAGAAGTGAATGGAAGAAGAAAATATGTTGTGCCGACCCCACGTAGCGTGGGATAAGGGCAGGAAGAAGAAGTAGAGGTGTTAAATGGCGTTTTATCGTGATGCACATTTGCACAGTGATAAATAATAATAATAAATAAAAAAAATTGATTAGAGTTTGTAATAACACAGGCTACTTTTTAGCCTGGAAAATTAAAGAATTCCCGTGGGAACCAAAAGACGTCAGCTAGTTTGTAATAAACATTTGAATTTGCTCATGTAAAGAGTATTAATAATGTCATCCCAATCGAATTTCGGCCACGGCGGCCAATCTCCCGAGAGATTAGCCATCTGCGCGGGAGATATTATAGTGCACAAGTGTGTGCGCATACACAGGTGCACTCTTTTTTTTTTTTATCCACTACAAGTTAGCCCTTGGCTGCGATCTCACCTGATGGTAAATGATGCAGTCTAAGATGGTAACGGGCTAACTTGTTAGGGACATGGCAGTTATGTGAAACCCATACCCCTATTCGGTTTCTACACGGCATCGTACCGGAACGCTTGGCGGCACGTCTTTGCCGGTAGGGTGGTAACTAGCCACGGTCGAAGCCTCCTACCAGGCCAGACCGGGGAAAATTCAGAAATTAAAAATTCCCAAATTGACCCTGCCGGGGATCGAACCCGGGACCTCCGCACGTTAAGACAACAGCGCTACACACTGCGCCACGGAGGTCTCTCTGTTCCTTTACTCTCATAGCCCGATGGGACGGAAATCCGACACGACCGGAGAGAGATCAGGCGCAGGACCGACGGCTTTACGTGTTCTCCGAGGCACGGGGGTGAAACACCGCCAACTTCCTAGCTCCGCGCTAGTACTGAGAATTTCTTGCCAGAAAAACCCAATACTTTTATGGCCCGACCCGGGACTCGAACCCGGGACCTCGTCGATTGCAGTCGAACATGCTAACCACTAGACCAACGAGACAGTTGTCATGTTATGTCATGTCATGTCATGTCATGTCATGTTATGTCATTTTATGTCATGTCATGTTATGTCATGTTATGTCATGTTATGTTAGGTAAAGAGTACAGATAGAATAGGCATGATGACTGATTTTGAAAAATGGCCAGATTATGTTCGGAAGTATCCATTATTTCGATAAAATAATTTTAATTTCAGCAGAAAAATAAGGTTTCGTAGAAAAAAATGGCATTTGAAATTTAAATTTTATAATTCACGCCAAAACGCTCGCGAGTGTCATGGCGTCGTTTGTGACGTCACTATTGTTTTTGCCGATGTACTCTGTGCAGTGTGCAGTAAACAATAGTGTGACTGTCAAAGCTCGAAACCAACAATTGTGACGTTATTCGATTTTTGGTGTTTCATCCAATATGGCGGATTGGTGTATTTTATAGATTTATTTTATCAAAATAAATAGCAATCTCACTCGAAAAAGAAAAATAAATAAGTTTTTTATATTCCATGAATACTATTTCATTAGATAAATTCATAATTTCATTGATTCATGGTTACTGTCATCATGCCTATTAACAGCAGATATTTCTATCACATTATTGGAGTTCTGTGGCGTCGGCCTACTTTGAGAAATGATAAACAAATACCGCGGCGCCGCTTCGTCTCTGCCATGATTATAATATTGATTGTTATGGTAATATGAGTACTTTGTAGTTCAATTATTGCTGTTATCCTTAAGCTGTGCCCTCCTGGAGCTGTGGTGAGCGCTGTTGTCTTAGCGTGGATGGTCCCGGGCTCGATTCCCGACAGGGTCAATTTGAGAATTTATAATTTCTGAATTTTCTCTCTGGTGTGGCCTGATGGGAGGCTTCGGTCGTAGCTACGAGTAGTACGTTTCTACTAGCAAAAAAGTGCACTCATCAGACCAGACCAAAGAAAATTCACACATAATTTAAAATTTAAAATTAACTTTTTAATAAATTATTTTAAATTAAATAAAAATATTAAATTATTTCACTTTTAATTAAATTATTTTAATTTTTTTAACGTTTTTTAATTTTTTTTGAATTATTTTATTTTTAATTTTTTTTTTTTTTTTTTTAAGTATTTGATTTTCAATTAAATTATTTTAAATTTTAAATTCACAAATTAAAAGAGGAATAGTTTAATACTGCAGCTTTTCATACAAGAAAACTTTTCGCATTAATTTTCTAATTTAGCGATGAAATTGAACTCATTAATTTCGAATTACGATAGTTCGCTGTGGAAATAAAAGCTTGCGTGATATTTCGGCTGTCAAAACTGGATCTCCATTATTAATTATTTAGTCGATAATATAGCTCGTAGGCCATGAGGGGTTGGTATTTTAGAGCTACTTGTTTTAGCTCTAATAAAATAAAAAAAAAGGCCGTAGAAAAAGGTATTTTTTATTTTATTTATTTTTATTATTTTTGTACAAAATATTGTCTTAAAACTAATTTTAACTAAACAAGCGGACAACTAAAACAGCGGACAAAGGTGAAGCTTATCTCTTCCAGCCTTCCTTGAAAGTGAGTAAGGTGAAATTGTTAAGTGGTATAGGTACAAAAATAAAATATTTTATTGGAATTTAAAAAAAAAACTACAATATATACTTTAAAAAAAAGGTATGATGTCTTAATCAAATCAGTAACTAATGCAGCTAATCTTTATCAAACTTAAAATCGTACTGCTAGTATGGAAATTTGTATGAAATACATAGTTGTGACATCATCCAATTTCAACGCACTTTTTGCTTTAACCTATAGTTTGTAATGGTTAACAAACTTAAAATTTTGGATAGTATCAGGCGTTACTTAAACTTAAAATTAACCGGGGATCCGAGGATGTGATTTTTTGGTCTTTTGGAAGACGCTCTATTTAATAATCAGTAAGAATTAATCATCCCTATTATTACAATTTTGTTAATTGTCGAGTTAACATCTAATGATGCTCAATGTTTGAAGTGAAACGTACGTTGAGAGTACTGTAGATGTGTGTATGGAGAATCCAGGCATTTCTCAGGTAGCTCTCTCTCTCTGCGTCGTATTCCTCATTGCTGAGGGTCGTGACCAGTTTCCATTAATCACGTAATTGTACGGGTTTTCTTCCTTCATGTTATGCGGTGGGTTCCCAGGTATTTCCGCATACGACTCGACTAAGAGTACAGTTTCAACTCTTTGTATTGTAACGATTATTTATCAGATGTAAGTGATAATAACCGGGTCCTACGGTTAACAATCGCAATCTACTGATATGCGTTGTCAATCTTATGCAAAGTGGTTATATCACAGTGGAATTTATTTTTATAGAAACACTTTAAGCAGTAATATATTTTTAGATTTTAACAATTTTGTCACGAGGAGACTTTTTTAAATTAAGTTTTTAGGTTATAATTTTTCATCTATAGTCTACGGTCTACCACCTATCAAAGATAATTCTTTACTTTTTATCTGTCACAGACAATTTTCTTAAATTACAGTATGGCCAAGGAGTTCTTATATCCAACACAACTGGACCAATTGTCCCTCAGGTATCTAATAGATCTCCTTATAAGTTTAGCAAGAAAAGATTACAATTATTTTGCTATAATCCGCCAACAGAAAAAAATCTGTATGGTCAAGCATGCAGTTACAAGCGAAGCACCGTTTACCTTCCCAACCAAGCAAGAAAGCCAAGTTCCCAAGCAAGCAATGCCACCACCACACAACACTTTTATACTATTCTCGACGCACGTTTCGCCCCTAAACCGGAGCATCTTCAGGAGATGTCGATTTTACAATGCAAGATTGTAAATTTCTTTCTATTCTTTCTTTCTTTCAAGATTGTCCTAGACAATGCGTCGAGAATAGTATAAAAATGTTGTGTGCTGGTGGCATTGCTTGCTTGGGAACTTAGCTTTCTTGCATGGTTAGGAAAGTAAACGGTGCTTTTGTTTTCTTTTAAATTCTTTGTTGCACATAAGGACAATGCACAAAGGCGAACTTAATACCTAGAGGTATTCTCATCCAGTTAACCTTTGGTAGTGGGGACAGGGTTGAGAGACATGAAGGGTTGCTTCACTTATACTGCACGCTTGACCATACAGATTTTTATCTGTTGGCGGATTATAAGCAAAATAATTGTAATCTTTTCTCTAATTAATAATAAAAGAAACTATCGAATACTCGTTATAAGTCCCCATCGGGTCTATGGCTACATTAAACCCATCAAATGTACTAGCTGGGGGACATCACCGCCTGCCGTGAGGAGGGCTTCGTGAAAACATTCGCGGTTTGACTTGTTCGCTGATTGCTGCCGACCGAATTATGTTATAGCTTTTTTATAGCCATTTGCTTATTATTATTTAGATATCTCTTTTATTTTATTTCAATATAAGTACACTTATTTCATTTTCAGATAGAGTTCGTAACCAAAATCATCCAAAAATACGCACAACTTCGTCATCATGTCCAATCTGTAGATATCTTTATTGCACACACAAAATAGGCATACAGTGCGGCCTATTCTATATAATACAATCTTTAAATTAAAATGACAGCTTTGAGTGAAGTTCTACCCCTTTCCGCAGGGAGTATAATGAAAGGATTAGCTATATTTTTATACGACTGCCTGAAAAAAGGAGTATAGACTTTGTGCGCTACAAAATCAGCCCCATTATACAGTTAAACAGAACTAGTAAAACTACATGCAAACCTGTAAAGGCAAATCTATTGCTAAAGCAATCTCTTACAGCTGACCACCTCAGGTGAAAGTATAAATAAACCGGAGCGGGGGAGGGAGCTGTATTTATTTATAATACATATAATATTATATATGCATTATTTATTACTTATTTATTTATAAATAAATAAAGTTTAAAATTAAAAAAAAAGTTGAAGTTTAAAATAAAATTTAAATAGTTTTTAAATATTTATTTACAAATAAATATATGCATTATTTATTTATAAATCAATAAGTAATAAATAATGCATATATGTCACCGTAAAATTGCAAACACCATCAGATTGCAATCTAACGCTTTTTATCTCGATAGATTGTAAACTGTCGACAGATTGTGAACCGTTCAATGTTCTGAGTGTCAATTTTTGAAATATTCATTGTATTTACGTTTTCTTGTCTGTTTCTTGTAGGTTAGGTTAGGATTCGACATAAATAATCAGGTAGTGTTAGGTTCTATCGGGTTAATATACCTAATAGATTACAATCTACCGAAAAATAACGCGTTAAATTGTAATCTTTAGACAGTTTACAATTTCACTAGATATTTATAGAATTTTCATAATCTTACGGTTACGCATACATGACAAAATAGGTACATAAATTTTAGACCGATAAATAATGTCCTCCCGACCGAATTTCGGCCACAGGAGATATTATAGTTCACAGGTGCACACTCTGTTCCTTTACTCTCATAGCCCGATGGGACGGAAAATCCGACATGACCGGAGAGAGGTAAGGCGCAGGACCGACTGCTAACTTCCTAACTCCGAGCTAGTTAGGTTAGGCTTCCTAATTGTTAATGCACGAACCCGGGACCTTGTCGGCTGCAATCGAACATGCTAACCACTAGACCAACAAGGCAGTCGAAGGGGATTGACATAAGCTTTTTATCCCGGAAAATTAGTTAGTAAGTAATTAAACACCTTAATCCACTTGGACGAAGTCATTATAATCATTTATTATTTAGAGGGCATTATTTAGTTTATAACATTAGCAGAGATATCTACTTTCCTTATAGCAATTACATTAGTAACATTGTCCCGTGGGTACTCACAAGTAATATTATTAAGAGTCGTAATTTCTTAATTTTCGTATTGTTATTACAGTGACTAAATAGGCGAAACAAAGAGAATAAAACCGCCTTTGCACATTTCTATCTAGTTTTACTAGTAATTACTGCTTTTAAACTGTATTCTGTATATTTTGTGTGTGCAATAAAGATATCCTAATAAATAAATAAAAACTGAAGTACCTCAAATTACAATTTAATGAAGACGTCATCTGGCGTCTTGGAACTTGGGGGCCGGCGATTAGAAATTAATTCCACTTTATATTCTAACGTTAATCCAACGTTAAACTGACGCGATGCCGGCAAAAAATTGCTAAAATGGGTTTAATATTCAACGTTAAACAGCCAAATGCATACTTCTTGTAAATGGCAGTGAATTAAGGTTTTTTGTTTCACGCGGCAACTCTTTAATTTTCCGGGCTAAAAAACCTACCCTATGTGTTGTTTAACTATGTTTGTTATTACAGACTACCAGATTTTCTAGAGACACAGTTTTACCTAGTTCGGAAAACAGGTGCACACTATTATTTTGATTGTTATTCAACTAAGTATATCAGTTATGTTAGCGCCGCTCGATGACTACAGATGGCGCTGTACCTGTGAGGCGGCAAAGCAGTCGTTACGCGAGGTTTCCGCCAATCAGAGAAGTTTCCGCTCATGTGGCAGCCATGTTTAATGACGTGACGTAACAAACTAAGTATATCAGTTATGTTAGCGCCGCTCGATGACTACAGATGGCGCTGTACCTGTGAGGCGGCAAAGCAGTCGTTACGCGAGGTTTCCGCCAATCAGAGAAGTTTCCGCTCATGTGGCAGCCATGTTTAATGACGTGACGTAACAAACTAAGTATATCAGTTATGTTAGCGCCGCTCGATGACTACAGATGGCGCTGTACCTGTGAGGCGGCAAAGCAGTCGTTACGCGAGGTTTCCGCCAATCAGAGAAGTTTCCGCTCATGTGGCAGCCATGTTTAATGACGTGACGTAACAAACTAAGTATATCAGTTATGTTAGCGCCGCTCGATGACTACAGATGGCGCTGTACCTGTGAGGCGGCAAAGCAGTCGTTACGCGAGGTTTCCGCCAATCAGAGAAGTTTCCGCTCATGTGGCAGCCATGTTTAATGACGTGACGTAACAAACTAAGTATATCAGTTATGTTAGCGCCGCTCGATGACTACAGATGGCGCTGTACCTGTGAGGCGGCAAAGCAGTCGTTACGCGAGGTTTCCGCCAATCAGAGAAGTTTCCGCTCATGTGGCAGCCATGTTTAATGACGTGACGTAACAAACTAAGTATATCAGTTATGTTAGCGCCGCTCGATGACTACAGATGGCGCTGTACCTGTGAGGCGGCAAAGCAGTCGTTACGCGAGGTTTCCGCCAATCAGAGAAGTTTCCGCTCATGTGGCAGCCATGTTTAATGACGTGACGTAACAAACTAAGTATATCAGTTATGTTAGCGCCGCTCGATGACTACAGATGGCGCTGTACCTGTGAGGCGGCAAAGCAGTCGTTACGCGAGGTTTCCGCCAATCAGAGGAGTTTCCGCTCATGTGGCAGCCATGTTTAATGACGTGACGTAACAATACTGCTTAAGAATATTACATTATAGCAACTTCAAAGTCTTTAACCATTCGATACTCAGAGAAAAGTACTTTTTGTATTTTATGTTTACTATGTGTTGTATCAGCAAATAAAACATATTCTATTCTATTCTATTCTATTTGCCCAGATTTGCCTCGAGTAGCAAGTGTTCTAGAAAGTACACCTATTTATACCTTGATTGCGAGTGGTTATGGATCTAGTGGTTGTTATATTGTTACATTGCAATTAATTAAATATATCTAATGTGTTTTTATGTTTCTTCCTAAATAAATTACCGAGTCTGTGTATTATATATTGTATGTTTGCATCTTTAAAACCCTATCCATCACCATACGCTAGTAGGTCTACTACGGTTATATTCTAGTGTAAGGCTTTATATGTTATTAAGTTTCCCATATTGTGTGTTTATGAAATAAATTTATCTTTATCTGTGCCATCTCTTCAATTTCATCCATATCAGTTCAGTCGTTCTTGCGGGATTGAGTAACAAACAAAACAATCCAATTTTTCACTTTTATAATATTAGTGTACATTAGTGTTCTCTTATTGTGAGAGTATAGACGATTTAGCATTCCGGTAGGATGCTGTGTAGAAATAAGATGTTCAATATAACCGCCATACCAATAACAAGTTAGCCCGCTATCATATTAAACTGCATCATCACTTACAATCAGGTGAGATCGCAGCCTACGGAGTGGATAAAAAAAATACTTTTTTCATTTAACCAGTGACTTATATCCCAGTAGGAGTTGTTTATGTCACCGTAAGATTGTAAAATTGTGATTGTTGATTATAATCTAACTCGCGAAATTTCAAACTGTCAAAAGATTACAATTTAACGCATAATTTTTCGGTAGATTGTAATCTGTTTGGTATTATACCCAATAGAACCTAAGTATGTCTATATGAACTAATATATGTCGAGCCCTAACATAACCTACAAGAAACAGACAAGAAAACGTAAATACAATGAATATTTCAAAAATTTACACTCAGAACATTGAACGCTTCACAATCTGTCGACAGTTTACAATATCGCGAGTTAGATTATAATCTAACGGTTTTTATTCCACCTAACCAGGGACTCATATCCCAGTAGGAGTTGGATATAAACATAAAGCTCGCTATTCCGCGGAATATTTACCCCGAGCTTTGCCCCGGCTTACCCCTTATCTACCAGGATAACACGCCATCTCAGGAGTTCTATAAACATAAACCATGGCCTTGATACGAACGTAACACCGCTGTCGCACGCCAAATGGAAAAGTTACGTGCCGATCTACACCCGGCGACACCGAACGGCTTCGATACGACGAATGATGAATGAATGAATGTATGAATGAATGAATGAATGAAAATACTTTTATTGTACACCAAAAAACAATAATAACAGTAAACTTAACTAATAACAAAGGAAGTATATAATTTGGTGGCCTTATCGCTTCACAGCGATTACTTAAAGGCAACCAATGGCTTAAAAGGACATAACCACAGAAACAACCGGTAGGTGGTGCAGAAATAACAAAATAAATAAAAATATGTATATAAAGCTACAAATTATAATACATTTACATAATATAAAAACCATAATTAAATACTACACATATAATATAAAAATAAACATACATACATTACTCAAATTGCAGAATAAAATGAACAACCATAAAGATCGCAGAAAGCAAAACAAATCTTAATATTATCATTGACTATTTAGTATTTTATCTGTGATAGAAGTTAGGATTCCTCAAATGTATTTAGATCATGTATTGAATAAAGTGCAGCGATATATGTACTTACTAGAACTTAGCGTCTATTGAGTATATACTCACAAATAAATAAACGTTAACCTCAAAAAAAGAAGTAGGTATCAAAATATATAAAAATAAACTACTAGGCATATAATATTATTGTGACAAAAAAGTATTTTTTTACAAGTCTTTTAAAGATATTTATCGATTGAGAATGATGAACTTGCTAGCAAGAAATTGTTCTTGTGTTTCCGATCTATTGAAAGACACTAAAGACGGACTTTTAATAGAGTAACTCTACATACAGTAAGCTGAGCTTTATTAGGGGTATTTATGACATTTAAATATTAGTAAAAGAATAATAACTAAGGGCTAACTCCCCTTGACCTTTATTAGCTTTATAATAGTTATATTTAACTTGAGTATAATCAACAACTCTTTGTCAAACGCGCTTTTAGAATGGGAGTTTGTAAGGAATATATTTTTTTCTTTAATCGATAATTTAAAATGGTTAACACATTTATAACTTACAGCATTTTATTTATTTTGGAAGATCCTCTATTCCAAAAATCACCAAAAACAGTTCCTTTTGGAAATCGTAGACTATCGAGATCTTTATTTTCATTGCTGTAAATATGATTTCAAAAATTACTTATACAAAAGTAACAGCTTGATTTTAAGCCATTTCTAGGATAAGCCACGGTAGGTCTACCGCCGTAGTTTGGCTGAAATTCTCCTTTTACTTGTGGCGTTGCACAAATAATAACGTATTTTATCCAATCACAATAACTGCGATGCCATAACAATGTAACCATGACACCAATTATCTAACCTACATCTGTCGCCATATTTTTCTAACCTTTAAATCAAGAAACCTGAAGCCTTACTATAAGGTTTTAAATAAGCTCCCTTGATTTAAAGTCGAAAATTTACTACCAATGACATTAATTTCGGCAGACTTCAACTTTAAGCTTAAGCCTCAGGTCCAAGTTACGTGTCAAATAGTGCTTTAAAACAAGACAGTTACGGTCGTATATGATTTATGTACAATCTCGTACTATAACCATTAACATGGAACCATTTTGACAACCTCCGTGGCGCAGTGTGTAGCGCTGTTGTCTTATCTTGCGGAGGTCCCGGGTTCGATCCCCGGCAAAGTCAATTTGGGAATTTATAATTTCTGAATTTTCCCTGGTCTGGTCTGGTGGATATAATTGCCATGCCCCTAACAGGTTAGTCCGCTACCATCTTACACTGCATCATCACTTACTATCAGATGCCCGATTCTGTAACTCAGTGGTTATCAAAAAATGAAAGCCACTGACTTATATTTTTTATCCAATGAAGATTTACTATGAAATGTTCTTTCATTTTTTCACAGTAAACCTTCAATGGACAAAATATATATGTCAGTGGCTTTAATTTTTATATAGCCACTGACTTAGAGAATCGGGCTGCAGGTGAGATCGCAGTCAAGGGCTAAAAAAACTTCTAGTGGATAAAAAAAAATAACATACGATTTGTCGTAACGCACGACTTATCGTGTCACATAAAGAGCTGTGGAAGGCTCACGTGTTTATTCGCGAACGTAACGCCAGATGTCAACAGGCGGCGCGTCACGTAATGCTACGCTAAGGCCGACGCACACCTGCGGAGCGGTGCGGATTTATATCATCAAATCAATATCAAATACAGCTTGTATTATTGAAACTCAAGGAACTCTTCGTAAACTTATTTTATTATAATAATAAATTAATAAAAGCTTTATTGTATCTTATTGCTAGAATTTACACGGTTAAACACTTATCAGGACTTAGCCTACGCCTAATAAAAGTTCAATAAAATCTAACAATATACAATGGGAAGCAAACTCAGCATTACTGAGCATTGATAACATGCTCAGCGTTGGTTTTCAGTAAAATAAATGAAATAAATATTACACAACTAACATATTCATAACATTTTATTCAAAAAATAAAATAAATGAAATAAATATTACACAACTAACATAATTTTTTTACATCTCGGTAAAATTACAATAATTAGAAAATATAGTGGATTCACTATCGAAAACAGGAAAGGGGTTGAGTAAAATTATGTTGGAAGAGACAATGAGAATAAACGAATGCCCTGCAAAAGTCCTGGCATAGACTAAAGATGGCTGTCAAAACGAGAGAGATGGCGCGTCTATGGCTGCGTTTGGAAACTTGGTGTTACAAGCTTTATTACTTACTAGCTGACCCACTAAATTCCCACGAAAAATCTATACTTACTTAATATTACAAATGCGAAAGTTGTTGTCGCCTATAATAAATAAATTATGCACTAAACAAAATGAATATATCATTGAATAGTAGTTTGTGATATAAGAGCGGTAAATAGGTTTTTACATACGAGTTGGCTAATGTCAGACCGATGACGCCAGTCGAGGGCTGACCGTCGTCACGAGGATGTAGAAACCTTAACGCCCGTGTATCACACAATATTTTTCAATATAATTGTGAGAAAACTTGAAAATAAAAGTAAAAAAGAGGTAGCCACTGGGTACTCACTAGAAAATGGTTTTCCACGTCCATACTTATTTCGAGATTTTTAGCGGCTATTATTAGCGCGGTTTTTTTCTCGGATCTAAAATACCTAATTGTTGATTTTTATTTTATGATTGCACATCACATGTACCACTCATATTTATTGATAATTTATAAGAAAAATTCTATGACTATTATCTACGGCGCGTTGTTGTAATTGCATTTTTTTAATTAAATTCATGGCTCTAGGTTCTAGTTCTTAGCTCCCACCCTTTAGAAAACTTAAATCAATTTTAATAAATTATATTATTTTTTATCTTTATTTTATGAATTAATTTCATCAATTCACATCTAAACGTCATTATTTTTAAGGTTTTCTACATACAAAGTCAATCTCATTATGAACCTTCTTGCAAGAAAACTTTTTATTTATAAGAAACGTGGACTAAAAAATTAAAAAAAACTGCAAATTTACTGCACGAGGCCAGTAAATATTTACTGCACGCGGGCAGTAAATTTAACTTACAAGCCCTGTTTACTGCCTCTATAAGTGCATTTTTCGAGCAAGTGTATTGAAAAATAAATATCATATCAATATATTTCGTTGCAGTTTTCATCTTTTTGCTACTGGCCATCAAAACTTAACAGTTTTAAGTCACGCACCTTGACGTCTGAATAATAAGGATTATAATTCTAAAACACGAACGTCAACAATATTAAAACAATACTGCTTTATGCGATGGTATTATGACCCCTGTATGAATTATAACTGATTGTATAACTTAGCATAACTTAACTTTTGACGACCTCCGTGGCGTAGTGTGTAGCGCTGTTGTCTTAACGTGCGGAGGTCCCGGGTTCGATCCCCGGCGGGGTCAAATTGGGAATTTATATTTACTGAATTTTCCCTGGTCTGGCCTGGTTGGCTTCGGCCGTGGCTAGTTACCACCCTACCGGCAAAGACGTGCCGCCAAGCGATTTAGCGTTCCGGTACGATGCCGTGTAGAAACCGAATAGGGGTATGGGTTTAATATAACTGCCATGCCCCTAACAGGTTAGCCCGCTACAGTGGCGTGCAGTTCATAGAGGCATAAAAGTACTGCTTACCCAAATGGAACACGTCAATGCTAATATTTCATCAAAACAGCTGGTAAATAGGTATTCTGACTATCTAATGCCTACCCTGGCTTCAAAACCCGTGCACGCCACTGACCCGCTACCATGTTAGACTGCATCATCACTTACCATCAGGTGAGATCGCAGTCAAGGGGTAACTTGTAGTGGATAATAATTAAAAAAAAATTAACCTAAGCTAAGCAAAGTTTTGTGCTACCATCTTAGACTGCATCTTCACTTACCATCACGTGAGATCGCAGTCAAGGGGTAACTTGTAGTGGATAATAATTAAAAAAAAAAAAAAAAAATATTATCCTAAGCTAAGTAAAGTTTCGTGCTACCATCTTAGACTGCATCTTCACTTACCATCACGTGAGATCGCAGTCAAGGGCTAACTTGTAGTGGATAATAATTAAAAAAAAAAAAAATTATCCTAAGCTAAGCAAAGTTTCGTGCTACCATCTTAGACTGCATCTTCACTTACCATCACGTGAGATCGCAGTCAAGGGCTAACTTGTAGTGGATAATAATTAAAAAAAAAAAAAAAAATTATCCTAAGCTAAGCAAAGTTTCGTGCTACCATCTTAGACTGCATCTTCACTTACCATCACGTGAGATCGCAGTCAAGGGCTAACTTGTAGTGGATAATAATTAAAAAAAAAAAAAAAATTATCCTAAGCTAAGCAAAGTTTCGTGCTACCATCTTAGACTGCATCTTCACTTACCATCACGTGAGATCGCAGTCAAGGGCTAACTTGTAGTGGATAATAATTAAAAAAAAAAAAAAAATTATCCTAAGCTAAGCAAAGTTTCGTGCTACCATCTTAGACTGCATCTTCACTTACCATCACGTGAGATCGCAGTCAAGGGCTAACTTGTAGTGGATAATAATTAAAAAAAAAAAAAAAAAAAAATTATCCTAAGCTAAGCAAAGTTTCGTGCTACCATCTTAGACTGCATCTTCACTTACCATCACGTGAGATCGCAGTCAAGGGCTAACTTGTAGTGGATAATAATTAAAAAAAAAAAAAAAATTATCCTAAGCTAAGCAAAGTTTCGTGCTACCATCTTAGACTGCATCTTCACTTACCATCACGTGAGATCGCAGTCAAGGGCTAACTTGTAGTGGATAATAATTAAAAAAAAAAAAAAAAATTATCCTAAGCTAAGCAAAGTTTCGTGCTACCATCTTAGACTGCATCTTCACTTACCATCACGTGAGATCGCAGTCAAGGGCTAACTTGTAGTGGATAATAATTAAAAAAAAAAAAAAAAAAAAATTATCCTAAGCTAAGCAAAGTTTCGTGCTACCATCTTAGACTGCATCTTCACTTACCATCACGTGAGATCGCAGTCAAGGGCTAACTTGTAGTGGATAATAATTAAAAAAAAAAAAAAAAATTATCCTAAGCTAAGCAAAGTTTCGTGCTACCATCTTAGACTGCATCTTCACTTACCATCACGTGAGATCGCAGTCAAGGGCTAACTTGTAGTGGATAAAAAAAAAAAGCATGCCAGGTTCTGGGGTGAACCATGCAGTCCAACTCTGTAACCGTTAGACACGTTATTATCTAAGACCTAGGCAATAGCTGTAGTATTCAGCTCTGCCCACAAACGGGGAGTAAAATAACAATACGCAATAAGGGCCCCGTTGCAATGAGCTATGGAATCTCTAATGACCCTTTGTCATCGGTTTGTGGACCAAATTGACACGTCGAAAGGCCGTGGATTCGATTTTACCCTGTTTCGTGACAGGAAACTGTAAGCCTACGTGTGAGTCATATTTAAAACAATTAAAAAAACGACTGCCCCCCAAAAAATTAACTAAAAAAGTTAAAAATCTAAATTTATCTAGTTAAATTAGAATCTTATTCACATTTTTATTAATGTTTTTTTTATTGAAAATAATGCAATAGAAGTTAATGCTAGCTAGCCTAACCTAATTACTATATAAATCATGCCCGCGTGGAATGGTGGCGAGAATGCTGGCTGCATTTCCGCGCTGGACAGCCAGGCTGATCCTTTGCGCAAAAAATGAGCCAGCCCTTCTGTCACCAGATGAGGCGATTAACCGCGGTGAAATATCTCGCAAAAAATTTTAAATTAAATTTTTTAATTTTTTTTAATTTTATTTTTTATTTTTATTAAATGATATTTTTTTTGTGAATCACTGGATATTGAACTATAGTGTTATATATTTTTGGAATCTACTCATCATTTTCTAGATGATGATTATATAGTTAATCTTATTTTCGAAATTTTTTTTTCAACTTTAGTCTTTAATGCGGGACCATGGTCACCCCATAAATTTTTTTGAAAATTTTACTAGCCTATGTCACCCGGAATAAGCTAGGAATTCTAACGATACCTCATTTATAAAAATCGGTTCAGGCGTAAAGAAGTTATGGTGGAATATACAAACTCACATACATACATACATGGACCCCGAAAACAATATACTCCTTTTTTCAGGCAGTCGTATAAAAAGAAGCTTAAGACTAAAACACCGCCATCTTCTTACGAATGTGTTTCCATAGATATTGATCGCTGCTAAGCTAAGGATGTGTATCAAACCCCAAATGGTCAACCCAAACAACCCTTAATCTAATTAATTATACCAACTTATCTGGCCCGGTGGCCAAAATTGGAACTAATGTTTATGCCTGATAAGTTTTTATACGACTGCCTGAAAAAAGGAGTATATTGTTTTCAGGGTTCATGTATGTATGTACGTGAGTTTGTATAACCCACCATAACTTCTATACGCCTGAACCGATTTTGATAAATGAGGTATCGTTAGAATCCCTAGCTTATCCCGGGTGACATAGGCTAGTAAAATTTTCAAAAAAATTGATGGGGTGACCATGGTCCCGCATTAAAGACTAAAGTTGAAAAAAATAATTCGAATATAAGATTAACTATATAATCATCATCTAGAAAATGATGAGTAGATTCCAAAAATATATAACACTATAGTTCAATATCCAGTGATTCACAAACAAATATCATTTAATAAAAATGTGAATAAGATTCTAATTTGACTAGATTAATTTAGATTTTTAACTTTTAAGTTCGTTTTTTGGCAGGGCAGTCGTGGTTTTTAATTTCTTTAATTATGACTTGTTTTTTAAATTTAATTATCATATCTACTAGCGAAGCTGTAACCGGGGGATAAGTTTGTGGGACAAGAGAAAATCAAGTTGTCCTATTGGTGGGTTTGACAGACTTGTGTAGCTTATATTATATATACACTGCTCTTTCCACAGGGCCCTGTGGTAAGGGTGGGCGTGGCCGCTGGTTAGAGCATCGCTTATTACACAGCAATAAAGATTAGGGATCCTTACTCCCTATATCTTATTATGACACTGATTCAAGTGTAAGAGTCCCTGTGATAAGTGCAGTGTACTAGACCTATTAGCAACGTAGCATTTTTCTGGTGGAAACACATCCCAACTTCAAAGTCAAAGTCAAAGTCAAATAATGTTTATTCAAATTAGGTAGGTATACTACACTTATTGACGTCTACATAGTTATACAATACTAGATGATCCGGTATACTTCGTATCACCTATCCTAACGACATAAAAGTGACAGACTTCGCTAAAATGGCTGAAAATTTTGATCGCATTGCCATTTTCATAGGTTATTATTTGACAGGAAAGTAGGAAGAACAGTTTTTATGGGAAAATGAAGTTGTTTTTACTATCTTCCTCGCAATTTTTCCATATTTTCTTAACGTTTAAACCTTTCATGGACTATGACAAACATTTCAAAACCAAAATCAGCTTAATCGGCCCAGCCGTTCTCGAGTTTTAGCGAGACTAACGAACAGCAATTGATTTTTATATACATAGATAAAGAATAATAGTGATAATCAGTAAGCTACGAGGGTTCCAAACGCGCCCTGGTCTGAGAAGAGCCCACAACAAACTCAGCCGGGTTTTTTTTCGACTATAATACTAAGAATTTCTCCACAGATAGAGTTTCTTCGTAATACCTAAGTTCTATGTATGGCCGGAGGCGAGAATCGAACCCACGACCTCACCATCCACAGCTGAACATACTAATATACATAACTATACTGAACCGGCTACAACTTTCTGGCTATATTTTCTCCTAGTTTCGTAGTCAATGTACGTAAAATAGTGTAAAATAGTGAAATATAAGTTTAGCACTATTCGTGGATCAATAGTAGAGAGCGGGCGTCTAATGTGGAGGAGGAGTTAGGGGGGAGGGGGGAGGCCTAATACACCAAAACTAACATGCCTCTGTGTAAACGGTGGCGCCAATTTTGGCCTTTAGAATCCATACGGTCTATACTATATAATACAATCGATTCCCGCGGGAACTCCTTAATTTTCCGGGATAAAAATAGCCTAAGTCACTCTCCAGGTCCTCAACTACACCCATGCCAAAAATAACGTCGATCCGTTGCTCCGTTGCGACGTGATTGAAGGACAAATCAAAGTTTAAAGTATAGATTCAATACTTATATAGATTTATATGACTCTTTTGAGTTGACCGTGTGTGAAGAAGTCCCCACAAAAGACTTACGCCCAGCTGTGGACCTCTATCTATATAGAGTCTAGACCAAAGAGAGTAGAGACTATCGGCTGACGACGATAGTCTCTACTCTCTAGGGTCTAGACTCTATGCTTTCATGAGTTCTTCACTCATGTATCTAGCGGGATGAAAAAACATTGAGCGAGTATTTTTGCTGGTAATTAAACGGATTTCTGAACCAGTGGTAGATTTACTTGACGACACTATAGCAGAAAAGTGTAGTTTTTTCATATTTGTCAGTACCAGCGTGGAGCCGAAACCTAAATTGTTTTCTAGGGCCTCTAAACTCAACCTCATATTTTCTATTCAAATAAACATATTTAGTGCTTTTGAATAATCGTTAATCTACCGCTGGTTGGAATGTTACTCCTACCGAGAAGAGCCAGTAAAAAACTGGAAGAAAAAAAAGAAAAAAAGAAAGGTAATTTATTTATTCTCACCATTGTGTTACACATTACAATACCCCATGGCGCCTCCAGTACTTGAGCATTAAACTCATGGTCAAGTCTTAGAGGCACCCCCTGAAAGAAGGCATCAGCTCAGCAAAATGCTGAATGCCTTGCAATAAGTAACAAGAGCATTCAGCGCTGATTTTCAACTGGAGCCCTACTGACTGTGGTTGTTCTTTTGAAACAATTCATTTACAATAACATCAATGTTTGTTAGGAGTCATTATTTTTATCTAATAAAGAAAGTAAAAATCCAAAAAAGAAAACTTAAAAGTTACGAAAGAAGATTTTCAGGGCTACTATTTACGGATATAAGAAATGTCTTCTGTATTCAGGTACTGGTTACTGGTGCTGGTATTCCTTAGTGCTAAATATTACTATACTTAATTGTAAAGCAAAACATTCAATATATGTGTAGATACATAAGTAACCGCAGTCCTAAGCATTTCTGGAGCGAGTCAAATCCATGCTCTTTCATCATTTATATAATCTTCAACAGTATAATAAGCTTTTTTCAGAAGCATACATTAAATGTATTTCTTAAATTAGTATAAGTGTTTACTTTAATTTGATATTGAGGTAGTTACAATAACGTAGCGTTTTTAATTTGTGTATATGTAAAAACCGTTAGATTATAATCTAACTCGTCGTCTAAATTGTAAACTGTCGAAAGATTGTGAACGGTTCAATGTTCTGAGTGTAAATTTTTGAAATATTCATTGTATTTACGTTTTCTTGTCTGTTTCTTGTAGGTTAGGTTAGGGTTCGACATAAATAATCAGGTAGTGCCTTAATCGGATTAATATACCTAACAGATTACAATCTACCGAAAAATAATGCGTTAGATTATATTCTAATGGTTTTTACAATCACACACATCTAAGGCAAGTTTAAAATAGTATATAAGTAACCGCAGTCCTATTGCTCTCTCTATTTCCAAAACCAGCTGTGCGAACTACAACTACACAAAAAATTACTGTACATAATTGAAAATTTTACATAATAATTGTACATAAACTATAGTACTGTACAAAAAGCCCGGCAGTGTGAAAGTGAAGCCCTGCATAATACATAGTTCGTGAGCTTAGCCAGGCTCTAGATCTAGTGCTCAATTATTCACTACACTATCTACTTCGCCGGTTGCTGTTAAATGTACACAGGTGCGTGTCAAAACTAAACAGCAAGTAGTTTTTTTACATTTTAACTAAACATTGGGTCCTTTTTTTTGGGTTTCCGTACCTGGAGAGGAAATCTTATAAAATCGCTTCGTTGTCCGTCTGTCTGTCGGTCAATTTTAACTAAACATTGGGTCCCCTTTTCGTACCTCGAGAGGAAAAAAGGGATCCTTATAAGATCACTTCGTTGTTCGTCTGTCTGTCTGTCAACGATCTTTTCTGGAGGGACGAGGTATCAAGTCGAAATTAGTATCAAATACTAGTCTAGTCTAGTCTACGGTCCCTTGGAGTTGTAAAAAACCAAGCTTCTAAGACATAGCAAAAGATACGCCCCATACCATAAGTAGGTAGGGTCATACCTTGATGATGTCTGCCACTTAAATATGATATGACATGATGCCCCATCAGGGTCAGGTCATCATAAGTTTATAATACAATTTATTTTAATTGTATAATAGTATAATAGTTTTATTTTAATTATTGTAATTTTATGTTACTATTATGTTTTTATGCCTTTAACTTTTATTTGTATTCATCTTTTGTATTTCTTATGGGTCTATTGCCTGAAAATAAACGATTTATTATTATTATTTAAACCCGGAGAATAACTCTTTTTTCCGGGATAAAAAGTAGTCTATGTCCTTTCCCGGGATACAACCTATCTCTGTACCAAATTTTCACATAATATTAGTATCTAGATGATGCCCGCGAATCCATCTGCTTGGATTGAGGTTTTTTTGGCTTCCGTGAGAACTTTTTAATTTTCCGGGATACTCAATACTCAATATCATTTATTCAATATAGGTACACTGTAGGTACACTTATTGACGTTAAAAATTACTTACTTATAAAACATGATAAAAAGTAGTCTATCTGTCAGATGCAATTTTAATGCTTAGTTTTTAATTAGTTATAATAATTATATTTTATAGTCTATGTGTTATTCCAGATCTATCCCTGTGCGAAATTTCATCCAGATCCGTTCAGCTGTTCTGACGTGATTGAGTAACAAGCATCCATCCATCCAAACTTTCGCATAAAATAAATTAGTATAGTTTATGTATATATTGCATATTTATATATTTTATTAGCATATCATATTTCGGTATATATTAATAGTGTGTACCTATTTGAAAGTATCTGTTTATGTATGCATTTAAACTCTTAAATAAATAAGCAATTTCCCATCTCACAGTAGTAGTACTAATTGATTCATCAGTGTATCCTGGCAGAGATCACTTTAGTGATAATGTCACCTTTTGTCTGTACTTTTATTACATGTCCTTTGTAACTGTTCTTTTGTATGCAATAAACTTGTTTAATAATAATAATAATAGATTAGTATGGATGATTTATGTATGGATAAGAGCACAAAATATCATGGGTTGGTTATGGCATGTCATAATACCATTAATATCAGACCCCCGTGGCACCGTGGCTAGCGGCTCGCAAGTGAGCTGGCGGTGGCAGGTTCATTGATTTTGATGTATTCGGGGGTGGATACGGGGTGAAACTTCGGGTTACTGCGTTTGATAAATTAGGGTGCATAGTTGACCGGGAAATATACTTTTTACGCCCGGATTTACACGGGTTGTTTTATTTTCCTTCAACTATCATACTTGATATTATAAATGCGATAGTTTGTTTGTTTGTCCCTCAATCATGCTGCGACAGAGCAACGGATCGACGGGATTTTTGGCTGGAGAATGACATAGCCTCATAGGGTATTTTTTATCCCGGAAAATTTAGGAGTTCCTGTGGGAATCAAAGCTTATTGTACACGGACGAAGTTGCAGGCTTCTACAAGTACAATATATTGTATTATTTGTGTCAGGTTGATTCACACACACACACATTAGTAGTGCATTGTCAGTGTGGTGGACACTCGATCCGCCGACACTGCGATACAAAAGTAACTCGACTCTTCCATACAAGGCTGGACAACTAACGGACGTACGGGTAGACAACTACTTTATGTGTATATTAACAAATGTAAATAGTGGGTAGAGGTCAACTGTGAGTCCTATTAAGCAAAACCTTCATCAATCATAGTTATAGTTTCAATTACTTACTGTTGTTATGGTACTTTTGCTGCCACAACAGATTTTGACCAATCGTAAAAAAAAGTGTTAAACTGTTGACCAATCAGCCCCCCAATTGTGTAAGAATTGTCGGTCAAATCGTCAAAGTTCGGTGTCAAAGTAAAATAAACCATAATAGCAATCAAATAGAGCTCAATTTCGTGTGTCCGTTCTCATACGTTTATGGTATCGTACATACCTAAACGTTTTGATACACGAAATTGAGCTCTAATTCAATATTGTTGTGGTTTATTTTACTTTGACGCCAAACTTTGACGATTTGTCCGACAATTCTTACACAATTGGGGGGCAGAGGTGATTAAAGCGATCCTTTACTATATTTTTTTTATTATCATTATTCATTTTGATGTAATAACAAGTCCCTGAACCTGATGTTACGTCGACGATGAAGATTATATTGTTTCAGGGTCTTCATCATTAGCAAACAGTGCCCATGGCGTGCAGTTCATAGAGGCGTAAAAGCACTGCTTACCCAACTGGGCTAATTTTTCATCAAAACAGCTAGTAAATAGGGATTATGACTAACTAATGCCTACCCTAGCTTCAAAACCTGTGCACGCTACTGCCCATGGGACTAGAAAAAATCCCTAATCCAGGCGGACGAAGTCGCTGGCATCGGCTATGCAATTTATACAAAACTTAGTTTCTAAATATTAGAAAATAGAGACTTGTTTATAAATTACAAGATGATGGCCGCCACTTCGTCTGGATGGATTAAGGTTATCCGTTGGAACTTATTAATTTTCCGGGATGAAAAGTAGACCTTCCCCAAAATGCGACTTATAAACCTACCTCTGTACCAAATTTCGTCAAAATCGGTCGTGAAAGCGTAGCAGACAGACACACTTTAGCATTTATATATTATATAGTATGGATTCAAATGTAGAGTAGGAAAGCAGATCAAAAAATGTGTGTGTGCAATTCACACACGGTAGAACTGAAACTTCAGAAAAGTAGCCTACGTGAAAATGATAAATATGTAACTTGTATTCTATCTCATTCTGTCGCAATAAATCCTATATATGCCGGTCTCTTTTTGGTGTCGCATTTTCGTTTCATTCATTTACAAATCACAACGATTCTAAAGAAGTTACACTTCAAAAGGACAAAGGTGTTTCGAATTGACAACCATTCTTTCTTTTGAAGTTGTTTCTTATAATATTTCAATCCGCGTTGGTTAAACACAAATAGCCGTTTCCTTTATAAAAGGTAGCCCTGTCTTTGCCACATAAGCACGTACTTATCACGATCTTCACTTCAACACAAAAGGTGAGAGACAAATTCAAAATTTTGAAATCACTTTTGAGTGTACGCGTATTATCGCCTCATCTCAAGCACAACGCCATCTATCGGCAAGATCTTGAACTTTCAAGCGCACTAGAGTTCAAATGTCATGTTATAGGATTTTAGTTCCTATTTTAAAACGCTAAAGGCTAGATTTGTATGGTACATTTTAGTTGTGAACAGGAAGTCGTCGAGTGTACTTATTTATGCATATAACCCTTGAAATTGTGTAGAAATTCATGAATTTTAATGCCGCCATCTATTGGTAAATGCTTTGT
The DNA here is from genome assembly GCA_964035005.1 of Erebia palarica. Lineage (NCBI taxonomy): Eukaryota > Metazoa > Arthropoda > Insecta > Lepidoptera > Nymphalidae > Erebia > Erebia palarica. The sequence goes on along the minus strand of OZ035994.1, from coordinate 265,553 downwards.
CAGGTTCGGAAATTTTAAAATTACCTATTTTGCACGTTTAGGAAGTCTGTATTGCAGAGGTATTTTCAACCGACGACGTACTACACAGAATTATCACTCACTAACTTCCGTCGCCGGTTCACTGCTGAGCACGATTCTCGTTTCAGAACGAGAAGGTTTGGCCATAGTCCACCACGCTGGGCCGTCACACACCTTTAAGGGTAGGACTAGAGGGTAGGGTTTTTTCGAGGGTAGGACTGGAAAACTTAACAACGTTTTTTAAAGAGCTCTGTAAATTTTTATTGTTTTTAAATTTAAAAAACAGTAATTTTACACGATTTAGTACAATTTCATAGGTAAATGTGACTTACAGTACCCACCGGACAGTTAATTTCCTACTTCAAGTCACTTTATCACTTCACAAAAACCTATACTACAATCTTATTACACTGTCGCGTTACGTGTCACCAATAAATAATCATGAATTCACTAAAAGACTCCCTCAACGCTATGGCTGAAATGTTCCAGCAGAAGATGAGTGATTTCCAGCAGGGCCTCGATGGTACGCCGACGACTAACACATCCTTGGCTGCTGAGTTCAACAGTTTCAGGACTTTCGTGCTCTCCGCCATGAACACTTAAAAATCTACTTAAAGTATCTACTTCCTTATTCATGCTAAATTCATTTACGTAGTATCATAAAATACGTCTCATGTTATCGTAGCGTGCGTCGTAGCAGTTGCGTAGACATGCTACAACGCTACGGCGTAGGCGGTTGCCAAATACCGAGCACGTGCTTTGCGGTTGGCTTGTACGGGCTTGAGTCATTCGGACAAGTTGCTTATTGTTTATGGGTGCCTGGTACTTTAGGTTGTCTCGTGCATCCAGTGGCTAGCTAGGATCATGAGGTTCCGGGTTCGAGTCCCGGATTGGACAAAAAAATTATTGGCAAAGGCAATGTCGTTTGGTGATGCTTACATCTCCGTGTCTCAGATGTCGTTGGTCCCGCTCCGGATCTCTCTCCGATTGTGACGGATTGCCGTTCCATCGGATTCGGTACTTTATGGATAAATGTGAAATAAAAACAAATGCAAATGTATGGTCTACTTTCATGAACAATTTAATACCTGCTTGTCTCAACCTTCTCCAATGATGAAATAGGAGAAGTTTCTTCGAATTTTTTTTTTTCTAATTGACGATTAGTCAAATCAGGTACTTTTTGTCAAACTTCAAAACGCGCGCTTAGTATAGGATTTTGTATGAAATACTGAATTGTGAGTTGTGACGTCATCAAAAGTCAACGCACGTTTTTACTTGAAATGAAATGAAATGAAATGAAATGAAATGATTTATTTATTTCATGTAGGACAACTTGTGTCACTTATGAAACGTTAAGACTCTACAACCGGTTCGGAAAGATGATTCTACTGAGAAGAGCCAGCAAGAAACTAAGCAATCCCTCTTTTCATAGAAAAAAAAAGGTTACAATATGTAGACAACACAACACATACGTTACAAGTATTACACTGACTTGTGGGTCACTGGATGCGAGGCCGGTTGCTTCCATGCAACTTTGTCGTTAATAAAATCATCGATAGTGTAATAACCTCGACTTAACAAACGCTGTTTAACACAGTCTTTAAATCTATGTAATGGCAAATCCAGGAACTCTTTGGGAACCATATTATAAAAGCGTACACTCGACCCCACAAAGGATTTCTGCACCTAGCTTATGGCGGTTTCTAGTGTATCGATTGTGAGTATCGCCTACTTCAATCGGTAATTAAAAATGGTTGTCAAACACAAAATTATCAAGAGACGTGGATAATTATAACGCGTGAAACGTACGTTGAGAATACTTTGGAAGATTTGTGTGGTGTGTTGAATATCGCAAGATACTCACTGTCCCACATAGATAATATACCTACTATGGCGGATTATAGCGAATTAAACTTCCATTTCTTTCATTATAATGGTCTTTCGCAAAGTAACGCCTGCTTCTATCCAAAAATAAAATGTCTTTTGGCAGGTGATCTATTTAACTAAAACTAATTAAAAAATAATTTGTTTGACCAAGTAGTCGTCAAATACCCAATGTTATAGCAGAAATCGACGATATACTAAATTTCTCAAGCTTTATTTCCCTTTTTTTTAATAATAAAAATACAATGTTACAATAGTATAAATAACAAATAAGGATAAAAATAAAATAAAAGCTAGCTTAAGCTATTTCCTAAACCTACTTCCTATTTCTTATTTGCGTCTCGGTGGCCAGTGCTTGATTATATCACTAGACATATCATCACCAATGACTCTAAGAATTGGGTATTTGACAACTAGTCAAATCAGCAACTTTTTTTCAAACGTCAAAACGCGTGCTTAGTATGGATTTTGTATGAAATTTTAAGTTGTGACGTCATAAAAGTTCGACGCACTTTTTTTACTTAAATCGATAGTTTAAAATGGTTATTCAAAATAAAACTAGCAGGGGACGTGGATATTACGACTTTTGGGAGATCCTTTATTTAATAATCACTAAAAAATAATTTATTTCACTAGTAGTCAAATACCCAATTTAATTAACGAATTAAAAAATACGACTGCCCTGCCATATTACCTCCTTAGGAAGCGATTTGCATATATATAGCCTTTGGAATCTTATTCACCATTTTTATTAAATGATATTTTTTTGTGAATCACTGGATATTGAACTATAGTGTTATATATTTTTGGAATCTACCAATCATTTTCTAGATGATGATTATATAGTTAATCTTATTTTTTTTCAACTTTAGTCTTTAATGCGGGACTATGTCACCCCATTTATTTATTATTTATTTATTAAATTTAATTAGTACGAACAGACCAATTACACTAATTAATTAAAAATTATACAGCACAACTCACAATAAATAACAGTAATAATTAATTTAAAAAAATACAAATTTTGTAAAAATAAAAAAATACTTAACACAAATTAAAATTAAAAAAATAAAACTTTATTAAAAAAAAAAATTACTATCCTATGCCACCCGGAATAAGCTAGGGATTCCAACGATACCGGTTCAGGCGTATAGAAGTTATGGTGGAATATACAAACTCACACACATACATGAACCCTGAAAACAATATAGTCCCTTTTTTCAGGCAGTCGTAATAAAACCCAACCCCCCCTAGCTTTGTAAATACTAAAACTATAAGATTATCTTTCACATTATAAATTGATTTTACTTATTTATGCGTAAGTAGTTAACTTACGAACATTGTATCCTAATGATAGTTGTATCAATAGTATTTAAATTTAGATTCAGGTTTCATCTATGTATGATATGTGTAGGTAATAAATATTAATTCTTGCCTGCATTTCTACTGTAAAGCATATTTACGAGTATTAATGCTCGTCATAATACTTAATAATTACTGTAATTTTAGTTCTTTTAAATGTTTATAAAGGTGATTTTAGCCTGTAAAACGTTATAGCCTTAGGTAAAACTGTATTCTTAGATTATAAGAATGCCCATTTGTTTTTATGCCTTAAAATAAATTAATAATAATAATAAAAAATAAAGCCCATCTTTGAATGCGACGCAGTCAGCGCTCGACCCACATTCGAATCCTCCAGCTAACTAGATCAATATTACGACGCGGGAAGACCCGCGAGGCCCGCACGAGTAAGACTTCTTGTGTTTATGAACGCCTGGTACCTCCACCGCTGTATTCATGACGTAACTATATTATTATGTATAGCAAGTAAGACTTCTTGCTTTTATGAACGCCTGGTACCTCCACCGCTGTATACATGACGTAACTATGTTATTATGTATAGGATACATAAATATATATATATATGTCACCGTAGGATTGTAAACACCGTTAGATTATAATCTAACTCGCGAAATTGCAAACTGTCGAAAGATTACAATTTAAAGCATTATTTTCCGGTAGATTGTAATCTGATAGGTATTTAAACCCGATAAAACCTACTTGGTTATTTATGTCGAACCCTAACCTAACCTACAAGAAAGAGACAAGAAAACGTAAATAAAATGAATATTACAAAAATTGTCACTCAGAACATTGAACAGTTTACAATCTTTCGACAGTTTAGAATTGCGCGAGTTAGATTATAATCTAACGGTTTTTACAATCTTACGGCCTATGTCACCCGGAATAATCCGGGTGACATAGGCTAGTAAAATTAAAAAAAAAGTGATGGGGTGACTATGGTCCCGCATTAAAGACCAAAATTGAAAAAAGAAATTCGAAAATAAGATTAACTATATAATCATCATCTAGAAAATGATGAGTAGATTCCAAAAATATATAACACTATAGTTCAATATCCAGTGATTCACAAAAAAATATCATTTAATAAAAATGTGAATAAGATTCTATTTAACTAGATTTTAGATATTTAACTTTTTAGTTCGTTTTTTGACAGGGCAGTCGTGTTTTTTAATTTTTTTAAATATGACTTGTTACTCCGAAAAGATAAATAGGAGTATAGGAGAATAGGAGTGTATGAAAGGAATGAGAATTGATGATGAATATGATGATTACTTTATAATATTATGGATACTATGAAGATTGTAGCAATAAAATGGCCGCTTAGCGTCTAATGAGATCTTTAATTTTACTCAGACTCATTTGCGGACCCTACTATGTGTTTGAGAATGACAATAGATCGACAGTAACTCGTTTTTTTTTTAAATTCAATTTTGAAACTAAGAAGAAATTAAAATGTCTATACAAAAACTGAGTTATAATAACATCATATGATCTGTGTTTCCTTGACTGTTTGAAATCGTCGTCGTCGCGAAAATATAAGAAGCGTTTTCTTAATTAGAAAAAGCATTTCCAAACAAGTTATATCATAAAAAGTACGTATTATATACTGTGTGTGATTTAAACACATTTTAACAACACATTTCAAACTCCGTGGCGCAGTGTTGAGCGCTGTTGTCTTAACGTGCGGAGGTCCCGGGTTCGATCCTTGGCAGGGTTTGGAAATTTATAATTTCTGAATTTCCCTGGTCTGGCCTGGTGGGAGGCTTCGGCCGTGGCTAGTTACCACCCTACCGGCAAAGACGTGCCGCCAAGCGATTTAGCATTCGGGTAAGATGCCGTGTAGAAACCGAATAGGGGTATGGGTTTATAACTGCCGTACCCCTAACAGGTTAGCCCGCTACCATCTTAGACTGCATTACCATTAGGTGAGATCGCAGTCAAGGGTTAACTTGTAAGTGGATAAAAAAAAAGAAAAAAAAGTGGACATATTGTGCGTATTGATTGATGATGAAGAGAATCTCTAGGGTCTAGACTTTCATGAGTTCGTTAGATACTTTTGTATCGGAATGAAAAAGCATCGACGAGTTTCTATCTAGTATTTTTTAAGAATAAAAAAATACATTCGAGTTTTAATAGACAACGCATAGTAACCCCCAAAAATGACAATTACAAGCAGGTGATAACATATAAAGAAAGACACGTACAAAGTTCAGCGTTCAATTCCCGACAAAGCATTATATGCCATAACACGTTTGCGATAGAGTTCATAATGGCTTGAGAAGATGCACGTGTAATATGTGATCCAAATAGTGGCAGATAAACTTTAAACGAGACTTCTCAAGACCAATTTCGTTTGTAATTTATGTTCGAAGTAATTAAATCTTTTGAGTTGAACGCGTATTTTACACTGGTTTATTGGACTTCGTCTATATTTTGACGATCTATACGATAAAGTAGACCAGGGCGCGTTTGGAACCCTCGTAGCTTTAGTTTTATGATACCGTAACCAATAAGCATGACGACAGTAACCAAGAATCAATGAAATTATGAATTTATCTAATGAAATGGGATTCATGGATTATAGAAAACGTATTTATTTTTCTATTTCGAATGAGATTCCTATTTATTTTGATAAAATAAAACTATAAAATACAGCAATCCGCCATATTGGATTAAACACCAAGAAGCGAGTGACGTCACAATTGTTTGTTTTCGAGCTTACTAAACCTTATTTTTCTGCAGAAATAATATATTTTTTCGAAATAGTAGATACTTCTGAACATAATCTGACCATTTCTCAAAATCAGTCATCATGCCTATTATCACCATCATGTTTTTACCCGACTGCGGAACGCACAGGGTTATGTGTTCATCAGTCTATATATATTTGTTTGTTCCTTGCACGACAGCTACAGCCTAAACGCGTGGACCGATTTTGATGATTCTTGCACCAGATTATGCCGAGTATATCATTAGAGTGTCACTGTGGAAGCCGAATTTGAGAAAAAACAAAGTGGCGCCCTCTAGAAGCCATAATGTAACAAATTTAAAAAATAAAGTCGATAGACTATGGCGAGTGGGGTATCAATGAATAGGTCTTGCAAAATCATAGTTAGGTTCCCTTGATCATTTTCTCATTTTAACGATCATTTAGGATTTACGAGGTTTCAAAGGTTATTATTAGCTAATGGACTATATTATTTCGTTCATTATTTCATTAAAAGTATTATATTACTATGTAAATTGATAATAATGAAATTCACATCTTGTTTTATACTTTTTGGTGTCCAAGCAGTCGGGTTTTTTGTTTTTTTTTTAATTACTTTTTTATTTAAATAATAAAACGTTTTTTTTACTTAGTAATAAGTATTTTTTTTTCTTTTTTATTTTTTTTTGTTTTTTTTTTGGACCTACAGTGTACCTATATTGAATAAATGATATTGAGTATTGAGTATTGATGTCGGTCTGTAAAAGAATTGCGTAAAGAGAGATATGAGACGGATGTGACAATATGTCGATTTACAAATGAACTTTAACAGGTGCTTTTGAGTCGTCCTTTGAATCTACCACTGACTCGGAATACTACACTACAGCCCTTTAACGTCCCACTACTGGGCATAGGCCTCCACTCTCATAGGAGACAAGGCATTAGAGCTTATAGACCTATTACACTGCACTTTCCACAGGACCCGCTTTTAAGGGTGGGCGTGGCCTCTAGTTAAAGCGTCTCTTATTTCACAGCAATAAGGATCAAATTAGGGACCCTTACTCCCTAAACCTTATTACACAACACTGAATTAAGTGTAAGGGTCCCTGTGAAAAGTGCAGTGTAATAGGCCTACAAGGACTAATTTAAGGACCCTTACTCCGTAAATCTTATTACACAACACTGATTCAAGTGTAAGGGTCCCTGTGAAAAGTGCAGTGTAATAGGCCTATTAGACCCACCACGCTGGAATCTGGATGAAATTTAGCACAGATATAGTCTACTTTTCACATAGGCTACTTTTTATCCCGGAAAATTAAATAGTTCCCATTTTTTTTTTCTTCTTCTTTCTGAGGATTTCCCTCCTCCAAGAGAAAAAAAAAATGGGAAGTAAATAGTTCCCATTGTTTTTTTCTTCTTCTTTCTGAGGTTTTTTCTTCTTTCTGAGGATTTCCCTCCTCCAAGAGAAAAAAAAAATGGGAAGTAAATAGTTCCCATTGTTTTTTTCTTCTTCTTTCTGAGGTTTTTTCTTCTTTCTGAGGATTTCCCTCCTCCAAGAGAAAAAAAAAATGGGAAGTAAATAGTTCCCATTGTTTTTTTCTTCTTCTGTCTGAGGTTTTTTCTTCTTTCTGAGGATTTTCCTCCTCCAAGAGAAAAAAAAAAATGGGAACTAAATAGTTCCCATTTTTTTTTCTTCTTCTTTCTGAGGATTTTCCTCCTTCAAGAGAAAAAAAAAATGGGAACTAAATAGTTCCCATGTGAACCAAATTTCAATCCAGGCGAACGAAGTCGCGGGTGTCAGCTAGTAATAATATATTCGCGTTTTAAAATTAATTTGGATGAAGCAATGGCTCAATTTCCGGTTATTTGCTAAAAGACATAAATATGTCCTAAATATGACAACGATGGAGATCGCTGCCAAGATGTCAGCCGGGACTCAAACCCGCGACCCGGCGACGTAAATACAAGCTCCTATGTATTTTATCACTATTTTAAATCTAAACATTATTATACGACCTCTCTGACGCAGTGCTGAGCGCTGTTGTCTTAACGTGCGGAGGCCCTAGATTCGATCCCCGGCAGGGTCAATTTGGGAATTCATAATTTTTGATTTTTTGGCAATGGGTTATAATGATGTATCTTCACCTTAAAATGACAAAAACCGTTAGATTGTAATCTAACTAGCGAATTTGTAAACTGTCGACAGATTACAATTTAACGCATTATTTTTCGGTAGATTGTAATCTGTTAGGTATATTAACCCGATAGAACCTAACCTGGTTATTTATGTCGAACCCTGACTTAACCTACAAAAAAGAGACAAGAAAACGTAAATGCCTGGTGGGAGGCTTCGGCCGTGGCTAGTTACCACCCTACCGGCAAAGACGTGCCGCCAAGCGATTACGCGTTCCGGTACGATGCCGTGTAGAAACCGAATAGGGGTATGGGTTTAATATAACTGCCATGCCCCTAACAGGTTAGCCCGCTACCATATTAGACCGCATCATCACTTACCATCAGGTAAGATCGCGTCAAGGGCTAACTTGTAGTGAATTAAAAAAAAAAATACAATGAATATTTAAAAAATTGACACTCAGAACATTGAACAGTTTACAATCTTTCGACAGTTTAGAATTTCGCGAGTTAGATTATAATCTAACGGTTTTTACAATCTTACGGTGACATATATATGTCACCGTAAGCATAGTAAATGTTAGGTAAACATAGTATATGTTAGGTTTTATCGGGTTTAAATACCTATCAGATTCCAATCTACCGGATAATAATGGGTTAAATTCTAATCTTTCGACAGTTTAGAATTTCGCGAGTTAGATTACAATCTAACGGTTTTTGCCATCTTACGGTGATATATCCAAACTATACGAGCACATAAGACTTTCCATGGCTTCATTGAACCTTAGTTAATTTCATTACCTTAGTTAGTATCCTGTTTAATTGTCCACAATAAATACGCATTATATTTGCAGTGTGATATGAACATATAATGTGTATGCTGATAATAATGTCTTCATAAATACCTGACTGCCTCGTTGGTGTAGCGGTTAGCGTAGTCGACTGCGGATCACGAGGTCCTGGGTTCGATTCCCGGTCGGGCATAAAAATTGTTAGGTATTGGGTTTTTCTATTATGAAATTCTCAGTGCCAGCCCGGAGTTGGAAGCTGGCGGTGTTTCACCCCCGTGCCTCGGAGAGCATGTTAAGCCGTCGGTCCCGGTTATGATCACTGACATGATAATAGTCGTTAAAACCCGCCAACCCGCATTGGAGCAGCGTGGTGGGTGTAAGCGCTAATTCCCTCTCTCCTATGAGAGTGGAGGCCTGTGCCCAGCAGTGGGACGCTAATAGGCTGTAGTAGTAAGTAGTAGTAAGTAAATACCTGAAACAATAAAACAGTGAGTTTTAATTACAATGATTCCATTAGAATAACAGGTGAAATATTATACAAGTTAACTCAAATAAATTAAATAGAGTCGAAATGTCCCTAGCTGCTTGAATTGGGCATTTGACTACTAGTCAAATAAATTATTTTTTTGTGATTTTTAAATAAAGTATCTCCCAAAACTCGTAATATCCACGTCCCCTGCTAGTTTTATTTTGAATAACCATTTTAAACTATCGATTAAAGTAAAAAAACGAAATTTGATGACGTCACAACTTAAAATTTCATACAGAATCCATACTAAGCACACGTTTTGACGTTGGAAAAATAGTTGTTGATTTGACTAGCTGTCAAATTTCCCCAATTGGGTATTTGACAACAAACATCGAAATAGACTGAGTAATACTAAAATTGGTCCTACTTACGCAAAACAGAATCAACCCACACAATGACAGTTTTGAGAAAAAGACGTTTAAATGTTAAAATTGTGGGTACATTAAATGGGTGATAACCATGTCATAGAAATGTTTTATTCTGTCAAAATTGTCAGATCATTTTGATCTTTACATGGTCGATAGAAGGTGCATTTTAAAAGCTTTCTGTATACTTATCTCATTTTTGGCATGTGTGTGGATTGGTTCCTGTTTGCAAAAGTAGGTCCAATTCTACATCAATGACAACAAATCAAATTAATTAATTGTTTTTTAGTGATTATTAAATAGAGGATCTTTCAAAGGTGATGTGGACCTACAGTGTACCTAATTGAATAAATGATATTGAGTATTGAGTGTTAAAGTCAGAGGCATTAAGTATAGTTGGAAGTTTGAAACAATGCATTGATGTCGCATTGACGTGAACGCAATCGAATGGAATAGATAATGTATGAATTGCTCATTCGTTCGGTCACACGTCACTCACCTCGGTCCCAAACCCAAAGTGATTCACTGACGATTCAAAAGTACTTGTAAAAGTTTATTTGAACAAGTCATAATTAATAAAATCAAAAAACACGACTGCCCTGCCGAAAAACGAGCTAAAAAGTTAAAAATCAAAATTAATCTAGTTAAATTAGAATCTCATTCTCATTTTTATTGAATGATATTTTTTTGTGAATCACTGGATATTGAACTATAGTGTTATATATTTTTGGAATCTACTCATCATTTTCTAGATGATGATTATATAGTTAATCTTATTTTCGAACTTTTTTTAAAAAATTTAGTCTTTAATACGGAACCATGGTCACCCCATCAATTTTTTTTTAAATTTTACTAGCCTATGTCACCCGGAATAAGCTAGGGATTGTAACGATACCTCATTTATTAAAATCAGTTCAGGTGTATAGAAGTTATGGTGGAATATACAAACTCACATACATACATGAACCCTGAAAACAATATGCTCCTTTTTTCAGGCAGTCGTATAATAAATCGAATCGAGTCGAGTGTACGCTTTTATAACATGGTTTTTATTCATTTTTTTTTCAATTTTATTCTTTAATGCGGCACCGTGGTTACCCCATCCATTTTTATATACAAACTCACATACATACATGAACCCTGAAAACAATATACTCCTTTTTTCAGGCAGTCGTATAAAAAGGATGATCTATGGCGGCTCATGGTAGAAATGTCAGAAGAAATTTTGGGAGAAAGGTTGTGTTTACATTATACAATATTTGCAGTATTTTGCATATAACAATTGATGGAGAATAAAGTTGATGTTAATCTGAACGCCGAGGTTTTGTTACAAGCAACAACAGAATAATTATTTTGTATCATAAATAGAACAATAACAAGTAATTTCTGCTCAGTATGTAGTATGTACGGCAAGCTTGGACGTGGCCTAATTAAACCGCGCTTAAGTGTAATCACACATTGGACGTGTCTAATCCCTCAGTGCTATTTCTGTCTGTCTGTATGTCAACCGGCCGCAGCTCGGAAACTGATATGCGTAGCGGATGAGCTGGCAATCATATTATATTTATGATATTATCTCTATCTGGTTTGAAGAGAGTAGGCGATGCCCGCGACTTCGTCTGCGTGAATGTTTTTTTTTCTCTTTCCCGGTACACTAAAGTAAATTAATTCGATCTCATGTTACTTGCATTTAAAATTAATTTAGCAATATTTCTTAACTTGAACTTTAAAACAATCAGTTAAGGTCCAATTTACGTTAACCCCAAAGTGTTTCGATTCGAACTTTATCAATCGCACACTAACCCCACAGATGACACATAAAGACAGGTGCATACTAAACATACACATTTTACACACCGTATACATATATGTCACCGTTAGATTGTAAAAACCGTTAGATTATAATCTAACTCGCGATATTGTAAACTGTCGACAGATTGTGAACCGTTCAATGTTCTGAGTGTCAATTTTTGAAATATTCATTGTATTTACGTTTTCTTGTCTGTTTCTTGTAGGTTAGGTTAGGGTTCGACATATGTACTTAGGTTTTATCGGGTTTAAATACCTATCAGATTACAATCTACCGAAAAATAATGCGTTAAATTGTAATCTTTCGACAGTTTGCACTTTCGCGAGTTCATAATCTAACGGTTTTTACAATCTTACGGTGACATATATGCAGTCTAAATATAAATATATAATTAATCGCCTGTCCTTCCGTCTGTCCGTTGACTGATTTGTATCTTGTTTTAGCTGACGTCGAACCCGCTGGCCTTTACGATTCATATGTACTCGTAATGTGACCTATTGTTGTTCAAACTACAATACTATTTTCAGTTTTTGTGTCAAACGGAATTTTGTCAAAGTCAGTTTAACAGATGGAACGTGAAAGCGGAGCAGACCAACAGACTGATAGACTGACAGACAAAAAGACACACTTTTGCATTTATACTGCTTTGAATACTGCTAAATATAACATACTCGTACATTTAGTAGAATGTATGAGGCTGTCAAACTGTAATCATGTCAACTTTATTTCACCTGCTTTCTATGAATAAATTATTATTTATTTATTTTTTATTTCAAAAATGATTTATTTCAGCATACATTTTAACAAATAATTGTGGCTGAGGCCTTCTGTTAAGCATAAAAAATACCTGTGTCAGAATCGAAAATTTATTTATAATATTATTACGAATAATTCATAAGTGAAGCGATGATGCGTAAGTACAATTTTCATCAAAGGAAAAAATATTTAAAAAGATTAAATTAAATTTAAAAAGAGAAGAAAAAAAATATTTAGAAAGATAGACTAAATGTAAAAAATATCACTTTAATTTGAACTAAGCAGTAATGATTGTTAATGAATACTGAATAGTGATATCGATAAAATAAAAATTACCAAAAATCCACCATCAATATTTGATAGAAAGCAATTTAAAAAAAAAGTCTCCGTAGAAACCATAGATGTAGAATTGGTCCGCTAGACGAGCGAGATCAATCCAACATCTATGGTAGAAACCTCTAAAAAATTTGTTCTGTCGATGTTTGTACCAGTTTGATACGAAGTTTTAGTTATGTCTTTATATATACAAATAAATAAATCGTTTATTTGCTGGAAACATTAAACAAACATTAAAGTTAGTGATATTCGCATTTTTTAATTGGGTATTTGACAACTATTCAAATAAATATTTTTTTAGTGATTATTAAATAGAGAATCTCCCAAAAGTCGTAATATCCGTGTCCCCTGTTAATTTCATGTGGAATAACTAATTCGGAATATAGATTAAAGTAAAAGAGTGCGTCGAACTTTGATGTCACTATTCAGTATTTCATACAAAACCCCATACTAAGCACGCGTTTTAACGTTTGAAAAAAGTTGTTGATTTGACTAGTTGTCAAATACCCAATTCAGCAAGTTTTTTTGTATAAAATTATAAGTTGTGACGTCATCAAAGTTCGACGCACTTTTTTTTTTTTACTTTATTCGATAGTTTAAGATGGTTATTCAAAATAAAACTGGCAAGGGACGTGGATATTACGACTTTTGGGAGAGATCCTTTAATTAATAATCATTAAAAAGTAATTTACCTCAGCAGCAGTCAAATAAACAATTCGTATGATTAGGGTTTCTCGATTTCCAACCCCACTTCTACGGCATCGTTCATACAACACTTGTAATACATTACAGCTACAATGGCCGCCATGACAGATTTACGTGTGCCTTATTAGAGCACGGGTTCCGCACAATGGCGGCGGATTTATGTGAATGTTCGCGGATCTCTAATTTGAATTCCACACACACAAAAGAAATTCAATTCCGCAGACACCTTTATTACTGTTTGACACCTTTATTTAAACCTCCCCGGAGCAGTTATAAGGTCATGGATTCGATTCTTGGAAGGGGAGATTTGGGTTTATAATTTAGTAGCCTAGTATAATTTACTAGGTCATGACAGAGGATAGATTTAACGCATTTTTTTTCGGTGGATTGTAGTCTTTTAGGTATATTAACCCGATAGAACCTAAGTACCTGCCCCCCGATTGTGTAAGAAAAGTTCGGCGTCAGAGTAAAATAAACCATAAAGACATTGCATTAGAACTCAATTTCGTGTATCCATTCTCATACGTGGTATCGTACATACCTAAACGTATGAGAATGGATACACGAAATTGAGCTCTAATTCAATGCTGTTATGGTTTATTTTACTCTGACGCCGAACTTTGACGATTGGATTGGCAATTCTTACATAATCGCACCTCTGATTATTTATGTCGAACCCTAACCTAACCTACAAGGAACAGACAAGAAAACGTAAATACAATAAATATTTCAAAAATTGACACTCAGAACATTGAACAGTTTACAATCTATCGAGAAAAATAGCGTTAGATTGCAATCTGACGGTTTTTGCAATTTTACGGTGACAGATATATTGTTATTAAGGATTTATGATTCCCGTGGAAACTCTTTTTTCGGGATAAAATGTAGCCTATGTTTTAACTAGCTAATGCCCGCGACTTCGTCTGCGTGGATCGAGGTTTTTTCGTATCGTTAGAATCTCTAGCTTATTCCGGGTGACAAAGGCTAGTAAAATAAAAAAAAAATTGATGGGGTGACCGTGTTCCCGCAATAAAGACTAAAGTTGAAAAAAAAATTGAAAATAAGATTAACTATATAATCATCATCTAGAAAATGATGAGTAGATTCCAAAAATATATAACACTATAGTTCAATATCCAGCGATTCACAAGAGATATCGTTTAATAAAAATGTGAATAAGATTCTAATTTAACTAGATTAATTTAGATTTTTAACTTTTATGTTCGTTTTTTGGCAGGACAGTCGTGTTTGTTAATTTTTTAAATTATGACTTGTTATTATCACCGTTTCACAAATCTTAACTAAGGAACTAGTTAACTACATAACATCTCTCTCACAATCACGGCTTCGATGCTAAAAAGGTATAATAAAAGTAAATAACCGATTCCGTTGGAAATGTGATTGCACGTTTTCCAATTTTCCGCTTGGTTTATGTCAAAACCGCGTACGATTCTGAGGCCAAGAGACTCCATCACCAATATAATAGCTTTAAACGAGCAATACTTTTATTCTTATAAAATTTAACTAGTGGTTCACTCCGAACTGAGACCTCGCGGTATCCATAAGATAGTTTTAACTATATTGTAATAGTTAACTTTTAACATTAGACGCAAAAGAGCTGAAGAGTTATTGGAGAAACGAATAAACTTTACAGAGCGCCATCTATTGACATCGTTGTGAAGTTCTGTTAAAAATACTG
This sequence comes from Erebia palarica, assembly GCA_964035005.1. Taxonomy (NCBI): domain Eukaryota; kingdom Metazoa; phylum Arthropoda; class Insecta; order Lepidoptera; family Nymphalidae; genus Erebia; species Erebia palarica. The sequence goes on along the minus strand of OZ035994.1, from coordinate 250,455 downwards.
AAGCTCATTAAACATTTAATAATTTCGTTTCCTTATAATATTTATCTTATTTTAGTATTTGTTGTTCAAGTAGAGGATATAATTCAAATAATTGTTAAATTTTCAGGCTCAGCCTTTCAAAAAAATTGAGAGTTCTGAGGTCAACTTTGGACGTTAGAAAATCTCCACTTTGAAAGCCCCCCATTTCGTCAATTTTAGAGGAAAAAAAAATAAAAATTGTACTCTATTCCTAATTATCTTTAAAATGATATACCGCAACCCTATGTAATGCTATAAAAAATATTTTACTTCGCATTCGCTTCTATGAGAGCCCCCTGAAATAAAGATTTTTATAACTTTTTAAGCCATATTCGACTCGAGGTCATCGGTTTACATATTTAAACTTAAATTTGAAGTAATTACTCTAATATTTTCCGGGTTAATGTTAGTTTCTATATCGCACCATAACTTCTAATTCCCTGAACAGATTTGGATGTATGTTGTATCATTGGAATCCTTACATCATCCCGAGTGACACTGGCTATAATTTTTTTTAAATATATCAGGGTAGTCGTGTTTTTTTTAATTCTCTTCACTTCTTATGTGTTGTATGGTAAGTGCCTCGTGCGGGAATCGAACATAAACCCTCAGTTTACGAGTGGCTGGCAGCGTGCCAGCCCGTCTCCTCTGCACACAAGTGAGAACTAACTAACTTATGACTAACTCACTCCACTAACTTTAAAGCAAGCTCTGAAATCAAACAGCTAAGTCTTGGAGCAAACTTTGAATTGTACTACGAAATTTACGTGACGACGAAATAGAAGTGCTAGCCTAATTGTTAGAAGTTAGGAACTCAGGAAATCTAGGTTTCGAATTCTAGGCATGCACTTTTAAATTTTCCTTCAAGCTTACTTAGCTGATGCCCGCGACTTCGTCCGCGTTGATTGAGGTTTTCACCCGCGAGAACTCTATTATTTTCCGGGGTAAAAAGAGCCTATTTGTTATTCCAGGCTATAGTCTGGAACAACAAATAGGCTCCTTGTTGTTCCAGACTGTAATCTGGAATAACAAATAGGAATGACATGTAATGCGGAGGGAAGAAAGGCATACTACGAGAAGAATGATAGATATGCATGTGGAAGGAAAAAAGAGTAGAGGGAGACCAAAGAAAAGATGGATGCATTGTGTGAAAGAGGATATGCGTATAAAAGGGGTGAATAAGAGGTTGACGGATAACAGAAGTGAGTGGAAGAAGAAAACATGTTGTGCCAACCCCACATAACGTGGGAAAAGGGCAAGAAGAAGAAGAAGAAGTATCGAATAACACAAGAGCTCCAAAACATGCGTCTCTTTAGTGGGGCTAGAGTCTAGATCTTGAAGTTGTAAATGTAAGTTTATGGTTGTATTGATAGGAATGATAAAGATGCAGTGTTCACAAAAAGAAAGTGTATGTGCGCAATTCACACACGACAGAAGTGAAACTTCAGAAAAGTAGCCTACGAGAGAATGAGATAAATATAACTGGTATTGTATCTCATTTTCTCGCAGGCTAAATCAAATATATGTTTTATTTTTAATCAAATATATGTGTAGATGATTGCACCTTCCTAGGAATAAAAATTGATAAATACCTGAACTGGAAAACTCACATTGATTCTGTCTGTAATAAACTAAATAAATATACTTTCGTTTTAAATAAATTGTGTAAAAGTACCTCACAAAAAGTTATGTTAATGGTTTACTATGCATATGTAGATTCCATCTTAAGGTATGGCCTTATAGTTTGGGGAAATTCATGTGACATGGAAAGGGCATTCATAGCTCAAAAGAAATGCATTCGAGCAATATTTGGAACACCTCCGACAGATTCCTGTAAACCTTTATTTAAACGTTTACAAGTTTTGACATTGCCATATGTACATATTCCAAATAGCTGTTTTTGTTAAGTAAAAATAACATTCATCAATTTAAAAAAGCCATAGATGTTTTCATCAGAAATACAAGGAATACTGAAAGATTGGTTCTGGACAGAACTCCTAGAACTGCTTCTTATTTAAAAAGTTGTATGTGTGTATTAGAATATTTAATCTGTTGCCCAGGGATATTCAGACCTTGCCTATTAAAGCCTGCCCTCAGTAAATGGCTCTTGAGTTATTCATTTTATTCAATTAAAGATTTATTTAAAAAATTAAAAAACACGACTGCCCTGCCAAAAATCGAACTAAAAAGTTAAAAATCTAAATTAATCTAGTTAAATTAGAATCTTATTCACATTTTTATTAAATGATAGTTTTTTGTGAATCACTGGATATTGTATAGTGTTATATATATTTTTGGAATCTACTCATCATTTTCTAGATGATGATTATATAGTTAATTTTATTTTCGAATCTTTTTTTTCAACTTTAGTCTTTAATGCGGGACCATGGTCACCCCATCAATTTTTTTTAAAATTTTACTAGCTTATATCACCCGCCATAAGCTAGGGATTCTAAAAATACCTCATTTACCAAAATCGGTTCAGGCGTATAGCAGTTATGGTGGAATATACAAACTCACATACATACATACATGAACCCTGAAAACAATATACTCCATTTTTCAGGCAGTCGTATAATTACACGTAACAGGCGGAGCCCGGTGTTCCCGGGTCGCCCGTCTGGCACAGTGCCAGGAGGCTCGTAAAGCAGGCTTTATGTCACACGTTCGACTCCCGGCGCGGGCTGTGTGTCATAACGCCCGTAACGACGTGAATTATGCGCTATGTGACTTATATATTAATTGAATCTTGAGGAAATAACTTTAAATTAAGATTTACAATTTATGATTTTTTATACGGCTGCCTGAAAAAAGGAGTTAATATGTTGTTTTCAGGGTTCATGTATGTATGTATGTGAGTTTGTATATTCCACCATAACTTCTATACGCCTGAACCGATTTTAATAAATGAGGTATCGTTAGAATCCCTAGCTTTTTTCGGGTGACATAGGCTAGTAAAATTAAAAAAAAATATGGGGTGACCATGGTCCTGCATTAAAGACTAAAGTTGGAGTTGCCAACTTTTTTAACAAAAATACGTATAAAATGGTTTCGATAGGAAAAAATAAAGTATCTGGGAGAAAAAAAAAGTATTTTTCAAATTTTATGTTTTTACGTCAGAATGTCACCTGTCCTGTCACATTCACAACATCACATCTGACATCTTTTTCTTTATCCACTACAAATTAGCCCTTGACTACGATCACACCTGATGGTAAGTGATGATGCAGTCTAAGATGGTAGCGGGCTAACCTGTTAGGGGCATGGCAGTTATATTAAACCCATACCCCTATTCGGTTTCTAACATTTCTATCAGTAATTATAAATCGTTTCAACTTATGTGTACCGTTAAATAGATAAGTACCCATAATGAGTATTTTGTTTTACGCATCACAGTAAAGGTTGAAAATAAAGTATTTTCACATACTTTACTTGTATGCAAGAGTTTAAAGTATAATTACCAAAAATAAAGTAGGATACATTTTTATAAAGTATATGGCTGGTAACCCTAAAACTAACACTAGGCCACAATCAAACATTTAACTACTAGTCTTATATATATTTTTTTAATGATTATTAAATGGAGGATCTCCCAAAAGTCGTAATATCCACGTCCCCTGATAGTTTTATGTTAAATAACCATTTTAAAATTGATAAAAGTAAAAAATGCGTCGAACTTTGATGATTTAATGGGTTTGGGTTTAATATAACTGCCATGCCCCTAACAGGTTAGCCCGCTACCATCTTAGACTGCATCATCACTTACCATCAAGTGAGATCGCAGTCAGAAGCTAATTTGTAGCAGTAAAAAAAAACCATACCTCTATGACGTGTTAAAACTATCTGGAAACCGGTTCTGTCAATTGTATGAGGGTCGATATTGTTGAATACAAACGCTGTGCTATAACACGAAATATGATTTTGGAGTAATTCTAACTGGATTTAAAAACGTGGAATCCACGTGATTTGGTTTTATAAAAGAGAAGAGAAGGTTTTCGAGCATTTTCATTTCGAAAATCGTCAAAAACTAGAATAGACAGCATCAGAAGCTAGCGATAATGCAATGCAATAAAAGCCTGCTTTGTATCGCGGTGCAAGTGTTGAAAGCGATCTGCGGAGTGTCCCAGTTCCGCGTTTTGTGCCTGTACCTGCGATGCCGAGGACTGAATACACCATAGACAATACACACTCCGGGTATTGAGGGCGGCGATTAGGGGGAAGACCCCCTAGTGACACAATAGGGATCGAAAGAACACGAACAATTAATAGATCAACATATTTTACAATTCATAAATAAACCAATAAATAATAATATTCTGCACAAAGAACTTAAATAAAATTAAGCGTAATGAACATTAGTAAATAATAATAAATAAATAATAAACCAACAAACTATAAAAGTAGGCGAAACTAATAAAAGTAAAAGAGGTCTCCGACCACCATGTCGGAGGAATCATGGCCCTCTTGGAGCAAGAGGTATTAAAAAAAAAAAAAAAATAGGGATGATGACAACTCAGTCAAATCAACAACTCTTTATCAAACTTAACAACGCGCTTCTAGTATGGAAGTTTGTATGAAACTAGCATATGACATATGATTTTCTTAATTTTCCGGGACAAAAAGTAGCATAAGTCACTCTCCAGGTCTTCAACTATACCCAGGAAAAAAATCCGTTGCTCTGTTGCGGCGTGATTGAAGAACAGACTCTATTTAACGTCCTTGGGGATAAAATTTACAAAAACTGTGAATCACTTTTTTTTCAATATTCCACTTATCAAGTTTCACAACTATAACTTGAAAAATGAATGACTTTCATACAAACTTTCAACCCCTATTTTACACTTTTTTTCTTTATTGTATATTTTAAAATGGTAGTATCAAACTTTAAACTAACCGGGGATGTGAACTTTAGGTATTTTGGAAGACACTATTTAATATAATCAATTAGAAATAATAATTTATTTTTGACATCTGGCATCATCCCTGTTGCATCTCTATACTCTACTGTTATAATAATCCATACTTCCGTACTAATATTTTAAATGAGAAAGTGTGTCTGTCTGTCTGTCTGTCTGTCCGTCTGTCTATCTGCTACGCTTTCAGGGCCCATCTAATCAACCGATTTTGATGAAATTTGGCATGACATTTTGCATTACATAGTTAGGCTACTTTTTATGCTGCAAAGTTAAAAAATTCTCGCGGGAATTAAAAAAAGCTCAATCCTCGCGGGCATCATCTATTATATTATAAACTAGCTGAGGCCCGCGACTTCGTTCATGTGTTTTTTTAATTCGAAGCAAAGGTCTCTGAGTCTACTTGAGTCCGTCCGTCCGTCCGTCCGTCTGTCAGAGCCTTATAACTTCTGAATTACTGAACGCAATTACTTCAAATTTAAATATAATATGTAATCCAATGGCCTCCAGCCGAATATGGCTTAAAAAAATTTTATAACTTTTTATAAGCCATATTTAGGCGTCTCTCATAGAAGCGAATGCGAAGTAAAATATGTTTTATAGCGTTACTTAAGGTTGCGGTATATCATTTTAAAGATAATTAGGAATAGAGTAAAAAAAATTTTTTTTTTAAATTTTTCCCCTAAAATTGACGAAATGGGGGGCTTTCAAAGTGGAGATTTTCTAACGTCCAAAGTTGACCTCAGAACTCTCAATTTACTGAAAGGCTGAGCCTGAAACTTGATCAATCATTTGAATTATATCCTGTACTTGAACAACAGATACTAAAATTAGATAAATATTATAAGGAAACGAAATTATTTAATTTTTAATGAGCTTCAGTATTTTTAACAGAACTTCACAATGATGTCAATAGATGGCGCTCTGTAAAGTTTATTCGTTTCTCCAATAACTCTTTAGCTCTTTTGCGTCTACTGTTAAAAGTTAACTATTACAATATATAGTTAAAACTATCTTATGGATACCGCGAGGTCTCAGTTCGGGGCGAACCACTAGTTTATTTTCAGTTATAACTTTTCAATTCTATATGCAAGTAATATGTGTAAGCCAGTGTCACAGTCTCGCCAGCCAACGGGCTCGTTACACTAATCACAGTGTAAAGTGTAAAGTGTCAAGTGTAAAAACGTAATTACACTGGAACGTTCTCGTTATTACATCGCTGCTGCCATAAAACTTGGCGGAGAACTTTAATATAAACGTTTTTAATTTGTTTTAATTGAGTGTAGTAGAATGCATGGTACTATTAAGTAGTCAGTGATTAATGATTATACTAATACTATGTGATGCCCGCGACTTCGTCCGTGTGGATTACGTTGCTTACGTGATAGTTGCTTAGTCAAGATGATTATTTGTGAAATGGTCAAAGTCAAAGTCAAATAATGTTTATTCAATTTAAGTGGGTACAATACACTTATTGACGTCCAGTTATTTATAAAATATAATGGAGATAATCAGTAACGGTATCTTAAAACTGAAGCTACGAGGGTTCCAAACGCGCCCTGGTCTGAGAAGAGCCCACAGCAAACTCAGCCGGGTTTTTTTTTCATTATCACCATTTCACAAATAATCATCTTAACTAACCAACTATCTATGGATGGATGGATGTTTGTTCCTCAATCATGCTAGAACGGATCTGTATGTAATTTGGCTCAGAGATAAATTATATCCTAAATAACACATTACACTACTTTTTATCCCGGAAAATTTATGGGTTCACGCGGGAACCAAAAAACCTCAATGCAATGAAGGTACCAGAAATTCAATTCGCTATAATCCGCGACAACAGGAAAATCTAAGTGGTACAGTACTCACCACACCCAAAAATCCCCCAAAAACTACCCTCAACGTTCGTTTCACTCCGATACCGGAGCATCTTCAGGAGATGGATGGCCTCTGAGATGGAGGCAGATTTTCCTGTTGTCGCGGATGATAGCGAATTAAAGGGCATTGACCAAATTCGCCTAAGAATCAACACGTGTTTGAAATATACAGTAATTCTTAGCTTATTTTATAACCTTTATTTCAAATATTAGAATTCAACGGACACTACAAATTAATTACAAAATAAATAAATGGGTATTAAATTGATTGCTATACGTTTCCGTCTCTCGATTATTAACCACAGATCAATAACTTACCGGTTAAAATAATATGCAATACCACCGCTTGAGCGCTAGATCCGTATCGTGAGAAACAAGATAAACGCAGCTTAAAGTGCTAAATGCGCTAGTAATCTGAACAACGCCATCTATTGAAAGTACAATAATTTAATATATCTAACGCCATCTGTAATGTTTTTGGTGAACAACGGAGAATCTTTTCTTATCTACATACTGTTTACAGCTCTATTACAATTGGATAAAGATGGTATTTATTTGTTCAAGCAGATTGATTGTTAAAGTTGAAATAACCTCAAAATTGAAAATATTTTTGATAATAAGTAATTTCTAAGCAAGTGTCCGTTGTTTTAATCTGCTCTCAAGTATAAAAAGGTATTTATTTGTACCCTGTGATCAATGTTTTACGACTGTTGGTTCTTAGGCGAACTTTGTATGGGAACGGAACAATGTCTTTTCTGGTTCCTTCATTATGATGGACTTCCGCAAAGTAGCCCCTGCTTCTATCCAAACCTCATTCCACGTGGACGAAGTCGGATACATCAGCTAGTCTCCATATATTTGCAGAACAAAGGGCGCAACTTTGGGTCTCCATACCATTAATAATAATTATTTCCAAAAATAAGTCCTCAAACGCCGTAATTTCACAAATAATGGTATTTCTATGGGAATAACTGTGAACTATAAATCAGAGCGAATATTTCAGGAGCAGGCATCCCATTGTGCGGGACACCATAACTCACGGCGGCGGAATTAATTGCTGCTATTGTCTTCACTAGTAGGACTACTGTGGGGCAGGAGCTATGGTATGGTATGGTATAGTATGGTATGGTATTTTTTTTTATCCACTACAAGTTAGCCCTTGACTGCGATCGCATTGATGGTAAGTGATGATGCAATCTAAGATGGTGGGCTAACCTGTTAGGGGCATGGCGTTAAACCCATACCCCTATTTGGTTTCTACAGGCATCGTACCGGAACGCTAAATCGCTTGGCGGCACGTTTTTGCCGGTAGGGTGGTGGCAGGGAAAATTCAGAAATTATAAATTCCCAAATTGACCCTGCCGGGGATCGAACCCGGGACCTCCGCACGTTAAGACAACAGCGCCACGGAGGTCGTCAAAATGTATGGTATGGTATGGTATGGTATGGTACGCGGGCAGGACTAAGGAAAGCCTATTGGGTGCTGTGATTTAGAAATTGGCACTTAATAATCTATACTGAATACTAATATTATAAATCGAAACGAGTTGAGTGTACGCTTTTATAACATTTTTTTTTCTATTATTGAGTACCAATTAACAGGGGTGCTCAATATAATTACAATCTAGCCAGTCTATTTGACTAATAAGTAATTTTTCTTTAACCTAAGCTTATAATTATCTTAAGTGTTAAGAAATTGTCCAATGACGTATCTTAGTCTTTATTGATGCTAATAGACACTTTGTTCATGTGTTCTTTCATGCAGCACTATCTCTACACTATCACTATCACTATGCACTAACCCAAAGGGATTTGTTCTTTTTGGTCTTCTCACTAATTGCATAACGTCGAGCAACTGGATTGCCTCAACGTTAACGTGATGGTAAACCCAATGATCATGGACTTCTGCAAATTTGGTGATGTCTTTGTCGACGTATTCAATTTTCAGGTCGAGAACGAGTCCAGTGTACGCTGTTATAACATGCTTCCGAAAGAGTTTCTGGATTTGCCATTACATACATTTAAAGTCTGCGTTAATTAAGTTAGTAGTATTTGTTAAGTCGAGGTTAATATACGATCGATGATTTTCTGAATGACAAAGTAGCATGGAAGTAACCGGCCTCGCATCCAGTGACCCACAAGTCAGTGTAATACTTGTAACGTATGTGTTGTGTTGTCTACATATTGTTACCTTTTCTTTTCTATGAAAAGAGCAACTGCTGAGTTCCTTGCCGGCTCTTCTCAGTAGAATCAGTTTTCCGAACTGGTGGTCTTAACCTATCATAAGTGACACAAGTTGTAATATGTGAAATAACTAAATAATTTATCAAATGTAACAGTCTGGACGGATGGATGTTTGTTACTCAATCACACTAGAACGGCTGAACGGATCTGGACGAAATTTGGCACAGACATAGATTATAGTCTGGAATAACACCTAGGATACTTTTATCCCGGAAAATTAAACTGTCGTGCGGTGTAAATCGTCCCCGGCGTGTCTTCATCAGGCTACGCAGCGATCAATCAGCCGCAGATGCTGCGAACACGTCATCCATTAGCGACCAGCCATATCATACGAGCCATATGCCTAAATTAATATTAAATATGTAAAAACTGGTGTAGGGCGAGTCAGATGATAGAATATCCTAGCAATAAATTCCACTCAGACCTTTTTTGATGATAGATGATGATTATATAGCTAATCTTATTTTCGTTTTTTTTTCAACTTTAGTCTTTAATGCGGGACCATGGTCACCCCATAATTTTTTTAAAATTTTACTAGCCATGACTATGACACCGGAATAAGCTAGGGATTTTAACGATACCTCATTTATCAAAATCGGTTCAGGCGTATAGAAGTTATGGTGGAATATACAAACTCACATACATACATACATACATACATGAACCCTGAAAACAATAGATTCCTTCTTTCAGGCAGTCGTATAAAAAGAGAAACTAAGTAACATTATAATAAAGATAAATGACAAATGTAGGTATGAAAACAAGCATAATGAAATTATGACAAGACAACACTCCCGCGGATGTCACTCATAGCGCGGGGGCTCAAGACCCAATACCCATTGAAGACCAAGAGGCCAAGAGGCAGGCCTTAGCTGACACAAGGCGTAAAAAGACACACCCGGGTAAGAAGGCTCCGCTTCGAAGCCCTTTTTGTCCAAGGTCAAACGGAGAAGAAATGACTGCTGGCCAAACATGACATGACACCCTAATGACATCCCAAAAACTGGACACGACACCTCATTCAACGGATTTGACAACAAATAACGCTGAAGTGACCTATCCAATTAAAACAAAGGCCGATGCAGAGTAGGCGCGACCTCAGCCCGGTACAAAATGGCTGAAACACGTGGAATACGGATGTGGTTTCAACCCACGGCCTCGGCGGCTTACTTGGCAGATCCCAACGGCATTCTAAGCCAAGCCAAGGCCAAAGCAAGCAAGGCAAGAGACTCGGACCTTGGCTTCGGAAGATTTTGTCCCTCCGATGTCTTCCGCTGAAGTGACTTTTCCAATTGCCCCAAGGCCTATGCGGAGCTGGCGCGACCTTAGCCCGGTACAAAACAGCTGAAATAGATAATCCGGACGTGTTTTCAATGCAAGCCCTCGGCGGCGTACGAACTAGTCTAGTCCAATCGCCCTTCCATTCATCCCAACGGCATCCTAAGCCAAGCCAAGGCCAAGGAAACCAAGAGGCTCGGACCTTGGCTTCGGAAGATTTTGTACCTCCGATGTCTTCGAGAGTCTCCGATGTCTTTCCCTCTCTCCTATGAGAGTGGAGGCCTGTGCCCAGCAGTGGGACGTTAATAGGCTGTAGTGGTGGATGTCTTCGAGCCCTAGGGCTCATTTCTCGACACCTAGCGCTCGCCCAAACCCTCAGTGACGCTGTAGCGGCCAGTAGGGCTTACGTAGCATATTCAATCCACAAAAAAGAACCAGGTAGTCATTAATACTACCTGTGACTTGTGAGGACACGCCTGGGCAAGGAGGCTCAACCTCGAGGCCTGAGAGACTCCGGTGTAGAGTAGACACCACAACAAAAGCCGAATTATGAAGCAATGATTTATGGTAATTATTTGGTATTAATACATAGGCCGTATATCTTGCAGGCTGTTCTCTCATTAGTCAGGGCCCAGGTGTGGCGGGCACGCCTGTGGACGTCTAATTTGTTGCCCTACACACATTTGTGTGCTGTGGCCAGTGTGTGTTAGATCTAATGTTAGTATTAATCACTAGCAGCTTGTGCGCCTATTACTTACCATTATAGCCATAATACTAGATGATGAACAAACTGGGGTGATGGTCTAGACGTCCGGCTTTATAGTAGGGTGCAGGTCGCGGGTTCTAACCTCTAACTATTCGGAGTTATGAAGGTTTTAAGAAATTAATTATCACTTGCTATGGGAAGAAAGAAAGAAAGAATTGTGAAGAAACCTACACGCCCAAGAGTTCATCATAATGTCCTCGAAGGTGTGTGAAGTCTGACAGAAAAATTTCCCGTAGGAACTCCTTTAATTTTCGGAATATAAAAGTAGCCGGCATGAAACCTACATCTGAACCAAATTTCGTCAAATAGGTTTGTTTAAAAATATTTTTATTGTTCACTTTTAAATCGGTGGAACAGATTGGCCATGGAAGTGTTACATACAGACAGACAGACACTCTCGCATTTATAAAGTAATAGAGCTAGTATTATGTGGTAGAGTAGAATTTTTTGGCACAGTCGTTTTAAAGTATCGTATACGTCATCTAACTAACTAACTCGCGAAACTGCAAACTGTCGAAAGATTACAATTTAACACATTGTTTTTCGGTAGATTGTAATCTGTTAGGTATATTAAGCCGATACGACTTAATTCGATGTCGAATCTTAACCTAACCTACAAGAAACAGACAAGAAAACGTATATACAATGAATATTTCAAAAATTGACACTCAGTACATTGAACGGTTCACAATCTGTCGACAGTTAACAACTTCGCGAGTTAGATTATAATCTAACGGTTTTTACAATCAAAAATTCAAAATTCAAAATTCTTTATTTGCAGAAACATTCTTCACAATGAGATGTTATTTGTTAGTTTTCAGTATAAATGTTTCACCTTATGATAAGGCATGCAAAATTACATATTTTGTTTATATTATTTATTATCTACGGTATTATTTTTAGAATCTTACGGTGACATATATAAGATAGTTCAATGGCTGACTGCCATACAGTTTCAGGTTAGTAAAACCCAAAATTTTCCCATAATAATAAAGCGATAATCGAGCCGCGGCTGCGATACATATTAATGTGTATTCTAAATCTGTCCGTCCGTCCGTCGACGCGGTCTGTTGTGCTCCTCACTGCCGGCTGATTTATGGTCTATCTCTATGGCGTAGGGCTGACATAGTGATAATATTTCTATAACGAAATTCCACAACCCATTTTAAACTTGCCTATACACAAATTTAAGAAACCCATTAAAAGTATGCTCTTGAAAAAAGCTTATTATACTGTTGAAGATTATGTGAATTATTTTGTCACCGTCTAGTTCGTATGTTATTTTATTTATTTATTTCTTTACTACTAAGTTTGTGTTTGTACCTTCACTGTGTATGGTAGTTCCAAATAAAGAGTTTATTGATTGATTTATTTATTTATTTATTTATATTAATTTGATAGAGGAGCATGGATTTGATCACTCTAACAATGCTAAGGACACCGGTTACTTATGTATACATTGATATAATAATTGTAAATGAAATATTTATTTAAAAAGAACAACCACCGAGTTTCTTGCTGGTTCTTCTCGGTTCCAAACCAGTGGTAGATTCCCTTGACGATTCAAAAGTACTTGTTAAAGTTTATTTGAATAAAAAACATTTGAATTTGAATAATTTACACCACAAACTTAGCTGACCCGGTGACAGCGTTGCCAGTAGATATGAAAAATGAAAACAAAAACTAAGCAGGCATTAAAATTTGTTCCAATTTTGGCCACCGAGCTGGATAACTTGGTAGGACTATATCAAAATATGGAGGCAATAAAACAAAAGCGTTGAAAAAATACGGAAATCGTTTTTAAAGAAAGAAACGGGAAAATATAGGTTTGGTTTTATTAAGTTATTATCAGTGAATATTTAATATTAAAGGTTTGCGTTTATGATGCCTTTTTTTTTAAAACAAGTTAAAATACAAAATACAATCACGCTCACGAAGTTGCGGCATCATCTAGATTCCATTCCAAACTTAATATTATATATGCAAACGGGCGTCTGTCTGTCTGTCTGTCTAAGTTACGCTTTCATTGCCCATTTTTTCAACCGATTTTAACGAAATTTAGCACAGCGATAAGTGGCATTCCGGAGTAGGATATACGCTCATTTTTATCCCGGAAAATCGCCTCTTAACCCGTGACCTCGATCTCAGCTCTTGTGTAGATAAATGATTTATTTATTTCATGTAGGACAACTTGTGTCACTTATGAAACGTTAAGACTCTACCACCGGTTCGGAAAGATGATTCTACTGAGAAGAACCGGCAAGAAACTCAGCAGTTGCTCTAGGTAATAGATGTAATTAAAGAAAATAACAATGAAATCCAAAAATCCTGCGTCTGTTGTGAGAAATATTAAAAAGTCCAATCAGCGGCAGCCCTAAGCCCGATGCGTCAATAAAGCGGCCGGCAATTTAATTACTTTACGCAATGCGTGCATTTACATTACTGCCATCACTTCCCATATTATTATAATTTATTAATACTATATCAGAATTATTAGTTTTTAATATTATAAGAAGCCTAGATATCGATAGAACGAGGTTTTTGTAAAATTTCGTAATTGACACTCCGGATTCAACGTATTCGATTATATTTGATAGAATCAGGCGTTGCTGTGGGGAAGTCCATCTAATAGAGGAACTAGAAGTTTAATTCGCTATAATCCGCGACAACAGGAAAATCTATGTGGTGTGGATTAACCCAAAACTACCCTCAACATGCATTTCACTTCGATACCGGAGCATCTTCAGGAGATGTTGCCTCCACAATGCACGATTGTGAAGTGATGATCGAGTGGGAAATTCCGGCTTTTATACCTTTTTGGCGTGATTCAAACTATACCCCCGCCCCGTCCCCTTTACTACAGTATAAATTGAGTAAAGCTGAATTTGATGAGTTAAAATCTCAACCCCAACTCTTACGTCAAATGTATTTCCATATCTACTAGCCAATACTTATATTATAAATGCGAAAGTGTGTCTGTCAGTTTGTCTATCTGTCTGCTACGCTTTAACGGACCATCTTTTGAAACGATTTTGATGAAATTTGGTAATAATTTAAGTCACATCCCGGGGAAGGACATAGCCCCTCACGGCCAATCTTTTCATGCGATTTCGGAGAAAGGTACAGAGATAGGCTGCGTCCCGGGGAAAGTACAAAGCCTCAATTTTGGCCTAAAACTAAACAATTCAAAGAGTTCCCCCCTCGATTTTCCGCGGTTTTCTCTTACCTAAGTCCACGCAGATCAAATCGCACGCGTCATTTAGTATATTTCTTACCTAAATGTACAACAGCTCTGTTTCATGGAATTGTATTGTACTTATTTTTCCTTATTTTTAAGTCAATCTAAATTTAATTTAATTTTATGTAAGTAGACCTAATAAAACAATAAAGGACGAGTAGCCTAGTTGTGACAAAGCATATTAGTCGATAGTGAATGTTAAGCAACGTTGACCCAAGTCCATAACTGAGCGAAATGGGAGGTTCAAATTCAACCTTTTCGTTTCACTAACATCTGATATTAATCGTTACAAAAACCTAAGAGTTTAAATACTCTTAGTCGAGTCGTACGCGGAAGAACCTGGGAACCCACTGCATCATTATTATCCCAAGAAAACTCCAACTTACGATTAATGTAAAGGGGCCACGACCCTCAGTAATGAGGAATACGACGCAAAGAGAGACGAAAAAATGTAACAGCTTTCAAGTCTATCGAACAGGCTAAAGATAGCCTATAGCTTATTATAGATACATGCATATAGGCTTTAAAGTTGAGTGTTCAGGTTCTTGAGATGCAGCCGATCGCCTGAGGACTACTCCAGGTCTAGACCGCACAATGCCTGCACTCTGAACCTATTCTCAGTCTAGGCTTAGCTCTTGAGTGCACTCCGATGAGAAACTCTCAAGCACGGCTATATATAGATGTTACTCTCGGAATTGTTGATACCAGAAACCAGAAATACATGCCTAGGAATTATATTTTTATCAACTACAAGTTAGCCCTTGACTGCGATCTCACCTGATGGTAAGTGATGATGCAATCTAAGACGGCAGCGGGCTAACCTGTTAAAGGCATAGCAGTTATATTAACAACCCATACCCATAATCGGTTTCTACACGGCATCGTACCGGAACTCTAAAAAGCTTGGCGGGACTAGTGGTAACTAGCCACGGCCGAAGCCTCCCACTACGCCAGAATGGGGAAAATTCAGATATTATTATTACCAGCGGCGTGCAGTTCATAGAGGCATAAAAGTACTGCTTACCCAAATGGAACACGTCAATGCTAATAATATTTCATCAAAACAGCTAGTAAATAGGTATTCTGACTATCTAATGCCTAAATGGTAAAGACACTCGACCTCCCGTACGAGGTCGCGGGTTCGATCCCCGGGCACACCCTACTTTTTTGAAGTTATGTGCATTTTGAGATAATATCACTTGCTTCAAACGGTGAAGGAGAACATCGTGAGGTAACCTGACGTCCATACACACATATATATAAAACATGATGGTGATAATCAGTTATGGTATCTTAAAACTAAGGTAACGAGGGTTCCAAACGCGCCCTGGTCTGGGAAGAGCCCACAACAAACTCAGCCGGGTTTTTTTTCATTACCACCATCTCACAAATCATCTTAACTAAGCAACTATCAGAGCCATTAGAGCAAATTATTGCCAAGCCTCTTTTACATGGTAATAAAATTTTTCTGTGAGTTTACGTTCTTCATAATGTTCTCGATAGTGTGTAGTCTGCCAATCCGTACTTGGCCAACGCGGTGGACTATGCCCAAACGCTTCTATTCTTGAGAGATCACTCCTCGTGCTTTATACGATGTAGTATTTGACTAGGGGTATGGGTTTAATATTACTGCCATGCCCCTAACAGGTTAGCCCGCTACCATCTTAGACCGCATCTCCACTTACCATCAGGTGAAATCGCAGTCAAGGGCTAACTTGTAGTGATTAAAAAAAAAATTCATAATATGATATGCAATACTCAATATCATTTATTCAATATAGGTACACTGTAGGTACACTTATTGACGTTAAACATTACTTACTTATAAAACATGATGGTGATAATCGGTTGCGGTATCTTAAAACTAAAGCTACGAGGGTTCCAAACGCGCCCTATGCTTTGTCTTAACCAGGGCCATTCGTCCCTCAAAAACTTGCTTGCTAACTATGCATTGCATTTAACAAGTCATAATTAAAAAAACTGCCCTGCCAAAAAACTAACTAAAAAGTTAAAAATCTAAATTAATCTAGTTAAATTAGAATCTTATTCACATTTTTATTAAATAATATTTTTTTGTGAATCACTGGATATTGAACTATAGTGTTACATATTTTTGGAATCTACTCATCATTTTCTAGATGATGATTATAATATAGTTAATCTTATTTTCGAATATTTTTTTTCAACTTTAGTCTTTAATGCGGGACCATGGTCACCCCATATTTTTTTTTACTAGCCTATGTCACCCGGAATAAGCTAGGGGTTCTAACGATACCTCATTTATCAAAATCGGTCCAGGCGTATAGAAGTTATGGTGGAATATACAAATTCAAATACATACATAAATACATGAACCCTGAATAGAATATACTCCTTTTTTCAGGCAGTCGTATAAAAACATGATGGTGATAATTGGTTACAGTATCTTAAAACTAAAGCTACGAGGGTTCCAAACGCGCCCTATGCTTTGTCTTAATCTAGGCAATTCGTCCCTCATAAACTTGCTGGCTATACCTATGTATTGCATTTTAAAAACTGCCTCGTTGGCCTAGTGGTTCGCATATTCGACTGCGGCCGACGAGGTCCTGGGTTCGAGTCCCGGGTCGGGCCATAATTAAATGTTGGGTTTTTCTGACTAGAAATTCTCAGTACTAGCCCGGAGTTAGGAAGTTGGCGGTGTTTCACCCCCGTGCCTCGCAGAGCACGTTAAGCCGTCGGTCCCGGTTATTATCACTAACATGATAATAGTCGTTAAAGCTGCCAACCCGCATTGGAGCAGCGTGGTGGGTGTAAGCTCTAATTCCCTTTCTCCTATGAGAGTGGAGGCCTGTGCCCAGCAGTGGGACGTTAATAGGCTGTAGTAGTAGTAGTAGCATTTAAAAGAAATCGCTTTGTAGATGATATAGACCGGCGCGTGCGCAGCCTCGGCCGACCCAAATACGATAGATCCACATTGATAGATTACAGCTATATATATAGGTTACGGGCACTTGGGCCGCCATTCGGAACAGCTCTTCGGTTTGAGATTAAACCCGGCATAGATATTTTATCATTACCGTTGTAATCTGTTTTGGTTGCCAAATAAATAACAATCTACAGGTACTAATATTATAAATGCAGAACGTTGGATGGATGGAAGGATGTATGGATGTATGGATGGATGGATGTTAGTCAATCACGCCATAACGGTTGAACGAATCTGGATCCATGGCACAGAGATGGATTAAGAATGAGAATTTATGAACGCGTGAATTGAGGTTTTGTGGTTCCCGATTGAGGTTTTGTGGTTCCCGCAGGAACTCTTTAATTTTCCGGAATTGAAAGTAGCCTACGTGTCCAGACTATAATCTATCTCTATGCCAAATTTCATCCAGATCCGTTTTGCCGTTCTGGTGTGATTGATTAACAAATTCAAACTTTCGCATTTTTAATATTAGTATTGTATGGTCGGGGAAAAAGTTTCTTCGTATTTTATATACATATTCAAGACTTTTTTTTCAAAGTTTATAATTATAGTATGTGCCATTTTGTTTGATAACTTTTTGCCATCTTGTAGCTCTCTCTCTCTCTTGTTGCTCTAGCTTTAGTTTTACTAAACAAAAATACCGTAACTAATTATCACCATCATGTTTTATAACTAATCGGACGTCAATAAGTGTACAGTGTATAAATATATTTTAAATATATTTTTAATGAAGCCAACAGTCATATTATGCGGTTTCATAAACTACCTCAAGCTCTTGGTCACGGCGTTTGTCTTCTTCTTGCCAAAACGACTGAACTGATTTGACTGAAATTTAGACTGAGGATAGCTTATACCGTGAATTAATACCTAGGCTACATTTAATCCCGGAAAGTCAAACAGCTGTACTAGAAGAATTTATATTGTGTGGTGGTACGGAACCCTTTGCGAGCCAGTCTGACTCGCATATGACCGGATTTTTAAACTAAATAATTGTAAATAAAAAATACATTTTTTTTTAATTTTCAATAAAAAAAAACAAAATAGTGTCATGATTTTCTAGTTTTATATTCTGTGCAACGACATTCGCAATAAATATAAGGCCATAAAGGACTTGAATCCAGGGCCGTAAAATAAAATAATTAAAAAAGGGGGAATTCTGAGGGCCAATGGGGACGCACCCGCCAATGGAACGCGAAGGACGAAAAGAAAATGTGAGGGAAAAAGGACTGTGATAAATAATTAAATTAGGTACTCTAGAATGTGATATTATCGGAAGGAATAAAGTATATTAATGAATATTGGGTTTTTAATTTACTAAAACAGGTATTTTAATCTATATTATACAATTTTTATTGAAAAGTGTAAATCTCAATGCGTTACAGACGTCGATAACAAATAAATTCGGTCGAGGAACCTCTTAAAAATTCCAGAGCATCGTATACAACATAAACAAACCGATCGGAATGTATAATAACACACAAACAGACCGACCTGTTAAAATAAACCTCAGTGTATTTACTATATGACTATACGACTCAACGGATCAATGAATGTATTTTTAGTAGATAGTTGCTTAGTAAAGATGATTATTTGTGAAATGGTGATAATGGAAAAAAAAGAGTTTGCTGTGGGCTCTTCTCAGACCGGGGCGCGTTTGGAACCCTCGTAGCTTCAGTTTTAAGATACCGTTACTGATTATCACCATTATATTTATAAGTGTAGTATACCTACCTTAATTGGGTATTTGACAACTATTCAAATAAATATTTTTTCAGTGATTATTAAATAGAGAATCTCCCAAAAGTAGTAATATCCCCTGTTAGTTTCATGTTGAATAACTATTTCAAAATGTCGATTAAATTAGAAGAGTGCGTCGAACTTTGATGACGTCACTATTCAGTATTTCATACAAAACCCCATACTAAGCACGCGTTTTGACGTTTGAAAAAAATTGCTGATTTGACTGCTTTTCAAATACCCATTTGAATAAACATTATTTGACTTTGACTGGACTTGAGAGAGACTATAGAGTTTTATCTTGATATTTCCATGGACGTATTATATACCTACTCGTAATCTTCAACAAAGTATTTTTTTTATCCACTACAAGTTAGCCCTTGACCGCGATCTCACCTGATGGTAAGTGATGATGCAGTCTAAGATGGTAGCGGACTAACCTGTTAGGGGCATAGCAGTTATATTAAACCCATACCCCTATTCGGTTTCTACACGGCATCGTACCGGAACGCGTAATCGCTTGGCGGAACGTCTTTGCCGGTAGGGTGGTAGCCACGGCCGAAGCCTCCCACCAGGCCTGGGAAAACCAGGGTTTGTTGGTTTTTGGGATACAAAATATAGCCTTTACATTGACCCAGAATCTTATCTATAAATTAGCTAAGTTGCATTGAAATCCATCCAGACAAACAGAGAGAAAAACATAACTGTTTACCAAATATCGATGGTAAAGAGCATAACCCAGTTAAAATTTTCAAAAAATATTCAATGTACAGAAATCCACGAGTTACAGTTTATCTATACTTCTATACTTTAATATTATAAATGTGAAAGTTTCGATGGATGGATGTTTGTTACTCAATCACGCCCCAACGGCTGAACGGATCTGGACGAAATTTGGCACAGAGATAGATTATAGTCTGGAATAATACATAGGTTACCTTTTATCCCGGAAAATTAAAAAGTTCCCGCGGGAACCGGAAAACCTTAAACCACGCGGACTAAGTCGCGGGCATGAGCAAGTTTATAGATAAATTCCTGGGTTTACATTTTTTTTTATCTGCTACAAGTTTGCCCTTGACTGCGGTCTCACCTGATGGTAAGTGATGATGCAGTCTAAGATGGTAGCGGGCTAACCTGCTAGTATTAAATAACAAGAAGTATGATTAAATGGGCCGAATTTTACGTAGTTTATAACTTTACAAGAAACTATTTGTCAAACTTCGGTCAAAATATGTAGTTGCTAAAACTCAATATCAAAATAACTGCAGGCCATAAATTGCGACTCCATTTTGACAAAGTAGTCGGAACATGGCGGCCGGAAGCGGAAATTTTAGTGTCACCGCCATCTTGAGACACGAGAGTGTACTTCCGGTGCTCCAGCGCTCTTCAAGTACCTACTTGTTGATTTTAAACAGAGTTTAGGAGGTGGGAGGGATGACGAAAAAAGACGTGCTTTAAATAGACTAACAATTGAGGCATTGCATTTTTTGTATAATATGTCACCGTAAGATTGTAAAAACCGTTAGATTATAATCTAACTCGCGAAATTGTAAACTGTCGAAAGATTGTAAACTGTTCAATGTTCTGAGTGTCCATTTTTGAAATATTCATTTTATTTACGTTTTCTTGTCTCTTTCTTGTAGGTTAGGTTAGGGTTCGACATAAATAACCAAGTAGGTTTTATCGGGTTTAAATACCTATCAGATTACAATCTATCGGAAAATAATGCGTTAAATTCTAATCTTCCGACAGTTTAGAATTTCGCGAGTTATATTATAATCTAATAGTTTTTACAATCTTACGGTGACCTCTATAAACGGGCCATATTGAAAAGTTTTGCGATTTATGGAGGCCATTTTATTTGTAAACTAGTCAAAATACAACGCTCATATAAAAAATTAAAGTGATATAAAAATTATAATAATGGCGTTTCAAATCAGCGGTAGATTCACTGGACGCGTCCACTTGTAAAAGTTTATTTGAATTTAAATACATTCCCAAGGGATCTTTTTTATACGACTGCCTGAAAAAAGGAGTATATTGTTTTCAGGGTTCATGTATGTGAGTTTGTATATTCCACCATAACTTCTATACGCCTGAACCGATTTTGATAAATGAGGTATCGTTAGAATTCCTAGCTTATTCCGGGTGACATAGGCTAGTAAAATTTAAAAAAAAATTGATGGGGTGACCATGGCCCCGCATTAAAGACTAAAGTTGAAAAAAAAATTTCGAAAATAAGATTAGCTATATAATCATCATCTAGAAAATGATGAGTAGATTCCAAAAATATATAACACTATAGTTCAATATCCAGTGGTTCACAAACAAATATAATTTAATAAAAATGTGAATAAGATTCTAATTTAACTAGATTAATTTAGATTTTTAACTTTTTAGTTCGTTTTTTGGCAGGGCAGTAGTGTTTTTTAATTTTTTTAATTATGACTTGTTTTATTATCCTTAGTCCATAAGTAAAAGATGTAAGTAAATAAGTAAATGTTTCTTTTGAAAAGGGTCATAAAATATAATATGGGTCAGCGGAAAGCGCATCAAAGTTCGTTCAGTAGTTTTTAACGAGGGCGGAAAATTTGCGCTTTCCGCACTACGATCATTGAGATGCATTGTTTGACAGAGGAAGATACCTTGTCTTTGGTCTTGCCTACTGCTTGGGCTGATTTTGCTTTTAAATCCATATACATACTGATATTATAAATACAAAAGTGTCTGTTTGTCTGTCCGTTAGTCTGTCTGTTTGTCTGCTACGCTTTCACAGCCCATCTTTTCAATCGATTTCGATGAAATTTACGAGGGCGGAAAATTTGCGCTTTCCGCACTACGATCATTGAGATGCATTGTTTGACAGAGGAAGATACCTTGTCTTTGGTCTTGCCAGAGCTTATTTTGCTTTAAAATCCATATACATACTGATATTATAAGTACGAAAGGGTGTCTGTCTGTCCATCTGTCTGTCTGCTACGCTTTCACGGCTCATCTTTTCAACCGATTTTGATGAAATTTACAGGTACAGGGATAGGTGGCATTCCAGGGAAGGACATAGGATAATTTTTATCCCGAAAAAGTAAGGAGTTTCCGCGGGATTATAAAAACATAATCCTTCAAAAATCATCTAGTACTAACATAAATATATTGCATGGATGGTTGTTATAAAATTCATACTAATATTTGTATCCTAATCCATACTTAGCTCTCAGTGTAGCTTTACAATTTTCTACGTTTTTCCATGACTTTTCCTCTAAAAAGCTACGCTGTTATTACTTACACACGGTTCCAACTAATCACAGCCAGGGAGCTAGATGCACCTTTGTCTCACCGACCTACTTGTTAGTTTTGGAGTAATCTTACCTTTTGTTTACCTTTCGCAGTCATTTCCCAACCTTTTGTGCTGAATACTACGAGCGTGTATCAGATGGGTGTGTTTTTGCACTTTTGTGAAAAAACACCACTTTTCTTTGGAAAAAATGAAGACCACACGTGAAAAAACAGTAGAAAGACCTTTACAGATTAGGGAAAATTCAGAAATTATATATTTCCAAATGTATCCAGACTGTAAAAGAATAAAATTCGCGTACAATTGCTGACTTCCTTTGAGATTATGAAATTTGCCCGCTGCAAAAAGCCTATAGAGGCTTTATATAGCTTATGCAGGTTTTTATTATTTAAAACTAATAACCTAAATCCCAATTTTCAAGTCTCTTGAAACTTGAAAAACTTGGAACCCTTAAGTAAGTTCAATTTTTTTTTTTCCGTTTATTCATTTTTAATGCTCCGATTATTGCGGGGACTGCGAAATCTGTGAATTTTTTTTCTATAGGGGTAGGATTTTCAAAAATCCTTTCTTAGCGAATGTCTAGTGTCTACGTCATAAAAGCTATCTTCATGACAAGTTTTAGCTCAATTCGTCGAGTGGTTGAGTTGATAGATCAGTCAGTCAGTCAACTTTTCCTCTTATATATATGCGAAAGGATATAGGAACCCAATGCATTGTTATCCCAAGAAAACTCCTACCATTATTTGATTAATGGAAAGGGGTCACGACCCTCAGTTATGAGGAAAACGACGCAGAAAGAGATTCAGAACATAAAGCGCGCCTGTTCTATGGAGAAAAATCTTTATAGAGAACCTCCCCAAATAACATTGGAGTGTTGAAGTCGTTTGAGGGTAGCTGATTAAAGGTCGGGAGGTCATGTCGTGCCAATTAATTGACCCCACGACCCCAATAGGGCGTACATCCCCCCGAGATGAACATATTGGATGCTGAGCGGGCGGGACCTGATTGCATCTTGTTGGGATTACTTTTATATGTAGAAAAATACGCATTGAATTGAGAAACTCCTTTGTAGTTTTTGGTTACAAATTGATATGTGTGATAACTCAGTCACACCAGAACGGCTGAACGGATATGGATGTAATTTGGCACAGAGATAGACTTTTAAACCCGGCTGAGTTTGTTGTGGGCTCTTCTCAGACCAGGGCGCGTTTGGAACCCTCGTAGCTTTAGTTTTAAGATACCGTAACCAATTATCACCATCATGTTTTAAAAGTAAGTAATTTTTAACGTCAATAAGTGTACCTACAGTGTACCTATATTGGATAAATGATATTGAGTATTGAGTATATAGTCTGGAAGAAGTCTGGAGTTAAGTCTGCCAATTGTGCGCTATTTTGCCCAGTGTGGTGGACGATGGACAAATCCTTATCATTCTGAAAGTGGAAGTTTAGGTGATAATATCGTGAACAGGAAGTTTGACGAATTATAAAAATAAATTAAATACGAGAAATAATTCTATAGTATTCAGGTTATCGCGTTGAAAAAAAGCTTTTCTTTTAAAACCGTTTCCATTAAAATCTCATTTCGAACATTTTACTGACGCTGCTTTTTTTTCATATCGACCCATCCTTTATTCTCCTGTGTCACAAATCATTGTACAACGTGGTCGTCCGCGTGGAATAAGATTTTGTAATTCCCACGGGAACTCCTTAATTTTCCGGGATGAAAAGTATGACTAGTTAAATGGGTAACTTTTTTCAAACGTTAAAAAGCGCGCTTAGTAGATTTTGTACAAAATACTGAACAGCACTTTTTCTCTATAATCGATAGTTTAAAATAGTTATTTCACATAAAACTAACAGGGGCGTGGATATTACATTATGGAAATTCTCTATCAATAATCATTAAAAAAATATTTTACTAGTTAAATATCCAGTTAAAAATTTTGCTCAATTAACTGCCCCCCGATTGTGTAAGGAAATCTTAATCGTTTGTCAAACGCATAATTCGACCTGTTTGAGGAGTTCAAAGATGGCGGCACGTCAAAAAGCATCTATGAACTCCTTAATCAGTTAAAAAAAAAAAAAAGAATTAAAACGAAAAATTATTTATTTGAAGAAACCAAAATTTAAATTTGTTATATTATGATTAACTTATTAAATTTAAAAATTCATCTATTGTGTCCTAGTTAGTCCTCGGTTAAGTCTAATTTTAGGTGCTTAATCATAATACGGTCTCCGTGATACAGGTTCCCTAGTGCGGAGACCAAAGTAAACTTAATTGAATGTAACCTGTTTACTGGTAATAAATATATTTTTATTTATTTTATTTTATTCAGTTCGAGTAATACGTTTTAAGCTGCCAAATGATTACGATTCGCTTAGACAATTGGACTTCTGATACTAGCCCGGAACAACGAGTAATTAGACAACTCTCATAGAGAGTTACATAATTGTTCCGTTGGCCGTGGAGTCTTAGTGCCAAAAATATTTTGCGAGATATTTCACAGCGGGTAATTGCCTCATCTGGTGACAGAAGGGGAAATTTTTGCGCAAAGGATCAGCCTGGCTGTCCTGCGCGGAAATGCAGCCAACATTCTCGCCACCTTTCCACGCGGGCATGATTTATATAGTAATTAGGTTAGGCTAGCTAGGCATTAAGTCTTAATGCCAAAAATATTTTGCGAGATATTTCACCCCGGCTAATTGCCTCATCTGGTGACAGAAGGGGAAATTTTTGCGCAAAGGATCAGCCTGGCTGTCCAGTGCGGAAATGCAGCCAGCATTCGCGCCACCATTCCACGCGGGCATGATTTATATAGTAATTAGGTTAGGCTAGCTAGGCATTAAGTCTTAGTGCCAAAAATATTTTGCGAGATATTTCACCGCGGTTAATTGCCTCATCTGGTGTTAGAAGGGGAAATTTTTGCGCAAAGGATCAGCCTGGCTGTCCAGCGCGGAAATGCAGCCAGCATTCGCGCCACCATTCCACGCGGGCATAATTTATATAGTAATTAGGTTAGGCTAGCTAGGCATTAAGTCTTAGTGCCAAAAATATTTTGCGAGATATTTCTCCGCGGTTAATTGCCTCATCTGGTGACAGAAGGGCTTTCTCATTTTTTGCGCAAAGGATCAGCCTGGCTGTCCAGCGCGGAAGTGCAGCCAGCATTCTTGCCACCATTCCACGCGGGCATGATTTATATAGTAATTAGGTTAGGCTAGCTAGCATTAAGTTCTATTATCTATTGTATTATTTTCAATAAAAAAAAAGAAAAAAAAAGTGAGCATTAAGTTCTATTGTATTATTTTCAATTTAAAAAAAAAATTAAAAAAAAACATCAATCGCGGCCATCGCGCGTCCGGAGCTGAGCGCGGAACAAAGTGAACTAAAAAACATCGGTGGCCACTATTGTATTGTTGATCACTAATCCTTTGTGCTCCGCGCACAGGCCAGCCACGGCACAGAGGCGACCGGCCATTTCTTCTATTTAATTTTCTTATATTCAAATTCAAAATGCTTTTTATTCAAAAAAACTTTCACAAGTTCTTTTTAATCGTCGATTAAATCTACAACTGGTTCGGAATGCCATTATATAATTACATTTTTGGAACTTTTTCTAGTGAAAACCAAATATAGTACAATAACTTTGGTATTTCAATACTTCGAGTGTGCTTTTTGAGTCTTGATATAAATTTATTGTTTAATATAGTTAAAGGAACAATTCACTATTTTTTTTGTTATATTCGGAAACGGTAATAAGTTTTCTGAAATGCTTCAAGGTTTATTGTATTTTTATACGACTGCCAGAAAAAAGGAGTATATTGTTTTCAGGGTTCATGTATGTATGTGAGTTTGTATATTCCACCATAACTTCTATACGCCTGAACCGATTTTGATAAATGAGGTATCGTTAGAATCCCTGGCTTATTCCGGGTGACATAGGCTAGTATAAAAACAAAAATTGATGGGGTGACCATGGTCCCGCATTAAAGACTAAAGTTGAAAAAAAAAATCGAAAATAAGATTAGATAATCATCATCTAGAAAATGATGAGTAGATTCCAAAAATATGTAACACTATAGTTCAATATCCAGTGACTCACAAAAAATATCATTTAATAAAAATGTGAATAAGATTCTATTTAACTAGATTAATTTAGATTTTTACCTTTTTAGTTCGTTTTTTGGCAGGGCGGTCGGGTTTTTTAATTTTTTTAATTATGACTTGTTCTTAATTATGTAGATAAATGAAAACGGATAGTGGCATCAATCGGAATAAGATGAATGATGATCTATCGTAATGATAAGAGCGATTTCAAAGCGCTCAAAATACATACAATCCAATGTCTGCCAAAATGATAAACAATCTAACCTTTAAATAGCTGAATATAATAATTATTATCATGCTATTTTCATCTCAAGAAATTAATATTCATTAAGGTACGTTTAAAATAGCCGAGTTGATTGATGCGACGGCCGGGGCCGGGTGAAACGTGAATAAGTTGTACAACTCTGTGACGATTACAACTCGTGATATAAATGTTTGACGTATGAATGAACAGGTGTTAATTAAATTAAACTAATTCTTTAATTGAATAAATAGTTCTTTAATTGAAGCGAACTAATCGACAGAAATAAATAATAGGACAATAATGGTTGCAATTTATTTATTTTAATGGATATTCAGTACGCCATATCGATCTTTTATTTCATAAAACAAGATGGCGCTTCGATTTTTGCAGGTCATTTTTTAGATTTTTATATAAAATCACTTGGCAACTTTTTTTGATTTTCCGAGATAATAAGTTAACCCCGAGGGTTCCAAGTACCAACCATACCCATGGAGAATGTCCTCCAATCACGCCGCAGCGATCGTCGTGATTCATTATTTTGCATGTATATAGTTAAAAGGCTTGGATGTACTTTTAGTTATCCCGTAAAATGGAAGAGTTTCCACCGGATTTGCAATACAAATACAACTTTTTTATTAAAAAAACTTTTATTAGTGATTTAAATCGTTGTGATCTACCAAAAACCTTAATCAACACGGATTAAGCCGCGGGCATTGTTCAGTTGGCTATAAGTCGGTACAGTGCTATTCTCTATAAAATGCTGGGTATAATTAGTTTTAAATACTTTTCATATTTTCTCTTTAATTTTTTTATTATTTTAAAATGATGTTGATTGTTCTTGGTGCTTTGTTTTTATTTCCGGTGGCCAGTAATGAACTACCCGTCGTTAAAAATGGGCCTATAGTTTAAGCCAGTGTGATACCTAATACACCCAATATGTGCTTTTTATGAGGAATCACACTGTATGTGCCATGTTCTTGGTACTTTGTTTTTTCTTTACCATGCCAGTAATGTACTATTTCCGTCGTTAAAAATGAGCCTATAGTTTAAGCCAGTGTGATACCTAATACCCCTAATATGTGCTTTTTATTATCACACTGTATGTGCCTTTGTCTGTCCGTGTATTTGTCGCCGAGGCAGCAGTGTAGATGCCTCTACGTTGATGTGCTCTGCGCTGGTAATGAACCGCGGCGGTCGTCGACCTCCGTCAGGGCTGCGCTCTCGTAGCTTGTCTCAGCCTCTTCCAGCCTCCTCCAGCCTCCTCCATTCTCCTCCAGCTTCCTCCCAGCCTCCTTCAGCCTCTTCCAGCCTCCTCCAGTCTCCTCCCAGCCTCCTCCAGCCCCACCAGGCTAGAGCCTGCCTGGGCCAATAGACCGCCGCGTACTCACTTTTGCAAATATCTCAGAATATCCAGCTCTTACACGCAGCTTCACACACGTAATTTTTTTTTAAATTGGTATATTAACTTTTGGTAAATTTCAACCCCCTATTTTCAAACTCATACTCAAACCTTTTGTATTCAAGTAAACTGTGAAAAGTTCATTTAAATCGTCGAGTAAATCTACCTGGTTCGGAATGCCGTTCCTACTCAGAAGATTTGGCAAGAAACTCGGTGAGAAACTCGGAGGTTGCTCTTTTGAAAAGAATTATTTTTACAGTTAGGTACATCAATATGTAGACAGTTTAAGTAACCGCATTCCTAAGTACAGCTGGAGCGAGTCAAATCCATGCTCTTTTATCATTTACTTAATCTTCAACAGTAGGTATAATAAGCTTTTTCCAGGAGCCCCCTTATATTTTATCCCCCTCGCGATTGAATTTTCAAAAAATCATTTCTAAACGGATCCTTAGACAGATTCTTTCGGATTTCTTTACGGATAATTGGGTTTTAACCTAAGCTAAGCGTATAGCTTTTAAGCTAGCTAGCTTTAAGTTTTGTTTTCAATTAAAAATAATGGATCGAATACTACTCAATACTCAATATCATTTATTCAATATAGGTACACTGACTTTAAAAATTACTTACTTATAAAACATGATGGTGATAATCGGTAACGGTATCTTAAAACTAAAGCTATGAGGGTTCCAAACGCGCCCTGGTCTGAGCCCACAACAAACTCAGTCGGGTTTTTTTTTTATTATCACCATCTCAAAAATCATCTTCACTAAGAAACTATCAGAGCCATAGAACAAATTATTGCCAAGCTTCCTTGTCGTTTAATTAGTCCTTTACATGTTTATAAGATTTTTCAATGAGTTTACGTTTAACATTAACTTTGAACTTATTCAGAGACATCTTCAACACTTTTAAGCTAGGCAGCTGTAAAACAATGGATCCCTACGTACAATCAGTGTGCTAGCTCGTAGCTATCGGTCGTTGTCATCACCGGCGCTGGTGGCAGTGACCTCGGCAGCGGCCCACAGTGAGACGCCGCCATTGTCGGCCATTGTCGGCCATTGTCGGTTACCAGTTGTTGTCTGTTGAACGCCGCTAGCGGAGATAAACGCTGTTACGTGGCACACCGATATTAGTGGTTCACCTAACGTTCAACTATATATTGTAACTAGCTGACCCGGCCACGCGTTGCTGTGGCTAAAGTTTTTGTTATATTACATTATAGTAAACAATTGTGACTGTCAAATAATAACAGACAAATAATTAGCTGAATTATACAGTATTTCGTTCACTACAAAATAAATTTAATTAATTTTATATCTATTGATTACTTACTCAACCCAGTCGAAAGGTATCGACATCTGTTAGAATCATTTGGAGTTAACAGATAATTGTGACTGTCAAATAATAACAGACAAATAATTAGCAATAAATTAAAATTGCGACTATAATTTGAGATTTAAACTATCCTATCTCTCAAGTTGGATCGAACTGCACATGGTGTGCGAATTTTATTATAATCGGTTAAGTGGTTTAGGAGTCCATTGAGGACAAACATTGTGACACGAGATTTATATATATTAAAGATAGTTAACTTTTAACAATACACGCAAAAGAGCTGAAGAGTTATTGGAGAAACGAATGAACTTCTACAGAGCGCCATCTATTGACATCATTGTGAAGTTCTGTTAAAAATACTGAAGCTCATTAAAAATTTAATAATTTCGTTTCCCTATAATATTTGTCTTATTTTAGTATTTGTTGTTCAAGTACAGGATATAATTCAAATAATTGTTCAAGTTTCAGGCTCAGCCGTTCAGAAAATTGAGAGTTCTGAGCAGCTCCGGATCTTCAATTTTTTCGAGGCGGGGCAAAAACTGAAAAATGCCGCCCCCGCCTTTGATTCTCATGTTTACAATTTTTTTATATTTGCTATTTTTTAATTATAAAACTGATTTTCATTTTATTTTTCATTAAAATTCAAATTTTTTTTTCTATCTGGGCAATTTAGTGATAGAAGAGTATTTAGTATTAGTGATAGAAACTGCTTCAGTTTGTCTACTAATAGATATAAACACTCGATAACTATTTCAATCATGCTTTATTAGCAATTTACACACAAACACTGTACAGCCATCGCTTGACATTACAACATAGATTATTATGTACCACCATTACATCCCGCTCTCCCTCTCCACCGCTCCAATCGCCCGTCACGGTGGAGGGCGCTGTAGAGGAAATCAGACCATAGATAGACCATAGATAGATCCGCCAATTTCAGTCTAACACTACATACATACTAATTTTATTTGATAACTTCTCAATAGATATTTTAATTACCATCTTATTTCTTAAAAAAAATTGCGGCCAATAAAATTCTTTCGAACTTAATGTGTAGTTTTTAATTTAGATTTTAATATATTTCGTAGTTTTAAGTTGAAAAATATTGTTCTTTAACTGTATTTCATCTAGCGCTCCGCCCCGGCTGCGCACGTGTAGCACTAATCATCATAATAGTTCACACCCAATAATAGCCAGTCGACATTGGGTAGCAGTCAGCACATCAGGCTTTACATTAGTACTGTGGTATCTCCGCCCGGCCGGCCGCCCCTATTTCTGTTGCGCGTGAATTTATTTCTATGATATCTTCTGAGATATTCATCGGAATGAAATGGTGTAAAGAGTGAATTTGGTTAATATTAAATACTTGAGATGACCAACCATTTTATTTTGATAAGGATTAAAACAATGTCAGTAAAAACACCTTCGAAAGTAAAGCTTTGTTGTAAATTATAAAATCTAAAAAATGGTTATTGTGAGGCAACCTTAAAAGATAGCTTAAAAGATGCTATCGGGGATTTTTTTAGAACTTTTTGAGGGGAACAATTCCACATTACATTGTTTTCGTGTACCTTTTACTATTTACGTAGCGCACGCCACAAAAGCTCTCAGATGAGAGGAGTTTTTCCGACTTCATTCATATTATTGCAATTTTCGTAAGGATCTCCAATTTTTTGTAAATAGAAGATAGATAGCCTATGTTACTCGCGGATAAAGTAGCTATCTATAAGTGAAAGAATTTTTAAAATCGATCGAGTAGTTTTTGAGTTTATCCATTACAAACAAACAAACCTTTCCTCTTTATAGCCCCGCGAAAGCGAAAAATATTTTATTTTAAGTATATAACTTATTGTCCATAAAGTACTGGACGTCTTAGTGGTCAAAGTTAATGACTTGTGTGTGTTGTGAGCTGCCAAGTTTGAATTTGCCGCTCGGGGTATGGGTGCCGCCCGGGGTACGGGTGCCGCCCGGGGCATGGGCCCCGGCTTGCCCCCTAGATCCGGGGCTGGTTCTGAGGTCAACTTTGGATGTTAGAAAATCTCCACTTTGAAAGCGCCTTATTTCGTCAATTTTGGGTGAAAAATTTAAAAAAATATATTTTTGTACTCTATTCCTAACTATCTTTCAAATGATACCGCAACCCTATGTAACGTTATAAAAAATATTTTACTTCGCATTCGCTTCTATGAGAGCCCCCCTGAAATAAAGATTTTTATAACTTTTTAAGCCATATTCGACTGGAGGCCGTCGGTTTACATATTATATTTCAATTTGAAGTAATTACGTTCAGTAGTTTAGTTCAAAAGTTATAAGGCTTTGACAGACGAACGTACAAGTGCAAATTCACTCAAGTAGACTCAGAGACCTTTATTCGATTCTCCAATAACTCTGTAGCTCTTTTGCGTCTAATGTTAAAAGTTAACTATTACAATATAGTTAAAACTATCTTACGGATACCGCGAGGTCTCAGTTCGGGGCGAACCACTGTTAAATGTAACACTGGTTAATGTAACAACAATATACTGTTAGACTGAAATTGACGGATCTATCTATGGTCCATCTATGGTCTGATTTCCTCTACAGCGCCCTCGACGGTGACGGGCGATTGGAGCGGTGGAGAGGGAGAGCGGGATGTAATGGTGGTACATAATAATCTATGTTGTAATGTCAAGCGATGGCTGTACAGTGTTTGTGTGTAAATTGCTAATAAAGCATGATTGAAATAGTTATCGAGTGTTTATATCTATTAATACCTAGGCAATAAATGATTTGATTACATGAATAGGTAGATAATTATTAATTGAACGATTGCAGCACGCGATCTCAGATTTTCCCCGTGTTAGTGTAAAACTCGTCTGCCTTGTCGCGAACAATGAGTGACGCGACTGTGTCACACACAATGACAGCGTTGGAGGGAGTTATTGTAATGACCATAACATTGATTTACATCTAGGAACTACTACCGATTAGATATCTACTCGTTTACATTCTAGGCATATTTATAATACAAGCATATTTATTTATTTAGCCCAACGGCTTAGCCTTACCATTGAACATAATAGCGCCAGTGTTTTGGGCACCATGCGGCGTGTATATTTTGTAAATATAATTAGTTTTTAATTTAGATTTTAATTTATTTCTTCGTTTTAATTGAAATAAATGTACACCCGCCTTTGCAGTTATAAAAAAAAATAACACAAGCAGAGAACATTCTTAACTTCTTGGAAATCCCGGGCTAAAAAATTGTTTGTTAAAAGTACATATAAGCCTGAATTAAATTTTATCTAAACTCGGTACAATTATCAACCGTAAAAAGTTAACTGATGGATACACTTTCGCACTTATTAGTACCTATTAATTTGCGTTGATCGTTGGAGGGAGTTATTGTAATGACCATAACATTGATTTACATCTAGGAACTACTACCGATTAGCCATCTACTCGTTTACATTCTAGGCATATTTATAACACAAGCAGAGAACATTCTTATCTTCTTGGAAATCCCGCTACCATCTTAGACTGCATCATCACTTACCATCAGGTGAGATCGCAGTCAAGGGCTAACGTGTAGTGGTTAAAAAAAAATCCCGGGCTAACTCTTTGATTTTACGTGCTATAAAATTGTATGTTAAAAGTACAAGTTATAAGCCTGAAATAAATTTTATCTAAACTCGGTACACTTAACCGTGAAAAGTTAACTGATGGACACACTTTCGCACTTATTAGTGTTCATTTGCGTTGAATACACTTAGTCTAGTGATTTTATTAAAATCCAAGCTTTTATTTGGGAAGTGTGGGGTTCGGATCCCGGGCACACACCTCAAACTTTTCGGCAACTTTTTCATTTTATTTTGTAAATAACAAGTTAGCCCTTGACCGCGATCTCACCTGATGGTAAGTGATGATGCAGTCTAAGATCGTAGCGGGTTAACCTGATATAAGTATGGGAGTTATATTAAACCCATAACTCTAAT
The DNA here is from genome assembly GCA_964035005.1 of Erebia palarica. Taxonomy (NCBI): domain Eukaryota; kingdom Metazoa; phylum Arthropoda; class Insecta; order Lepidoptera; family Nymphalidae; genus Erebia; species Erebia palarica. The sequence goes on along the minus strand of OZ035994.1, from coordinate 217,062 downwards.
CGGTTTCTGCACGACATCGTACCGGAACGCTAAATCGCTTGGCACGTCTCTTACCGGTAGGGTGGTAACTAGCCACGGCCGAAGCCTCCCACCGGGCAAATTGGGCAGGTTTTGACTTGTTTCCAAGTTAATTTCTTCAAAACAAAACTATACTTCCTTTTTGAAAGTCAGTCTTTGCGGGTAGGAAGGTAACTAGCCACGTCCGTAGCCTCCCACCAGGCCAGACCGGAGAAAATCTAGAAATTATCAAATTGACCCTGCCGTGGACTCGAACCCGAACACGTAAAGACAACAGCGCTCAACACTGGGCCATCGAGGTCGAGGTCATCATCTTTAGGGAAACAAGATGTGCCTGGTTAAGGTCACGACCTCAGCAGTGTCACCTGAGGTCGCGACCTCCGCACAAAATATTGCAGTACCCACTTGGACTAACTTATTCACAAGAACAGCAGGTATTCACTTATTCACTTTATGAGGTAAGTAACCTTGGCCCTTTACTTATCCTGTTGCCGTTTTACAGATTAACATATTTTACATTATTATTTATTATTATTTTGCTCGTAGCTTTAGTTTTAAGATACCGTAACCAATAGGCATGATGACTGATTTTGAAAATTGGTCAGATTATATTCAGAAGTATCTACTATTTCGAAAAAGTATCTTATTTCAGTAAAAAAATAAGCTTTGGTAGATAAAATTGGCATTTGAAATTTAAATTTTAAAATTCACGCCAAAACGCTCGCGAGTGTCATGGCGTCGTTTGTGACGTCACTATTGTTTTTACCGATGTACTCTGTGTGATTGTCAAAACTCGAAAACAATTGTGACGTCATTCGCTTCTTGGTGTTTAATCCATTATGGCGGATTGCTGTATTTTATAGTTTTATTTTATCAAAATAAACAGCAATCTCACTCGAAATAGAAAAATAAATACGTTTTTTATAATCCATGAATCCTATTTCATTAGATAAATTTATAATATCATTGATTCTTGGTTACTGTCATCATGCCTATTATCACCATCATGTTTTATAAGTAAGTAATGTTTAACATCAATAAGTGTACCTACAGTGTACCTATATTGAATAAATGATATTGAGTATTGAGTACAAAGCAAGGAGCCAAGCAAAAGCAAGTTTTAAGATATTTCCAAGTCAAAGAAAGATGAAGATAAATTTATTTCATAAATACACAGTGTGGGACAACTAAATAACATTTCTAGCCTTACGCCTAGGATAAAACTAATATAGTTGACATACAATCTAAATATTATTGTGCACCTGTTTTCCGAACTAGTTAAAACTGTGTCTCGGAAAACGATTAGTCGTCTCATAGGGCTTGCCCATTTTATGCGCAAAGTATCAGCCTGGCTGCTCAACGCGGAAATGCTATTTAGCATTCTTGCTACCATTCCACATGAGCATGATTTAATGTATACTAATATTATTAAAGCGAAAGTTTGGATGGATGGATGGATGGATGTTTGTTACTCAATCACGCTTCAACGGCTGAACGGATCTGGATGTTTGGCACGGAGATAGATTATACTCTGGAATAGCACATAAGCTACTTTTTATCCCGGAAAATTAAAGAGTTCCCGAACCAAAAAACCTCAATCCACGCGGACGAAGTCGCAAAAACTACATAAGTACAAAAGAGTTACTAAAACATGAAGAGAAAAACTTTGTTTACATACTAAGTAGGTACACCTAAAGATTTCCCGAACCAAAAAACCTCAATCCACGCGGAAGAAGTCGCAAAAACTGTACATAAGTACAAAAGAGTTGCTAAAACATGAAGAGAAGAACTTTGTTTACATACTAAGTAGGTACACGGCAACTTATAAGCACTCAAACCTTAGGGTCCTTGTATACGTGCCACAAACACAACCGCACAACGGTGACAAAAATGTCACCGATCCGACCACATAATGGATCCGGTCATCAATTTGAGTTATATGCATAAAAAGGGTTAGGGTGTAGGGGGTGTCCGCGTCTTTTACCTGCTAGCCGGCCTTTTATCGAAAGGCAGCGGGTATAAGTTAAAATCGTCGGCATTCTCGAACTCCCACCAGTGGCTCCAAGAAGCTGTATTGCACGCAGCGGCCACACCCCGGTAACCACGTCGGCTCGTGGGCTAAACCTGGTGGGGGAGCTTGTATGCTGGGCATACAACAGTGCGCTGAGGCGTAGCAGTGTATTCTTTGCGTACAAGTTTGTCAGCAGTTACTCCCTGTGTAGTGCAAGAAGTCTACCCCGGTGATGAAGGCATCTCAGCGCTGATAAGCATCAGAGAATGGCAGAGTCGGCGGGGTAGCGAGGCATTGGTGGAAGGCCTAAGGCGGCGATAGGAGACAAGGTTATCGTCGGCTAGACACTGCAACCCACTCTCCCCCGGTCGTAGCGGTTTACCGTTCCATCGGGTCTCAGGGAGTGTGGTCGAGAGAGTGCATCTGTGTTTGCGCGTACACTTGTGCACTTTAATATATCCTGCGCAATTGACTGGCTCTGTATATTACCGGATTCTGAAAACATCAAGTCCTTTGGCGATGGGTAGAGGTAGAGAAGCTCGGAGGTGATGCTTCCCGAGTTTTGTCTGATACCTGCACTAAGGCGGCTTAGGGAGAGTGGTCGCTCTTGCACTGCATTGGGGTGACAGTGCAGTTCGGCAGCACCCTCTGCGACAAAGCAGCTCTATTTAGAGGGGCACTGCTTTCCCCGTTTAACCGGGGAGGAGGCTAGAAAAGGTGCCTCAAAAAAGTGCTCACCCCCCCTTAAAAACAAGGAGGCAGTAACCACGGCTGCCTATGCATCCTTATGGTCGTGGTCGAGAAAACAAAAAAGTAAAATTGAAAACATCATCTATGACTTTCGGCGCATGGAACGTGCGCACACTCTTGGATGGGCCAAATAACTTGTGCCCTGAGCGTAAAACCGCCATCGTTGCTCGAGAGCTGAAACGCTATAATGTAGATGTAGCAGCACTGAGTGAAACGCATTTAGCTGATGAAGGGCAACTAGTAGAGCGCGGTAGTGGTTACACGTTTTACTGGAAGGGTACAGCTGCTAACGAACCCAGAAGATCCGGGGTTGGGTTTGCAGTTAAAAACGAGATGTCAGCAAGGCTAAGCGAGCATCCCATTTATACATCCGATAGGGTCATCTCATTACGATTGCGCGTGAATGGGAATAACTTTTTAAACATAATCAGTGTTTATGCCCCCACACTTGATAAGCCTGACGATATCAAAGATAGTTTTTATGAAGAGTTGACTCGGGTTTTATCGAAAATTTCAGCTACCGAGCAAGTCCTGTTACTGGGAGATTTTAATGCTCGAGTTGGGCGTGACCATGAAGCGTGGCCGAAAGTGATTGGTAGGCACGGCATTGGAAACATGAACAGCAGTGGGCTGCAGTTGCTCAGTTTGTGTGCTCAATTTGGCTTAAGTATAACGAACACCTTCTTTAGGCTTCCTGCTAAGTATAAGGCCACGTGGATGCATCCAAGGTCAAAACACTGGCACCTAATTGACTATGCAATAGTCCGTCAAAGGGACATATCACAGGTGCAAGTTACTCGAGTTATGCGAGGAGCCAATTGCTGGTCCGATCATAGGCTTGTTATAACTAAATTAAGGCTACGATTGCGTATTCCTAGCAGAGGTAAAAAACCTAAGCTACCACACCTGGATTTAGAGAAGTTGCATAATCCAGACGTGCAAGAGGAATATGTGCGGGCCATTAGTAATCACTTGAGAGCACTCGACAGTGACAGTTATGACGATTTAAAATCCAACTGGAATACTCTAACAGCGAGTATACGTGCTGCGGGATTGGATGTTTTGGGTCTGAGAACCAAAGTTCATAAGGACTGGTTTGATGATAATGACGTTACAATCTGTAACTTATTAGCCGAACATCGAGAGCTTTTGAGACATGACAATGCAATGCATGATCGGGTCATCAAAGAAAGAATTAAAAACAGTTCAATAGAGGTGCGAAGGCGCACTCGAGATTTGAAAGACCGGTGGTGGCAGGAAAAGGCGCAGCATATGCAGTGGTTGTGTGACACCAATCAACTAGGGGCCTTCTTTGCCGAAGTGCGAAATCTAGTTGGACCCCAGCAGCAGACGAATGCTCCAGTAAAGTCCTTGGATGGGAGCTTATTAGTGAGCAAAGAGGATGTACTCAAACGCTGGGTTGAACATTTTAATAACCTGCTGAACGTTGACCGATTAGCTGATCTAGACTACATTAGATCTTTGCCTGAACACTCTAAAGATATGTCCTTGAATAGTCCACTTACACTCAGTGAGGTGACTATTGCAATCAAACAGCAAAGAAACAAAAAAGCTGTTGGTGTAGACGAAATTCCTGGAGAACTCATTAAATATGGCGGGACTGGGCTGCAATCTAAAGTCTGGGAGCTCTGCTCACGCATGTGGGATGAAGAGTGGATACCCGAAGACTTTAAAGTGTCCAAAATTTGCACGTTGTATAAAAACAAAGGTAATCGTGCTGATTGCAACTCGTACAGGGGTATATCGCTGTTATCAGCCCCTGGGAAGATTTTTGCCCGAGTTCTCTTAAATCGTCTAGTTGGAATTTCGGAAAGAATTCTACCAGAAACCCAGTTTGGGTTTCGCCCCAAACGAGGTACCTGCGAAGCAATTTTCTCGATTCGTCAATTACAGGAAAAGAGCAGAGAACAGTGTCAGCCTTTGTTTCTCTGTTTTGTAGACCTCGAGAAAGCTTTTGACAGTGTGCCTCGTGAGGCTTTGTGGATGGTACTCGACAAGCTTGGCTGTACGGAAAAGTTTGTAAGAGCATTACGGCTGTTACACGATAATATGAGCTGTTGTGTATCAGTTGAAGGCGAGGAATCTGAGCGCTTTTCGGTTACTTGTGGAGTAAAGCAAGGTTGCGTTTTAGCACCTACACTTTTTGCCTTGTACTTTTTCGTAGTAGTCAACGATGCCTTAAAATGTAACACTCAAGGTGTATCTATTCGTTATCGTATAGATGGTAAGCTGTACAATTTGAGGCGATTAAAGGCCCATACCAAAGTCTCTTACAACCTTGTCACAGAAGTCTTGTATGCAGATGATTTGTGTTTCGTGGCGAATACCTCAGACGGCCTACAAGAGCTTGTCATGAACCTTCATAATTCATGTGTGAAGTTTGGTCTAAAAATTAACATCACAAAAACAGAAGTGATGGCAATGAACACCGTGGAATCGGTTGAAGCTCCTCTGAGGGTATCACTTCAAGATACTGAGCTCAAGCAGGTTGACAAATTTAAATATCTCGGAAGCACCCTAACATCTAAAGGGGACATAGACTCGGAGATAACAAGTAGAATTTGTGCTGCCTCAGCAGCATTTGGCAAACTCCGAGAGAAGGTATTCCGATCGCACGGAATTAAGCTGAGGACGAAAATCGATGTGTACATGGCGATAGTATTACCGAATCTTCTTTATTCCGCTGAGACTTGGACGCTTTATCGCAAGAATATTCGTGTTCTGGACAGGTTTCACCTCAAATGTCTTCGTGACATCCTAAACATCAAGTGGTATGACCGCATTAGAAGCACAGACGTGCTGCGGCGGGCAAAAGTCAGTGGCATTGAGGCATACCTTATGCGGCGACAATTGCGTTGGTGCGGACATGTTGTGAGAATGCCCAACGAAAGACTAGCCAAGCGCATCTTTTATTCTGAACTGAAGGACGGAAAGCGGAAACAAGGCGGTCAGTTCCTTAGATACAAAGATGTGCAAAAGAGGCATATGACTAGGTGCAAGATCGACTTTTTTCGTTGGGAAAGTCTGGCTGAAAACCGAGGGGGTTGGAGGCACTTGGTTCAGCAGAATATCACTGAATTCGAGAGTAAAAGGAGGCTAGATCTGGACATTTACCGTGAACAACTTAAAAGTAGACCACCCTCCAATATTACTTACAATTATGTTGATGGTACCCTCTCATGTCCTCACTGCGCGCGTATATTCCATGCTAAAATAGGGTACATAAGTCACATCAGGGCACATGAACGAAGCCCTTATTCAAATACAAATACTTAACAGAGATTCAGTCGCTGTTGCCGAACTCGGCAAAGGAATCATCATGCATAAAAATTATCGGGGAAAAATAACACAATATCTATAATAAATAACACAGTATTTCTTATCCGAATGTTACAAAGCCAAGATCAGGGAGTCGTGGCTTCTTACTTAAGTGTCGGGAATTCCTAGTGTACTTAGTTTTTTGAATGAAAAGGTTGTTCACATTTTAAAAGACTATACGTATTTATGTATATCTTTAAACTTAGAGCACTAAACGTATTATAAATTATAATATGTAGATAGTTTTAATTATGTTAAGATACCACAGGCGCTCTTAGATTAACCAAAGGCCAGCGCTAGTCCTTGGGGCTCCCTCCAGGTCTCCACCAGTTGCTAAGCTACGTCTACGTTTACGTCTACTAAGTCTACGTTCCTAAGCTACGGATGTGTGTCAAACCCACCAATAGGAGCGCTTCACTAACATCTAGCGATCTAAATAAAAGGAACTTATTTTTAAAATATGCTAAAAGAATTGTTAATATAGTCATAGTCTCATAGATAAAAATAAAACATAAGCTACAAGATAGCGTGTATAATATAGATCTATATTTACTCTGTATTATTAGAATATAGGAACAAAATATAGATAGTGTACACATAGCGAAATAGAACCTAAAAACTTAGTACGGAATACAATAAATATGATAAATGAAATATAACTTACAAATATTTACAAATATAACTTAAAAAATTAAATGAATTGTAAACAATGAAAAAATTAAAAAAGAACAAGGGCTCTGACCACGTCAGAGGTATCATCTGAATTAAAAAAGACATCTAGCGATCTAAGCTATGGAAATTAAGCGCTCGTATTGGTGGGTTTGACACACGTCCTCAGCTAAGCAACGTAGCACAACTCTGATGGAAAAGCACCCTAAATCTACACATATTGCAGTGAAATAAAGACTTGTTTAGAGTCTGTGATCTAAGCTCTGATGGCAGACATATTTTTAACTATCTTTCACCCACCAATAGCAGCACTAGACTAACATCTAGCGATCTAAGCTATGGAAATCAAGCGCTCTTATTGGTGGGTTTGACACACGTCCTTAGCTAAGCAACGTAGCACAACTCTGGTGGAAAAGCACCCTGATTCTACACGTATAGCAGTGAAATAAAAACTTGTTTAGAGTCTGTGATCTAAGCTCTAATGGCAGACATATTTTTAACTATCTTTCACCCACCAATAGGAGCACTGGACTGACATCTAGCGATCTAAGCTATGGAAAGCAAGCGCTCTTATTGGTAGGTTTGATACACGTCCTCAGCTAAGCAACGTAGCACAACTCTGATGGAAAAGCCCCCAAATTGTACATATATAGCAGTGAAATAAAGACTTGTTTAGCGTCTGTGATCTAAGCTCTGATGCCAGACATATTTTTAACCATCTTTCAATAAGGTTCTCAATTCTGTGCGAAGTTTTCAATGCGTCCATTCACAATTATGTATGTAAATGTGTTTGTATTGTGGCTCATCTGAATGCACTACAACCTGCAGGTGAGCACATTGTACCGGTTTTCTATAATTACTACACGAGTTTACCGAGCACAGGTTAAACAGCACAAACGAAACAAAAACCAAACTTCATAGCTCGAAGCTGAACCAAGAGCGAGTTCTTGAACCTTATTTTGTACTTTTTAAACTAGTTTTTACTTTTACTTTTTTATTTTACTTTTTGCCAAGTTTTAAATTGAGTTCCAATTTAGAGTAGAGAGTTAGCTGTGCAATTGAATTGTGAGATCGATGGCAATTCGTGTACAGTCAAAGTATGGTATAATTTTCCATAGATTATAGAAGCGGTACTTAATACCCATCGATATATATATGTAGGTACTAGATGGGCCCTTTCATAGAAAAAAGTTGGGCGTCCGACTTGTGGTGCATGCACCTCACCTGTATAAGCCTGTCCTTGTCTCCGCCATAGCGCCGTCCCGCTCTTCAGACTACATTCTTTGTTTGACAGAGCCCGTCTATGTAAATTGAGGTCGTTGCTTACATATATTGTTAATACAAATCGCAGAAACCTCTTTAGCAAATGCGTAAACGACGTGAGTTGCCTGGTTTTAAACTTTTTCAATTAAGGTTATTCACTATTATCACTAAAATATTTGTGGGAAAAGGTAATAAATTATATTTGAAACGCATCGTAACTAATTTCGAAATGCAGTTAAGATTATAATGGCATTAAAATTGAAAAAAAAGGAAATTAAATATTGACGAGAAACAATAAAGCAATTACGAAATCCGGTCGAAGACATTACTTATTAAATACTAATACTAAACTATTTTTGGGCAAAGGTAATACATTTTATTTGAAACGCATAGTAACTCATTTCGTAATGCAGTTAAGATTATAATAGCATTAAAATTGAAAAAGAAAATTAAATATTGACAAGAAACAATAAAGCAATTACGAAATCCGGTCGAAGACATTACTTATTAAATACAAATACCAAACAATTTTTGGGCAAAGGTAATACATTTTATTTGAAACGCATAGTAACTCATTTCGTAATGCAGTTAAGATTATAATAGCATTAAAATTGAAAAAGAAAATTAAATATTGACAAGAAACAATAAAGCAATTACGAAATCCGGTCGAAGACATTACTTATTAAATACAAATACCAAACAATTTTTGGGCAAAGGTAATACATTTTATTTGAAACGCATAGTAACTCATTTCGTAATGCAGTTAAGATTATAATAGCATTAAAATTGAAAAAGAAAATTAAATATTGACAAGAAACAATAAAGCAATTACGAAATCCGGTCGAAGACATTACTTATTAAATACAAATACCAAACAATTTTTGGGCAAAGGTAATACATTTTATTTGAAACGCATAGTAACTCATTTCGTAATGCAGTTAAGATTATAATAGCATTAAAATTGAAAAAGAAAATTAAATATTGACAAGAAACAATAAAGCAATTACGAAATCCGGTCGAAGACATTACTTATTAATAATAAATACATATACTCGTATACTAGCTTACCCATTATATTTTAATTTTCAGTGTAGGTGTGGATTTGGACATACCTGTAAAAAAACAATTAATAATTAATTATTATAATCCTCGACCTCTGACATGGGTAAGAGATACTGTGATCTTCTAAGCGGGAGGTCTCGGGTTCGATCCCCAGCCAGGATTAATTTGGGAATTTATAATGTCTGATTTTGCTCTGGTCTGGCTGGGCTTCGGCCGTTGCTAGTTAATACCCTATCGACTAGGACAATGTGGCCATGCTTTGCGTTCCGGTACGATGCTGTGTAGAAACCGATTAGAGGTAAAAGTTTAATATAACTGCCATACCCCTGTCAGGTTAGCCCACTACCATCTTACCAACAGCTGATATCACAGTCAAGGGCTAACTTGAGTGGATAAAAAAACACAAGTAGAAATATTGTGATGCAACGGAAATCACTTGGCGTGTATTTTTTGTAAATATAATTAGTTTTTAATTTAGATTTTAATTTATTTCTTAGTCTCAATTGAAATAAATGTACTCTAAGAACTAAAAAAAAACGGAAATTAAATTGCGTAACTATAGACCCAGAAACTTATCTGACCACCCGGTGACAGCGTCGCTGGTATCTATCCATACTAATAATATATTATGGATGATGGAGATGGATGGATGTTTGTTACTCAATCACACCAGAACGGCTGAACAGATCTGTATATTTGACACGGAGATAGATTATAGACTGGGATAACACATAGGCTACTTTTTATCCCGGAAAATTAAAGAGTTCCCGCGGGAACCAAAAAACCTCAATCCACGTGGACGATGAACTAAACAGGCATAAATTAGTAGTGTATTTAATAATCTACCTTTAGAAATAAAAGCGCTTCAAAACCCTAATAAATATAGAAGAAACCTTAAATTATGGCTCATTAACATGACATTTTATAGCTTAAATGACTTTTTCAATCGTGACAAAACTAAGGAGTTATCAAATTTAAAAATAAACTTGCCTAGGTAATTGTGAACTATATGTAATAACAACCAATCTGTTTTTACTAATTAATAACTTGTACCAATTATGAATTGTCTAATCGAATTTTAATATTAAGTTATACAATAGAACTTAATGCTAGTGTTGTGATTTTGCTATGTATTCTGCAGTAAAAGTAAAAAGCCCTGAAGCCAGTGTCGTGTTATATCGTATGGACTTTAAAAAAAAATAAAAAAAAATAGTGAACAAGGGTCTTGATACCATAGACTGATGGGAGGTTCGAATTGGATTTTTGGTGGGAAAGACGATAAACTAAAAAGTAGAAGAAAATAATAAGTGAAAAACATTGGAAGCAGTTTGTACTCAGTCGCTCTGTACAGTTAGAAATAAATATTATTTCACTAGGTAGCCTAACCTAATTACTATATAAATCATGCCCGCATGGAATGAAGAATTCTGGCTGTATTTCCGCACTGGACAGCCAGGAGGAAAGCAAAAAAAAAATAAGTATGACTAATATCATATGCCTTTAGACTGTTCTTACTATGTAAAATATAAGATCTTAAACCATTTAACAGTCAAACGATTAAATAAATGAATGAATTAGATACAATTTTGGCCACAGGGCCAGGGACAGGGACAGACGACTAATTTTAACTTTTATTTGTTATGATATTACTTAAACTAAAAATACATAATATATATTAGTTTATTTTCATATATTTATAATAAGTATTATATTATTTGTGTAACTGTTTATGTATTAGTATGTAGGTATTTGTTTGTATGTGTCAATCTCCTAACTTCTCCTATTCCTAAGGTTGCTGGCAGAGATCGCTACTAAGCGATAAGGCCGCCTTTTTGTATTCTACTTCGTTTTTTGTTTTCTACGTATTTTTTGTGACCTTTTTATGTGTGAAAAGGTAAAAAAGAGTAATAATAATACTAAGTTTGACGGACTGTAAATAGATATTTTATTCCAAAGCGTTGCTCATTTTAATTTAAAACGTTATGTTCCTGGTAAAAACCCGGTCAACTGTCGTGGAGCGTGAACTCGAGTCCACCTCGCTGGCTCGACGAGGATTATTGACATTGTAGGTTAAGACGGACAGGACATGAGCTGCTTAGGATTCACGTAATGAAATACCGTCATCGCGTACTTGGATTACAGTCAGCACTATATTGGATCGAAGCAGGCATTACTTTAAGCCCATGATAATCAAGGAAAAAGAAGCTTTACTCAAACTCAAAAAACCTTATTGTTTTTGTAACATGTGAAAATTAAAGAGTTCCCACGGGAACCAAAAAACCTCAATCCACGTGGACTAAACAGGCATAAAAATTAGTTACAATTTTGGCCACAGGGTCAAGTTTGACGGACTGTAAATAGATATTTTATTCCAAAGCGTTGCTCATTTTAATATTAAACGTTATGTTCCTGGTAAAAACCCGGTCAACTGTCGTGGAGCGTGAACTCGAGTCCACCTCGCTGGCTCGACGAGGATTGTTGACATTGTAGGTTAAGACGGACAGGACATGAGCGTAATGAAATACCGTCATCACGTACTCGGATATGTTACAGTGAGCACTATATTGGATTGAAGCAGATATAGATATTTTGTTGTGAATCACTGGATATTGAACTATAGTGTTATATATTTTTGGAATCTACTCATCATTTCCTGGATGATTATAATATTGTTAATCTTATTTTTGATTTTTTTTTCAACTTTAGTCTTTAATGCGGGACCATGGTCACCCCATAATTTTTTTTTATTTTACACTAGCCAATTGTCACCCGGAATAAGCTAGGGATTCTAACGATACCTCATTTATCAAAATCGGTTCAGGCGTATAGAAGTTATGGTGGAATATACAAACTCACATACATACATATATACATGGACCCTGAAATATACTCCTTTTTTCAGGCAGTCCTATAAAAATATTGATTAAATCTCCTTCTATATATAAAAATATCCCAACATACAAAATGGCGGCCCGTGACGCGTTAGCCGCATTGAAGAACGCGCTCTAATACAAAGCGGCGGACGTTCGTTCAGAGTCAGGCTTCAGTCATATTACAATTTACAATCGTTGAGCCGTTATGTATCCACCCGTTAGCGTCCCACTGCTGGGCACAGGCCTCCACTCTCATAGGAGAGAGGGAATTAGACTTTACACCCACCACGCTGCTCCAATGCGGGTTAGCGGACTTTAACGACTATTATCATGTTAGTGATAATAACCGGGACCGACGGCTTAACGTGCTCTCCGAGGCACGGGGGTGGAACACCGCCAACTTCCTAACTCTGGGCTGGAACTGAGAATTTATACTCAGAAAAAACCCAATACTATGAATAAAGTCAACACAACACATGTGAATAAAGTCTCCGACCACCACGTTGGAGGTATACAAGATAAAAAAATATACATATATATATATATATTATGGCCCGACCCGGGACTCGAAGACCTCGTCGGCCGCAGTCGAACATGCTTACCACTAGACCAACGAGGCAGTTATGTATAATACAACAGATTCTACAATCCACACAGATTTAAAGGAATGAGACTAATAGAATGACTAAAATAATAGAATTTTTACAATGCGCCGTTAAAAGCCACTAAGAACTTAAGACTTCGAGAATTTAAAAATTATTGAAGTAAAAATCTCAAGAAATATCGGCAGAGCTTTTTCGATTTGAATAATGAGAAAGAGATTTGATAATTGGCTTCTAAGAACCTAATAAGCGAGACGTTCTGAAATTGAAGGGGGTTGTAACCCCCCGTGGGCTGTGACCCCCTCTGACAGTCGCACCTAACCTACTTGACGAATGAATGAATGAATGAATGAATGAACGAATGGATGAATGACTGAATGAATGAATGACTGAATGAATGAATGAATGACCGAATGAATGAATATATTTACTACTACTACCACAGAATCATACTAATATTATAAATGCGAAAGTGTATCTGTAGGTTTATTAGTTTATTCTTCAATCCGCCGCAACAGAGCGAAGGATCAACGTGATTTTTGCATGGATATATTTAGTTGAGGACCTAGAGAGTGACATAGGCCACTTTTAATCCCGGAAAAATAAGGAGTTCCCGTGGGAATGTCCGACTGTTGTTGGAAACAGTGTCCGCTTCTACAATAAGCTCCCAGAAGACATGTTGAAGATGTCTCTGAATAAGTTCAAAGTTAATGTTAAACGTAAACTCATTGAAAAATCTTATTACCATGTAAAGACTACTTAAACGACAAGGAAGCTTGGCAATGATTTGCTCTATGGCTCTGATAGTTCCTTAGTTAAGATGATTTGTGAGATGGTGATAATAAAAAGAAAAAAAAACCCGGCTGAGTTTGTTGTGGGCTCTTCTCAGACCAGGGCGCGTTTGGAACCCTCGTAGCTTTAGTTTTAAGATATCGTAACCAATTATCACGATCATGTTTTATATGTAAGTCATTTTTAACGTCAATAAGTCTACAGTGTACCTATATTGAATAAATGATATTGAGTATTGAGTATAGGAATAAGAAAATCTTATTCCACGCGGACGAAGTCGCGGGCATCAGCTAGTGCCTAGTAGTCTGCTAGGTAAACTGTAGAAAGGTATTTAAAGATAGGTCTCAGGTAAACTTAGGTCTTGACGTGCGATCCCTGAAACTAACTTTGAGGTCTCCTGTTTGTTAGATTCACTGAATTGTTAAATAAACCTTATTTACTTATTCAGTGGTTAGATTGCGGTTGGTAGATTTATCAGACTAGCTGGTGCTATAAATATGTCCTTACTTGTCCCAGAAATGCCAACCTATCTCTGTAGTTCTGTTGTAAGTTTCGTCAAAATCGACTCAGCAGGATTGGTCGTGAAAATGTAGCAGACAGACGGACAAATAGACATACACTAAATCACGTTTACATGACGTCCTCCCTGGCGCAGTGTTGAGTGCTGCTATCTTAATGCGGGAGGTCCCGGGTTTTTTTAATATGCTCGAAATTTGTAATTTGTAATAAAGCAAAAAAATTTGTACACCACACTGTGGTAGAATACATGATACCTTCTGTAAAACTTACTTACCTACTTACTGTATTCACAAATAAATTATTTTGATTTGATTTGATTTGGTTAACGTATAACATAGTTAGTATTAATATGCACATATAGTTTTAAACACTAGCTCAGTGCCGCTGTTCTTGCGCAGAGGAAGTAGGTTCGCTTCCTGTCCATGCCTCAGAGAGCAAGCTAACAATCGCCGATTATATCGTGAATACTACTCGAATAATCCTTGATAGGTATATAAATATCGTTGTATTGTCGTTAATATTATACGACTGCCTGAATAAAGGAGTATATTGTTTTCAGGGTTCGTTTATGTATGTATGTGAGTTTGTATATTTCACCATAACTTCTGTACGCCTGAACCGATTTTGATAAATGAGGTATCGTTAGAATCCCTAGCTTATTCCGGATGACATAGGCTAGTAATATTTTTAAAAAAATTTATAGGGTTACCATGGTCCCGTATTAAAGACTAAAGTTGAAAAAAAAAACCGACTATAAGATTAACTATTTAATTATCATCTAGAAAATGATGAGTAGATTCCAAAAATATATAACACTATCCAGTGATTCACAAAAAAATCATTTAATAAAAATGTGAATAAGATTCTAATTTCACTAGATTTTTAACTTTTTAGTTCGTTTATGGTAGGGCAGTCGTGTTTTTTAATTTTTTAAATTATGACTTGTAACGGTTAAATTTATTGTGTACCTACTTATGACATAATAGCTTTAAGAAATAATCTCCCAAGACTGTGGCCTGTGGATTAACTTTAACCTGATCAATAAAGTACTGACTGAATAAGTATATAAAAGGAAAAGGTAACTGACTGACTGATCTATCAACACGTAACACGAACACCTGGACGAATCGGGTTAAAATTTGGCAAATAGAGGTGCGATTGTGTAAGGATTGCCTATCAAATCGTCAAAGTTGCGCATCAAAGTAAAATAAACCATAACGACATTGAATTAGAGTTCAATTTTGTGTATCTATTCTAATACGTTTAGGTATGTACTATGTACGATACCCTAAACGTATGAGGATGGATACATGAAATTGAGCTCTAATTCAATGCTGTTATGGTTTATTTTACTTTGACGATTTGATCGGCAAGTTTTAGACAATCGGGGGGCAGATAGCTACTATGACGTAGACATCCGCTAACATGGCATTTTTGAAAATACAGCCCTTAAGGTCGTAAAATAGGGGTTTGAAATTTGTGTGATCCACGCGGATGAAGTCGCGGGCATAAGCTAGTAAAATATATTAAGGTGCCAGCGGAAGGTGAATTGCCCATATAAACTTAATACTAAAATAATTTGTAATTCGAGAATACTTCCACCATATTATGCGATTATTAAGATTGAACTTGTATTTGTCTAGGTCCCTGGGTTATTATTTTTTCAAAATACTTTTCAAAAATATGTTTTTCCGACATAAATGACATGTTTTCTCCTTATTTGTTTCATATTAAAACGACCGATATCTGACGTACTAATTGATCAGGAACATAGTCTATATTGTCAAGTTACAGAATAACAACAAGAAGTTAAAAACACAACAAGTTTTCATTCATCATTTTTGGTATTTACGGAACAAGACTAAACGTATAACAAATTTTGTACGTTCATATTGCTATCGCGCTTGCACGCGATCATGTGTCATCAGCCAAATAGAGATAGCAATATACCGGCAAATTTATATTTGCGGGTTGAATTGCTCATAGAAATCGCTCGCCCACTGACTCAAACCCCAGTTAGTACAAATTCGACATTCTCATGAGAGCAAAGCCGTGGGCGATTACGAGTTTCTTAATATAAAGTAATTATATAGTATTAAAACCTTGAAGTATTTTTGCCTTCATACAATTTCCTAAAAGGAATCAAAGTCAGAATAAAATATTTTCCTTCAGAGCTTCGTTCTCGGAATTTTGTTATAGATAGATAAAGTTTCCTCGACCCTGACCTCAGGCTCGGTTTATACAGAAGCGAATCTTGTATTGCATTAAACCGGAATGGGCATGATGACTGATTTTGAAAAATGGTCAGATTATGTTCGGATGTATCTACTATTTCGAAAAAATATATTATTTGAGCAGAAAAATAACGTTTTGGTAAAAAAATTGGCATTTGAAATTTAAGTTTTAAAATTCACGCCAAAACGCTCGCGAGTGTCATGGCGTCGTTTGTGACGTCACTATTGTTATTACCGATGTACTCTGTGCAGTGTGCAGTAAACAATAGTGTGATTGTCAAAGCTCGAAAATAAACAATGGGCATGATGACTGATTTCGAAAAATGGTCAGATTATGTTCGGAAGTATCTACTATTTAAAAAAAATATATTATTTCAGCAGAAAAATAAGGTTTGGTAGATAAAATTGGCATTTAACATTCAAATTTTAAAATTCACGCTAAAACGCTCGCGAGGGTCATGGTGTCGTTTGTGACGTCACTATTGTTATTACCAATGTACTCTGTGCAGTGTGCAGTAAGCAATAGTGTAATTGTCAAAACTCGAAAACAAACAATTGTGACGTCACTCGCTTCTTGGTGTTTAATCCATCATGGCGGATTGCTGTATTTTATAGTTTTATTTTATCAAAATAAATAGCAATCTCACTCGGAATAGAAAAATAAATACGTTTTTTATAATCCATGAATTTCTTGGTTACTGTCATCATGCCTATTACATTATCACTATTTACTATCATTAAGTACAGTGAGTTTAACAACCTAGTTTAAAATTTTTAGCAATAAGTATATTTTATTTAGTCAATTTGTATATGTAAGTACCTAACCTATAAAGTGTGCATGATGTGTCTTGCCTATAAATGAAATTATGTGTTATCCGTTACCCTAAAATTATTTATGTCTCAGTTTAATTTACATGTCATTTTGTTGGTAGTCCAAGTAAGAATTAAAAAAAAACGATAAGATCATACTTATTTCCATTACATCACTGTTTATCTGTGAATCGTAGGAATTAAAACTCATAGATAAACGGTAATATACTTAATATATTATGACCGTATAAATAACCGAATGGAATAAACCCACCAGCGAAATCACGTTAACAAATAAACTGAGACACTTTTATCGTCAAAGCCCGCCGACCCGCATTGAAGCAGCGTGGTGGGTCTGAGCTCTGATTCCCTCTCTCCTATGGGTGGAGGCCTGTGCCCAGCAGTGGGACGTTAGTGGGCTGCAGTGGTGGTGGGTCAAGAAGTGAGAGTGTTCCACCCAGGTTCAATTCCTGAGGGGCGCAGGTTAGTTGTTTTCAGTTCTATCTTACCATTAAGTGGAAAGAGTAAGGATATTTATTCATTCCAAAACAAGGACTTTCTGTGGTTTGCAACCGCTCATACAAGCAAAAAAAATCGCTCAAAGGTTTTGCAATCCTGTAGTTGTTAACCAATAAAAAATGTTGTAAAAAATAGTAAAAAAATCAAATCAAATATTTTGTATTCAAGTAGACTTATAAAAAATGCTTTTGAATGTTTCTAACTCCAATTAGATTTTAAACCACTGAGCACTTATGAGATAACAACAATCATAAATGTAGGTAATCCAATCATTTGGTTTTCAGTCGCCGGTGCTTAATTTTCTATTCGGTACATATAGAGACAGGTTAGCCCGCTACCATCTTAGACTGCATCATCACTTACCATCTGGTGAGGTCGCGGTCAAGGGCTAACTTGTAGATTTAAAAAAAAAAAAAAAAGACCGGCTAAAGCCCGCCATATTATCCTATCTAAGCCTACAAAGGTCGTCAATGCGTCAGGGATGAAGGGAGGTCGGCTCTGTGTAACGCCCGCCTTACCGCCGGGATAAAGAGTTCCCGGGATACCCTGACCCGGTTACAGCGGATGCGAACGGCCGCCTCTCACACCGCGGCGAACCTCCGCGAGCTTCGCTTTGATTCATTTGAAGTTGACAAGTGCTTGTTACAATTTTACCAACGACTACTTCAACAACACTAGAGTCCACTTCATAAAAGTTTCTATTTTATTATTATTATATTTTTTGTTGTACTAGTAACTAGGTCATTTTTAAGGACTATTTACTGTAAGACTAAAAAATAAACTACGCTAGAATTTAATACTAGTTTCAGTAAATATTAAAAACATAATTACTTAGTTGATTGAAATAATCTCCTGATACAAACTGAAGATATTATTATAATCATGAGTAAGTTCTAAGTGCATCTTCTAAGTAGAATCTGTTTTTCTGAGCCGCTGGTCGAGTTATTATACTATACTTATTCAGGGTGGAACAAGTTACCCTACATGAAATAAATCATTTCGTTAACTCATTTCATGATTAAACCATCGATTTAGTTGTAACTTTCAAGAAGTTATTTATTATGCAAACAAACTCATTGCAATCAAGCGAAGAGAAAAACTGTTCATATTCAAAGTCAAACTCATATTTTTTTATTCAAATAAACCTATTTAAAGTGCTTTTGAATCGTCGAGTAAATCTACCACTAGTTCGGAATGGTATCATTTAAGCCATTTGTAAGGAAATCGTAATCGTAATCGTTTATCAAACGTATAATTTCACACTGTTTAAGGAGTTCATAGATGGCTGCACGCCAAATGCATTGATGAACTCCTAAAACTATTCGAGTAATACGTTTTAAGCTGTCAAATTATTACGATTTGCTTAAAAAATTCGGCCTCTGGTTCGGATTGTCATAAGGTATACGAGTATAGCATACTTTTTAAGCTATCTATCAACATAAAATGTTCTGACACGTTGTCATACTTCCACAACGACGGTGTTGGTATTTGAGCTCGCAGGGAAAAGAAAAGACGTCTGCACTGTACGACTGCCTGTTTAATAATAATGAAATATTGTACAGGCTAGTGGCTACAGCAAAGAGCAAATGAATGGTGAATGACTGTTTAAGTGAGTGAAAAGAATGTATGAGAGTGACTGAAGGAATGAACTATGAACTACGTCCATAGACAACTATTATATTGTGTCATTACAGACTTTTATATCATAGACTAGTATTTTTGCTATATTCCAACAGACGGTGTAATTGAAACAAACGCACCAATCATATCAGCGAAACATGTCGGAGAAAAATCACAACCATCCGCGATATGATGTACAACCCGGATTAAATTTATGAGGAATCGTGCGTTTGGAATCCATCCAACTGAAAGTATTTCGCTTTAAATATAGCTGCAACTATTCCAGATCCGATTGACAGATCGCGATGCGTTTCCTTAGAGATTTACTGCTGTACACGAGTACACGTGGCCGTCCGTACGTCCGTGCGTCTCTTTCGTTATAAATATAGATTGTGACAGCTGGTTTGTTGGTAACTATAAGTTATTTTTGGCGTCCCTTTTCCGGTGTTTCTGTCTTATCATTTGAACCAATTATAGACGAAAAATTGTAGTTCGTTTTAAAGTTATCGTTAATCTATCTCACGTCATGTCGTCGTCGCATCGTAACTTTTTTTATACGACTGCCTGAAAAATGGAGTATATTGTTTTCAGGGTTCATGTAGTGAGTTTGTATATTCCACCATAACTTCTATACGCCAGAACCGATTTTGATAAATAAGGTATCGTTAGAATCCCTAGCTCATTCCGGGTGACATAGGCTTGCAAAATTTTAAAAAAATTTGATGGGGTGACTCGCATTAAATACTAAAGTTGAAAAAAAATATTCGAAAATAAGATTAACTACTCGTATAATATCATCTAGAAAATGATGAGTAGATTCCAAAAATATATAGCACTATAGTTCAATATTCAGTGATTCACAAAAAATATCATTTAATAAAAATGTGAATAAGATTCTAATTTATTTAGATTAATTTAGATTTTTAACTTTTTAGTTCGTTTTTTGGCAGGGAAGTCGTGTTTTTTAATTTATTTAATTATGACTTGATGACGTCCCTTTTCCGTGTTTTACCGTCTTTTCATTTGGACTTGTACTGACAAAAAATTGTAGTTCGTTTTAAAGTAATCGTTAATCTATCTCACGTCATGTCGTCGTCGTATCGTAACTTTTCTTCCGGATAAAAAATGTGTGAAATCGTCTCCGATGTAAATCTGTTAATTTTACGTACCTAGTAGTTTTTCTTTAAATTAGACGTTTGCTAGCGACGTTTGTTTTTGCTACCTGTACATTTTTTTTCCTGTGGCTTCTTCACGGTGTATGTGTTTTGTGTTTGATTTTAATTTAAAGTATTTTGTAAATCGTTTGGACTTCAATAAATAAAATATAATAAATTAATTTTCTGTCCGACTGCCTATTCGTTACAACAATTCATAACATTTGAAAATACCTTACCTACGCGACACAATGGAATCCACTCAGAGTTACGATTTCAATTTGATAGAAAATATATAACTATATTATGATCCTTTAGCGACCCGTTCATTCTATATTTAGCCTTGAAGAGATCAATAAATATAATAAATAGATCATATTATAAGGCCAACAAATTGTAGGTAACTAGGTACATATTAGTTTTCGCTATTTTTGTAAAGTGCTGTTTAAAATGAAAAAAATGATTACCGGGAGTAGAATCATTAATCTTTTTACCGTAAGTGTTAGAATTGCCTCTGATATTAGCAAAATAAAATGACTGTTTTGTTACCAACAATAGTTATCTTTACCATGAACTACTTAATAGTTATACGCAAGAGTGCACGAGGAATATAATAACTAACCTAAAAAATAACTGCAGTGACAAAATGCAATCTTTTATGCTTACAAAATCGCAGTGCCAAATATCGATTCAGCGGTTTTGCTGCGAAACGTAAGACACAGAAAAATATCACAATCAGATAAATTAATGCATATCTCTGCAGATTTGTGTATATTTAATTTTCAGTGTGTAAATGGCAATGTTTACATATAATGAGTTTTTTTTTTCGGATGTGGGGGAGGCAAAAATCCCTCCGGACTTCTGCCTGTCGGAATCCCTAGCTTATTCCGGGTGACAAAGGCTAGTACAATTTAAAAAAAAATTGATGGGGTGACCATGGTCCCGCATTAAAGACCAAAATTGAAAAAAAAAATCGAAAATAAGATTAACTATAATATAATCATCATCTAGAAAATGATGAGTAGATTCCAAAAATATATAACACAATAGTTCAATATTTAGTGATTCACAAAAAAATTTAATTTAATAAAAAATGTGAATAAGATTCCAAAGGCTATATATGCAAATCGCTTCCTATGGAGGTAAACTCCAAAAATAACATGGCAGGGCAGTATTTTTTAATTCGTTAAAATAATTTCACTTGTTTTCCTCTCTTTCCTTCTTCCTTCGCATCATTATTGCCCTAAGCATTTGTCCATAGAGTCGCCATGCTTCCTCACTCGACAGCATCCGTGGTATGAGGTTTTGGGCGTTGACAGCTTCGCTCGTTCCTGTTCGTAGCTCTGCACGTACGTATATTTAATTTTTCCCAACATGCATGGAAATATTGTCATTATTTTCGAAAAAAGAACACGCGAAGTATCGAATTTTCGGACAAAGAAAATCAAATCTGTCGTAGGAGCATTTTTTGAATTTGGAACATTACAACGCTCCCGCAATGTTGTATGAAACGGCGTGCTGGGGTTATTAAATACTCTTTGGTCGGATCTCTTTTGTCATTCTTGGCATACCATAGTCTCTTTGCTTAGTACAAATTGGTGGCTGTATAGATGAAAAAAAAATTGGCGGTAAAGCTGAAAATTCATCTTGATTTGTTATTTACATACTTAATAAATATAAATTTAATAATTCAGTGTGTAAATATCAATGTTTACATATAATGAGTGGAAATGGCTGTCGGTCTCGCCACTGAGCCGGAATAGCACAGGGGTCAGATACGTAGCTAAGTCCTGGCGGTGTTGGCAGTGTACTGTGGCGATGCGTCCAATGGGCTTCATTAAAATACTTTGATGCTCTCGTGACAGTTGTTATAGTAGAAGTAATTTAGTTAGTGTGGTAAAGACATAGCTACCATAAACATAAGACGATCCGGTACAATACAATCCACATCTTAGAATAATCCAGAGATCCGAACCACAGATCAGGCCCTCCTACCATAGACGTGAGACAGTGGACTGTCACTAAATGAGTCTTATGTTTATGGTAGTTATGTCTAATATTATAATATAAATTGTTTTTTGAGGATGGCTAGTGTGATACCCACAATATTAATGTATTTTTTATCTTGAACAATAAAAAAAAAAAAAAAGCTAAATTACTTCTACTATAACAAGAGTTTCAGATGTAAACCCAGAAATTTATCTATAAACTTGCTCATGCCCGCGACTGCGTCCGAGTGGATTGAGGTTTTCGGTATTGACTCAAGTCCAAACCGAATCGCAACGCTGTTTCTCAGCAAACGTGTGAAAGAACATTGTTTGATAGACTCGGACACGAGACAAATAGGTACATCTGTAATGTTTAGGGTAATCTGTAGAACAGTTTCATCATCGGGAAATGAGTAGTGTCAGTGTGACCTATTATCTCGATGGCTGACCATTTGTCTATAGCCATCGTGAAAATGATAAATAGGTAACATCCGTTGGTGTAAACTTGGTGTAGGCCAGGATAAAAAATATGTCGAGTTTGTCAAACTGAAATTTGGCATACATATAGCTGTTATAACGTAGACATTCGGTAAGAAAGCATTTTTGAAAATTCAACTCCTAAGGGGGTAACCAGTGATGGATGTAGGATGTATATAAATGGATCCCGTACTAAAACAAATAATATCATTTAATGTTACAAAATAAAAACCGACTTCAAAACTATACCTAGTACCTACCAACTTAAACTAAAAAGTATAAAATTGTTTTGTTTGTTGTTGCATATGGGACCACTTCTGAAGTATGATCTACCAAACAAAAAAAATCATCAAAATTTATTCATAATTGGCGGAATGATCGCGTAACATACACAAAAAAAACATACAGTCTAATTGAGAACCTCCTCCTTTTTTGAAGTCGGTTGAAAAATATTAAAACTCAAAATTTATTTTTGTGTATAACTTTTGTTTTTATCGTCATCATTAACAAGTAATAATTAAAAAAATTAAAAAACACAACTGCCCTGCCAAAAAACTAGTTAAATTAGAATCTTTTTCACATTTTTATTAAATTTTTTTTTGTGAATCACTGGATATTGAACTATAGTGTTATATATTTTTGGAATCTACTCATCATTTTCTAGATGATGATTATATAGTTAATCTTATGTTCGAATATTTTTTTTTCAACTTTAGTCTTTAATGCGGGACCATGGTCACCCCATCATTTAAAAAAAAAAATACTAGCCTATATCACTTTTTTTTTTAAATACTAGTTATTTAAACACTAGACTTAAGAGTAAAGTATTTTTTTTTTAAATGATGGCATTTAAAAAAAGAATTGCTCATAATTTTTTTTTTAAATACTAGCTATTGTCACCCGATATAAGCTAGGGATTCAAACGATACCTCATTTATCAAAATCGGTTCAGGCGTATAGAAGTTATGGTGGAACATACAAACTCACATACATACATACATGAACCCTGAAAACAATATACTTTTTTCAGGCAGTCGTATAAAAATAGTTTCAATACACATAAATCCTAGAAAGAATAAGGGCCTTGCAAATATCCACCGCCCAGAGGCTCGCGATGGCTAATATATAATGGATCATAAAACACACAGCATTATTATATAATATGGCGAATATTTCGGTAGCGATGTTAGAATCGATGGCGTGATACGATTTGCCGTCAATTTTATTACGATTTTATTACGGCACGAAAAGAGTAACGCAATGTAACATTTTATATATTATATTATATATATGTTGCATGATTGAATTCGTTATATCTGGGATTTATTTGGGCTCGAACTGAAATACACTTCGAGGATTGAGGTTTTTTTTCGTTCCCGCGGGTACTCCTTAATTTTCCAAGATAAAAAGAAGCCGCATTATGTGTTATTCCAGACTATTAGCTCTGTGCCAAACTTCATTCAGATTCGTATGTGTTATTCCAGACTATAATCTAGCTCTGTGCAAAATTTCATCCAGATTCGTTCATCTGATCTGGCGTGATTGAGTAACAAACATCCATCCATCCATCCAAATGTTCGCATTTATAATATTAGTATACATGAATATCCTAGCTAGTAGTAGCTTCGCATTAAGAACAACTAACTGACCGACTGACTGACATCAACGTACCTTCAGCTCAAAGGGTTGGGGTTTGGAGATTTTGCAGTCATACTTTTGTGTGTTATGTACAGCCACAGAACATTCACTTAACAACCCTTAACTATGTTAAATGTAAAATATAATGTTGAATTGAAGATTTTATAAAATGATTAAACACACCAAACGTCTTAGCACTAAATCATAACAAACACAACCAAACCTCACACAAAATCTCTCTCTCTCTCTCTCTCACTCACACACACACACACACATACACACACACACACACATACAAATACACATACACACACACACACACACACGAAGATGTGTTTGTGACACACAAACACATCTTCGTTATTGTTATTTTGTTACTGTGACAATATGTTCCTACCTATATTTCTCTCATGTATATTGTAAATTGTTAATATTATTCTATGTCGGTACTTATTCTCTACTATTGCAACCATTAACGTTCTATGTATATTTGGTATTTAAGTATGTTAAGCATGGTTGTAATACTATGGTTGTAATAATTCTTAGTATTCGTTACAGTACTCTAAGTACACAATACGTTAAGTACAGCCAGGAAACTAGTATCCGGGTAACCTGATGTTAAGTGATAAATGCAGCCTTGATAGCAAAGGAACCAATAGTCGCCGGCTTTTGAGGAATTCCTTTAGCCCCGGTGTTTAGCCCTCTGAATAACCCAATATTAAGTTTTCAGGGAACACGGCAGGTGGAAGTTTTCAGTTGTAAAAAAACAGTGACCCGGCTACGGAAAAAAATCAGAAAACCCTACTTTCTTGGATGTATCATTAGATATATCGATTTTGTTCGTATAAAATGTAGTCTATGTCCTCCATACTGTAATAACGTATCGATTGATACCTCATTCATCAAAATCGGCTCGGTAGTTTAGGCACTACGGTAGAACATACGATACATTATCTGCTAAAACCATAACCCTTCCTTTTGTCGTATTTTAGTAAAGAGGCCGTATGACCGGTTATGAAGACTAGAGTGGCGTTGCGTTGATCCTAGTTAGTAACTAGATGGGTGACCATTTTGGAATTCCATTTTGCCTTTTGTAGTATCGGTTATTATCACTAGTTATACATTTATTATTTATTATTTATTTTATTAAGTTATACATTTTAATTAAAATCGTACCACAATCCCGCTTAGAATCGTATGCTGAAGAATCTGTATTCAATACTCAATATCATTTATTCAATATAGGTACACTGTCGGTACACTTATTGACGTTAAAAATTACTTACTTATAAAACATGATTGTGATAATCGGTTACGGTATCTCAAAATTAAAGCTACGAGGGTTCCAAACGCGCCCTAGTCTGAGAAGAGCCCACAACAAACTCAGCCGGTTTTTTTATTACAACAAATAGCACCAGTATAATAATTGGAACACCAGTATGTAGCCAACCCACATTGGAGAAACGTGGTGGGTCTGAGCTCTAATTCTCTCCCTCTCTCCTATGAGAGTGGAGGCCTGTGTCCAGCAGTGGGACGTTATTGGAAGTTGGATGTAATTGGAAGAGGTTTTGCCCTCCAAAATGGCATATCCACGTGGTAATCCTCAATGGCCGCTTTGTTCGCAGCTTTAAAGACAATACGGTCAAGTGTCAGCTTGTACCGGCTCCCTTGGAGTGCTCAAGACTTGAGTCTTGAGACATCGAGTACTGTTGAGCTGAGAGAGCTCTCAGGTGTCCCAGTATCTGTCGATTTGTGTCATGGTATTCCCGATTCTAGAACCTAATTCCCTCTGAACTTATTTGACTGAATTATTGTCAGCGGTTGAAAAGAGATTGGTTGAATTTTATTTTATATAGTGGCAATCAATGGCGTTACAAACAATTATGCGTTATTATAACCACCCTACCGGCAAAGATGTGCCGCCAAGCGATTTAGCGTTCCGGTACGATGCCGTGTAGAAACCGAATAGGGGTATGGGTTTATATAACTGCCACACAACAGGTTAGCCTGCTACCATCCTAGATTGCATCTTCACTTACCATCGGGTGAGATCGCAGTCAAGGGCTAACTTGTAGTGGATAAAAAAAAACCTCAGGCACATTAAAAAGCTGTGAAAGATTACAGAATAAAAATATAGAATTTTTTAATTTTGATTTCAATCACACTCAAGTTCAGTTATATTTGTCTTCTTCAGGAGATGTTGACTCTACAGTGCACGATTGTAGAGTGAAGATTTTGTCGCAAAATCTGTCTTTTATACCTTTTTGGCAGGACTCAAACGATGTCGACCCCGCCCCGCCCCCTCTACTACTATATAAATTGTGTAAAGGTGAATTTGATACGTTTATTTGTTCATTTAGCAGCTCAAATCCTTTATTATTGTGTTTCAATTATTTCTAATTATCATTTAATAATTAGAAATAATTAGAATAAAATAGAATGGATTTCGACTGTGCGTATGGGAGCAATTGGAAATAATTAAACAATTGACTGGAATAACAAATATGCTACTTTTATACCAGAAAATTAAAGAGTTCCCGCGGAAATAAAAAACCTCTGTTGGTATATGAGCTCGCAGGGAAAAGAAAAGACGTCTGCACTGTACGACTGCCTGTTTAATAATAATAAAATATTGTACAGGCTACAGCAAAGAGCAAATGAATAGTGAATGACTGTTAAAGTGAGAGAAAAGATTGTATGAGAGTGACTGAAGGAATGAAGTATGAACTACGTCCATAGACAACTGTTATATTGTGTCATTACAGACTTTTATATCATAGACTAGTATTTTTGCTATATTCCAACAACCTCAATCCACGCGTACGAAGCCGGGGGCATCAGCTAGTTAACTATTATTTAAATAGCATAGATTCATTTGAAGCCCGTCCAATCTGTTGCTCTTCAACACAAACTAATAATAAGGCATTCTGAGTGTTTCTAATATGTAGTTGCTGTTCTGAGTATTATTCAGCTGTTAGTTCAAACGTCTAGGAATTGTAGGCCGTTTAGATTTAAGCACTTGAGATCTATCGTGCTTTTACTAGATTAAATCAAATGTCAGTCAGAAGGTATTTAAAATATGGCTTTTTAGAACATATTTATACTAACAAAATACTAGCGTGTCTGTATGCTTTTGAACCGACAGGTACAAAGATAGGTTGTATCTCAGAAAAGGACATGCTAGACTTTGATAGGCCAACTTTTTAGACTAGAAAATCAAAGCGACAATCCGAAGACATTTTTCAAAAATCTACACAGCCTTTACGTATAATGTAACAAACCTGCAGCTTTAGCAAAAAAATGTTTTATTTGTTTGTACTTTTCAATATATGTACTTAAATAACTAAATGAATAGAACCTTAAATTATGTTAAAAGCTAGGTTTACATTTTATAATATCACATTTTTTAATATTTTTAAGTCATAATCTGAAACAATAAGTTGAACCTGAACGTATTTATGTATAACATCCATGTCACCATGTCAGGGTCTTCATACAACAGCAACCATTAACTTTGACTTCTCTATGGATTATTCTTTACACAGATTTTGCTTTCATGCTGAAAATTCCACATGTGGATATGTTTTTAATGCCTTTTTAAATCCACCACCTCATTGACACAGGCTCATGAAACTGAGATGTTGTCTAGGTCTGCATCCGTAGTACCTAGTCCAAATTCCATGCTCACATAGGTCATAGACATGATCCTTCCAAGTTAGGATACAATATGATTGACTGACTGAATTTGGGATTTTCTATTTAATAAACATTTTCTATTTAACAAACACCCTCAAAACCTGAAAAAAATGAAAGGATTTTGAGGTAATTCCACTTGAGTAAAGCCTGGGAGGAAAATTATTTATAGCGCTAGTTTTTGCTGTTGCAGTTTTTGACTTGCAGGCAAGTAGTTCAAATTATATCCAAAATTCAAATGTTTTTTTTATTCAAATAAACTTTTATAAGTAGTTTTGAATCGTCGAGTGAATCTACCACTGGTTCGGAATGACATTCCTACCGGGAAGAAAAGAAACTCGTTGGTATTTTAATAGTGATGAGTGAAGTGAATTGTTTTATTTTATGTTACTGTTATTTGTGTATGTGGTTTTATTGTTATTTTTCTAGTTTTAATTATGAATGAATGAAAAATGAAATGAATAGTGGTGCAGCCTAAGGTAGAGCGCGCTTACCAAGAAGATGCTCCTTCACTCTTGATTCGAAGATACTAATGTTAAGAGTGGAGGGGAAAACGGCAGCCGGAAGTACGAATTAGAATTCCATATCCTAGCGGTACGAATTAGAAACGAGGAAACAAATCGCTTCCGTGGAATTTCGACTACATACGGATGTAGACCCTACGATGCCTTGCGGTACGATAGCAGACAGTTGGAGGGGGAATAAGGTCAAAAAGCTATTAGTTATATGTTTGCTATAGTTAGCTATTTAAAGACGGCTAAAGTATATATTACATGTAATACTAAAAGGTGCCAGCGGAGGGTGAATTGCCCATACAGACGTAATACCAGAATAATTCGTAATTCGAGAATATTTCCACCAGACTATGCGATTATTAAGATTGAACTTGTATTTATCTAGGCCCCTGGACAATTATGTTTTCAAAATATTTTCCCAAAATTAAATGTAAGCGTTTTGCTTGTTTTTACGACATGAATGACATGTTTTCTCCTTATTTGTATCATATTAAAACCGACGATATCTGACGCACTAATTGACCAGGAGCATAGCCTATATTGTCAAGTTCCCGAATAACAACACGAAGTGAAAAACACAACAAGTTATCATTCATCATTTTTGGTATTTACGGAACAAGACTAAACGTATAACAAACTCTGTACGCTCATATTGCTATCGCGTTTGTACGCGATCATGTGTCATCAGCCAAATAGAGATAGCAATATACCGGCAAATTTATATTTGCGGGTTGAATAGAAATTGCGAGCGGCGATCACCGGCCTCAAAAATTAAAATAAAACAAAAATGTTTGTGCAATTAATGTTAATAATAGTAATGATCAGATATAAATATGTGTTGACTTATTAGAATTTTGAAAATCATTATCATTTAATGTTAAAGAAGAGCGGAATCTCCTGATACAATACTGATTAAATATACTTAAAAGGAGGTTCCAGCCCCAATGCAATTCAATGGTAATTTGAACAATGACCTCCATGGTCCTACTCCTCCAAAAAAATAAAATAAAAAAAACAGAAATAAAGAAAGAATTTATTTATTACTAAGTAATGTATAGTTAGCTATCTAACCGGCGATCCAATTTACTTGTACTGCAGAATTAATAATACGTCAGTGTGTCGGTCGGTGTGATTGGCAGCATGTCTAGATGTCAATACAAAAATGTGGGTCAGGGCCGTGGCGCGTCTCTACTGCTGGCATCGCGTTACTGTGCCTACTCTCACACTTATTACACTGTGACTTGTGATATATTTCACTCAAATATAGCTAACATGGATTAGGCAGGACGATCCAACGCAGAAGACAAGTAGTCTAGGCAGGTCTAGGCACATTGCGTCAAAAGATAACGCGAGAAGTTGTAGAAAGATAAGATTCACGTTGCCAAAAGTATGTAACTATTACGGTAAAAGGATGAGCTGTTATTTAGTACCCAAAAGGATTGTCCAAATTCGCCTAAGAATCAACAAGGAATTGAAAAATACAGTAAATCTTAATTTATTTTGTACATTCAATTTTAATAACTAGAATTTAACGGACACTTCTAAATAATAATAATGAAAATAATGGGAATTTTTCGATTTTCCATCCTTTCCCTTTTATCGAAACCTCAAATCACCGCTTGAGCGCTGGAAACGTCAAGTAAGAGTAAGAACTAAAACAGTTTAAAGCGTTTAGATAACACGAGAAGGAAGAAAAATATTGAAAAAGGCTCTCATAACGATACGAGCAAGAAACAAATATATTTTGTCTTAGTGTGCGAGTGAGATAAAACGCCATCTTTTCCATTATGTTAGTGGTGAGATTGACAAAGACTTTATTTTATAGGGATGGCAAAGGTAAAACCGATAAAAAATCGTGTTTTAAGCAGTACCGATAATTATTATCGAGTGAAAATATCGACTAACTTTATTTATAGACTGTTAAGTATGGCTGTACCTGGTTCTTTTCGTGACAACTGTGTGGTTACTATTCTTGAAAATAAAAAGTGTACTTCGAGAAAGCTGAGCTCCGTATAAAAAACGGCCATCCAGGTGGTTTATATTACCATATAATTATAATATAAACCACCTGGGAGCTAATGAAATAACCTGTGCATCTTGTGTCAACTCTAAATTAACTAACATTCAAAATCTAACCTCAAAATCAAAAATATTATCGGTAATATATAATTTATCTGAGGTGTCCGTTGTTTAAATTTACTTTCAAAGGTATTTATGTGTTATTTTGAATCGGATAATGTATGTTTTATGACTGTTGGTTCTTAGGCGAACTTTGTATGGGCGATGGTCAATGCCCTTTACAATAGCATAGATTGGCTAAGAGAGGAAAATAAGGTTAGTGTAGGAATACTTAAGAAGAAGCTAAAAGGTCACTTAAGTGCTCCTATACTGAGGAACTAATTATTTTTCTCTTCTCTTTTATTTATATTGTTTATTTGTACTTTCTTTTGTTTTTGTTGATTGTTGGTGTTGGGTTATTAGGTATAGGTGTTAATAATACTAGTGCTAATTTTAGATTTAACTTAAATTAAAATGTTTAGAACGTCAACTCGCCAACAAACTGGCCCACCAGTTTGGCGAGTTTATATTTTGTAAAATAAGTTTGTATCTATTTTGAAATAAGTATTTTTAAAAAAAAACATGCAAATAATAATACCTAAGTAAGTACCTAAGTGTTTACAATTACATATCCACTAGACGTCCACAGCTGGACACTGGAGTTCTCTGAATAAGTAAGTTTGGATTTAGGATAGAGTCGCTTTATATATTGATTTAAGTAGGTAGGTACCTACTTAAATAGGTAGGTAGATCCTAATTTTAAGGTAAAATACACTAGCAACTGCTGACAGCATAATGCGCCTGCGCGAAACATCCGCGTCGTTTTGTGTTGTCGCCTGTCGCGCTGGTGGGTGCCGCTTGTGAGTTACGCTGACATAATATTTTCTCCAATTGGACGATGTATGTATGTGTGTGTGTGTGTGTGTGTGTGTGTGTGTGTTTGTGTGCGGATGTCACGCTCCGCGGGCTGAGCTAATGAGCCGATCACACAAATGGGCCATCGGTTTCGGTACCATAGGTACGACCTCGACATTCAACTAGATCATAGTATCATAATAAATCATAAGTACTCTTTAATGTGCCCTCACCACAGGCCCTCACAGATCATATTAGTTATGTTGTCAATGGGGATGATGACAACTCAATCAAATCAGCAACTCTTTAACAAACTTAAAAACACACTTTTAGTATGGAAGTTGTATGAAATTCACAGTTGTGACGTCATCTAATTTCAACGCTTTTTTTTTTCTTTAAGTAATCTATATTATAACATGGTTAACAAACTTAAAACTAACCGAGTGTTGTGATCACAGGTTGTGGTTTGCTATGTATTCTGCAAAAAAGTAAACAGCCCGGAATCACATCCGGAATCCAGAGCCGTGTAATCTCGCATGGACTTTAAAAAAACTATTGAACAGGTGACTTGGATACCATAAACTGATTGTGAGGGCTATGATTTTTGGAGTGAAAGACGATACAGTGAAAAACAAGTGAAAAGTACGACGACTAGTTTTAACTTTTATTTAGTATAATATTACTTAGACTAAAAATACATAATATATATTAGTTTATTTTCATATATTTATTATAAGTATTATATTATTTGTGTAACTGTTTATGTATTAGTATGTAGGTATTTGTTTGTATGTGTCAATCTCCTAACTTCTCCTATTCCTAAGGTTGCCTGGCAGAGATCGCTACTAAGCGATAAGGCCGCCTTTTTGTATTCTACTTAGTTTTTTGTTTTCTATGTATTTTTTGTGTCCTTTTTATGTGTGTTGTGGTGTACAAAATAAAGAGTAATAATAATAATAATAATAATAAAAATAAAAGTATTGGAAGCAGTTTGTACACAATCATTCTGTATAGTTAGAAATAAATATTGTTCTATACGAGTATGTGAATTTTAGGTCTTTTGGAAGACCCTCTATTTAATAATCAGTTAGATTTTTTTTTATATATGCCATGTTATATGGTGGTTATGTACCTATCTATCGCATATCCAGATGCTATTAGGATAACAGACAACCTTCTATCTTTTCTCTGGAGTGACTGTAATCATGAGAGGAAAAGAGATTAACCTATTTTTATTATCCCACTAGCTGATGCGTACAACTTCGTCCGCGTGCATCGAGGTTATTCGGTTCCCGCGGGAACTCATCAATTTAATGATAAAAAGTAGCTGAATAAAATATGTTAATCCAAACTATAATCTCTCTCTGTGCCACATTTCATCCAGATCCGTTCAGCCGTTCTTGCGTAATTAACAAACATTCGTCCAAACTTTCGCATTCTCAGGAGGATCCATACTTCATTAGAGTTTAATGTTATTCCTACCTACTAAGAAGTAAGTTAGTGGGTGGTGTTTCACCCCTTCCTGGGGGGTTACTAGTTATAATCATCGCTTAAAAAGCAGTATTATTTCAAGATTTAAGTTTTGTGTCACTTAATGTCCCTAAATAAGGCTTATAGTTCTTAAACAAGGTTAACAATATCCCAGCACCTGATCTCGTGTCGGATTTTCCGTCCCAATCGGGTTATGAGAGTAAGGGAATAGAGACTGTAGTTGAGTCAGTTGGCGCACACCGAGTGCACTTCAATGCCTATATTTTCCGCGTTGGTGGCTAATCTCCATGGAGATTGGCCGCCTGTGGCCTTCAATCGATCGGGAGGACATGATTATGTTTTTTAACTGCCTCGTTGACTGGGCTGGCCTGTTGTATGGATCCCGATGGATAAAGTCCGGGGTACGACTCTCGGTTAAGGCAAAAAAAATGGGGTTTTCCTTTGACAAAAGAAACATAATGTAAGATATGCCCCGTATCTAATACTTAATTTCTAAAAACGTACACATATGTGAAAATATAGAAATGCGTGCCCGAGGATCGAACCCCCGACCATTCGGTAGTCTAAATCACTAGGCATCAGGCGACCACTAATAAATACCTTATATACTATTACGCATCCTCTGATCCTGTCATAATGATTGAGATTGTAGTCAATGATTAATGCAACTTCTCCGTAATCGCTAATATTCAACCGCCCAAGAACTCATGAAGTAAATTTACAACTAGTACCTAGTAGTAGTAATGTAGTGAGCAGTGAATATTTCGGCAGCTCCATTGACCGAGCTCGTTACCGCGTTAACGTTAATAAATACCTCCTCGCCATTAGACCCACCAGTGGGCGTGGGCGTGGGCCTACTACCATCCCACACTAGTAGTATTATTATACACTAGTCGTATCATTATCATTTATTATTTGTTCGTTTTTAATTGGAATTTTGTAAGACGTTTTATTATTTTATAAATTTGTAAGACGTTTTATAATTATAATTATCTTTTTTTTTAAAGTGAGAACTTCTTTAGACGCGTTGAGCAGTTTTTGGTAGGGGGTAAAAATGTAGATTAGCGTGACCGACATGCTCGCGAACATATAAATATACTACATACGAAATTAAACTTTAATTTCTTAGTGTTAAGGTTTATATTTTAATAATTTTTATTAAAATAAAAAAAATATATAAGTCGTTTCCACTTCTTTTTTTTATTTTAAATTTGCTTGAATATCTATTGAACAAGATCGAATAATTGTTTTAATTTGATACAAATTGCCACAAATTATTAGATTACAATTGCCACAAACTTATAATAAAATAGTATTAACAATAATAATTTAAAAAATCACGAATAACCTACTAATTAATTATTTACTTATTTATCGACTGTTATATAATTTTGACGATTTATTCTTATTTTACACCCTTACACTACTTATTTCAATACAATAGGCGCAACATATTAAATATTCATACTGATTAATTATCAGAATGTACCTTGGCTCTCAAACTGTAATTACGTTAACATTATATCACCTGCATTCTCATGAATAAATTAATTTTATATTTTTTATCGCTCAAAGCAATGTTAATTTTAAATTTGGAGTTTTATATGACGCATCTCGAGGTCCCTTAATACGGATTTTATTTCCGAAACAAGAGCGTTAACAATATTAAAATAATACTGCTGTAAGCGACGTCAGTAAGCCGCCTGTGACGCACGCGCTTACGCTACACTCGTCGTAATACACACAGCCGGTGATAGAATTCGTGTGTAGTGTACAGACACCATGTTGCTGCAATTTACTTTTCTAAAAAATGATATGAAATGTGCACATTTCATACCCTGTAAATGAGTTCGAAAGTTAAACTTCCCGGTCTAGGCCAGTAAAGAATGTATGTATTTTCATTACATATCATAAGTTTGAATTTGGAATCTTTCTTCCTGGATATCTTGTAACTTGTTATAATGTTCTTTGGCCTAAATAGTTTAAATTTGGAACTCTGCCGTATTACGCGTTCAGCACTCACAGCGCAAAAATATATTTAAAAAAAAGTCACTTGTTTAATTTTTTTTTTAGAAAAGCACTATACACACCTCGACCGGGAGAGCATTTCTGGTCTCGTATATAGCCGGTCTAACTAACACTCGACCAGAAAACGCGTATTTCCCGGTCTCGCGATGTAATGTACTATTTCAATACACTTGCTCGAAAAATGCACTAACAGAGTCAGTAAACAGGGCTTGTAAGTTAAATTTACTGCCCGCGTGCAGTAAATATTTACTGCCCTGGTGCCGTAAATTTGCAGTTTTTTTTTAATTTTTGTAAGTCCACGTTACTTCAAAATAAAAAGTTTTCTTGCAAGAAGGTTCATAATGTATGTAGAAAACCTAAAAATAATGATATTTAGATGTGAATTGATGAAATTAATTCATAAAATAAAAAATTGTATTTAATATAATTAATTAAAATTGTTTTAAGTTTTATAAATCAAAAAAGTAAAGGCTGATTAGTTCAGGCTGGGAGCTAAGAACTAGAACCTAGAGCCATGAATCTAATTTTAAAAAAAAACGCTATTACAACAACGCGCCGTAGTCTATACTAAATCTGTGCGCGCTATTTTTAAAATAGTCAATAAATATGAGTGGTAGATGTGATGTGGAATCATAAAATTAAATCAACAACTAGGTATTTTAGATCTGAAAAAAAGTCTAAATAAGTATGGACGTGGAAAACCATTTTCTAGTGAGTAACTAGTGGCTACCTACTCGACCTTTATT
Organism: Erebia palarica; assembly: GCA_964035005.1. Taxonomy (NCBI): domain Eukaryota; kingdom Metazoa; phylum Arthropoda; class Insecta; order Lepidoptera; family Nymphalidae; genus Erebia; species Erebia palarica. Next base: position 181,338 of record OZ035994.1, on the reverse strand, counting down.
TTCAAGTTTTCCCACAAATGTATTGAAAAATATTGTGTGATACACGGGTGTTAAGGTTTCTACATACTCGTGAGTCGTGACAATGGTCAACTCGTATGTAAATATCACAAACTACTATTACTAACTACGGACAAGTAGAACGGTAGAACCAGTAGAACGGTCGCGGTGCTGAATTTCGCGGAATTCACTGATTTTGGTGACAGTTAGACAGTTAGCTATGAAATTTAGGTGTTCCCTATAATTTAGCGATGTGTAGTGAAACCACCCAGTTGCTCCACTATTTAAAACTTGTATTAATTTATTTATAACGATCTCAACTGTCCTCAATTTTGATATGGGGTTCTTGCCGCGACAGTTCATTTCGCCAATATGGAACTGTGATAACCAAGCGTAGGTATAGCCCCACAAACTTATTATTTTGAACTATTTTTTATGCCTGTTTATTTTTTGATTTATCTTATTTACTAGTGGTTCGCCCCTAACTGAGACCTCGCGGTATCTATAATATAGTTTTAACGTATATAATGTACTCTGTGGTTTTGACTATATATTTTAATAGTTAACTTTTAACATTAGACGCAGAAAAGCTATTGGAGATACGAATAAACTTCTACAGAGCGCCATCTATTGACATCATTGTGAAGATCATTGTAAAAATACTGAAGCTCATTAAAACTTAAATAATTTCGTTTCCTTATAATATTTATCTAATTTAAGTATTTGTTGTTCAAGTACAGGATATAATTCAAATAATTGATCAAGTTTCAGGCTCAGACTATCAGAAAATTGAGAGTTCTGAGGTCAGCTTTGGACGTTAGAAAATGTCCACTTTGAAAGCCCACATTTCGTAAATTTTAGAGGAAAACGGACGGACGGACAAGTGCAAATTCACTCAAGTAGACTCAGAGACCTTCGCTTCACTCGGTCAATAATATATAGTAACGACGTTGTCACCGGGTCAGATAAAGTGGGACAATACAAGAAACTAATATTTTCTGACATTATAATACGACACAATAGACTAATAGAGCAAAGATATCTATGATAACGGAAAGTATCACGTACTTCAGAGACGTCTATACATCATGGCCACCGTACACACAGTAGTAAGCACACAATTCGTACTATACTATACCTACCATTCGTCTTTCGGACGTTTAAATGTATGTATTATTAATTTAACAACATTTTATTCAATCTAAGGTTGAGAATTAGCTTATAACATGGTTCCAAAATCACTACCCATTATACTTACCATTGAGTTAGACGAAATTTGATTCAAAACTTGGTTTGAATCCCGGTGAAGAAAATACGCTGAACTTATCACTTAGAACCCGTCACTTTTTATCCCGAAACTCACAGATCTCGCCCGGGATCCAATCAATCAATAATTTTATTTGGTAAACTTTTTGAACCTCAATCTATACTAACATTATATTTCATTTCAAATCATTTCATTTCATTTCAATGCGAAAGTTTGGATGGATGTATGGATGTTTGTTCCTCAATCACGCCCAACGGCTGAACGGATCTGGCTGAAATTTGACATAGAGATAGATTATATTCTGGAATAGCACATAGGCTACTTTTTATCCCGGAAAATTAAAGAGTTCCCGCGGGAACCAAAAAACCTCAAACCACGCGGACGCTAGTCATAGCTAGTCAACTATAAACAGTTTGATTGAAAGGGACAGTATGCAACCTTTTGTTCCATTGGTCTCTCCGTCCCTTTCGCGCGGACAGTGAACAGCTGTTGCGCGAGCGGGACAGGTGGCGGTGTGTCATGGGACCTCACCTTGGCCCTTTCTTTATGAAGGGAATTTGAAAAGGGTTCGGGTTTTGTATTTATTAGATTTGCTAGCATGGTTAGACTATGTGCTATTCCAGACTATAATCTATCTCTGTGCCAAATTTCAGCCAGATCCGTTCGGCCGTTGGACGTGATTGAGTAACAAACATCCATCCATACATTCATCCGTCCCTCCAAACTTTCGCATTTTTAGTATAAAAGTATAGATATAGATTAAGTATAGATAGTTGTTAGCTTTCGTCCGCTTGGCCTTAGGTTGTTTAAATATCCCGTTATAGTTACTCAAAATATCAATTACCTAGCAGGAACTAAGTTTTAGACGGAACTAAGGTGCACTACTTATTCAAGTAAAATGACCTTGCCTTATTAGTACCTAATCTAAACGCTTAGTTTAGGTCTTAAGGTCTTATTTAAAATTTAGATTATTCTATTTCTTTCTATTCAGCTATCTTGAGTCCTGACTAGTATTATAAATGCGAATGTGAGTTTGTTTGTTACGCTAAACGCTTGCCTGTCTGTCTGCTACGCTTTCACGGCCCATCTTTTCAACCGATTTTAATGAAATTTGGTAAAGCGGTACGTTACATCCCGGGGAAGGGCATAGGCTACTTTTAATCCCGGAAAATTAAGGAATTCCCGTGTTAATTAAAAACTTAGTCCACGCAGTAATCGCGGGCATCACCTTGTATACAATTTTTTTGAAAAAATTCTGTCATAGGGACTACCGATAGAAGTGAAAACGAATATTTTTTTTTTTATTTAATTTTAATAAAAAAAATAAGACTTTTGTCTTCGTAAATATTAAAATTATATTATTTTTGGTTTCTTTTTATATTGAAAAAAAATATAATAAGACGCGAGCATGTCGGTGACGCGAATCAACAAGTTTACCCCATACCATAAAAGCGCTCAACGCGGCCAAAGAAGTTTTCACTACAAAAACACATAGGAATGGCTTTGCACTAAGCATGATTGTCGTCAAGCGCAAGTCTATCATGCATTTAAAAAAAATAAAAATAAAAAAAAACCTAGGAATGTATCAACGGCGTAGGAAGGTTCGCACTGCACAGGAAAATACCAGAGATCATTCACCTATACTCTATAGTCTATACTCTATAGCGATACCTGTGGCGAGCGGCCTCACACCTATACCTACTTATAACCTATAAACCTCTGACGACCTCCATGGCGCAGTGTGTAGCGCTGTTGTCTTAACGTGCGGACGTCCCGGGTTCGATCCCCGGCAGAGTGGATTTGGGAATTTATAATTTTCCGAATTTTCCCTGGTATGCCCTGGTGGGAGGCTCCGGCCGTGGCTAGTTACCACCCTACCGGCAAAGACGTGCCGCCAAGCGGTACGATGCCGTGTAGAAACCGAATAGGGGTTTGGGTTTAATATAACTGCCATGCCCCTAACAGGTTAGCCCGCTACCATCTTCACTTACCATCACTTAAGATCGCAGTCAAGGGCTAACTTGTAGTGGATAAAAAAAAAATTAAAAAAAAGTAATAAAAAAAATAGGGGAATACTTTCATCGTTCTTTGTTTCAAAGACATTCAAGACTACTGTGTGCTTCCAATGTGCACACCATCGCTCCGCATCCGAATATTAAAAAAAAAAAAATTAAAAAACACGACTGCCCTGCCAAAACACGAACTAAAAAAAAAAAAAATTATCACATTTTTATTAAATGATATTTGTTTGTGAATCACTGGATATTGAACTATAGTGTTGTATATTTTTGGAATCTACTCATCATTTTCTAGATGATGATTATATAGTTAATGTTATTTACGAATTTTTTTGTCAACTTTAGTATTTAATGCTTTACCACACCACCAATATTTGTTGTTTAATTACACCACCCATAATATTGTTTTTTTAATTTTACTGGCCTATGTGCTGTGGCGTGCAGATCATACAGGCATAAAAGTACTGCTTACCCAAATTGAAAGACGTTAATGCTCATTTTTCATTCAAACAGCTAGTAATTATAGGTATTTTGACTAACTAATGCCTACCCTAGTGCCAAGCCATGTGCACGCCACTGCCTATGTCACCCGGAATAAGCTAGGGATTCTAACGATACCTCATTTATCAAAATCGGTTCAGGCGTATAGAAGTTATGGTGGAATATACAAACTCAGATACATACATACATACATGAACCCTGGAAACAATATACTCCTTTTTTCAGGCAGTCGTATAATAATACAAATCAACTTGTAGAGAGTATTTTACAGCGATATTACGATGATTTTGTTTAATTTATGAGAAAAGTCAAGGCTTCTCAAAGTTTTTTCACGACCTCCAAAAAAACACCTCCAGAAATATATATAATTCCGGATAAATATTTATATTATATCGAATTAAACTTCTAGTTCATTCAATATATATTTTTTTTGCAATTGGCTATTTTTGTACAAGTTTTATGCTTCTCAATTTATTGGTGCCTAATAAAGAACAAAAATAAAATTGATTACAGAAATGTTTTGTAAAATATATATCAATAATATTACTACTGCTTTTAACTAGCTTTTCTCTTCTGCCCACGTCAAATAAGATTCAAAAACTACTATTTGCATAGTATGAAGACAAATACCAAAAAAAGTTATATTGTAAGTACAAAACCTGTTTTCATTAAACGAGAAATAAGTTGAAACTGCAAAATCGATTCAATGGTTTTTGCAAACTGTAAAAAATAACAAGGTCTTGAGTCCAAAGACCTCTATTGAAGTTATATTTAATATTTTAACTATTCAATTCAAACCGTGAACTTACTATTTTTCCGTGAACCGTGAACAAACTTATTATTTAATTTTACTATAGTTGAGTTGGTCCACCGTGATCACGGGCTAACTGACTCATGTAACTACATTAACATATACAACAGTGTTGATGACCTGCATTGACTTTGAACTGCAGATGTCATTAAATTTATTTAGCAGTAGTTGTAAATTTACGATAATTATCTAATATCTTTTATAAGTAGTATTCTTCATGAATTGTTCATTCGTTTATATTTCTTAACTTCTTTGAACAGCTTCTAAATTTCTTACTGAAACAATGTAACTTTATTTCATGTACGACATTTCGTGCAACTTATTATAATGTATTAAGTTAGAACTCTACCACCGGTTCAAAAAGGCGATTATACTGAGAAGTGACGCCAAAAACCTCAGCAATATCAGTTTGTTGTTGATGGGTTTCAAATTTCAATGCAATTTTCATCATCATAAAGCATATTTCACAAGGAATGTTTACAATACTTACAAATCAAAGCGAAGATTATATAAATCCATCCCATTTTCGCTTGATTAAATTATTTTTAGTCGTTTGCTACTACCGAAAATCCACATTCAAAAATTTAAGTTTTTAGAACCGAAATCCATTGTTTTTGGTAGCCATTTACTTACTTATGTTGATGGTAGTCAAAGTGGCTTTTGCACGTTGGTGGTGGCTGTTTTCTCTTATATTATATTACTTATTTAAAAAATAGAAATTAGGAAGTAACATTTCGTAACTGTGCTTTCGCTACTATATTACATTTTCCACTTGGAGTAAAACAAGGCGCAGTAAAACGCGCCATATGCGGCGTTAATAGTTATGCGCGTTAAAATTAATTGCAAAAATAGAACAGTCACCGCTGCCGGTGTTTATATAACTATAACGGGACGTTTATATTTTGCAGGGCGAAAAGAACTTCAGGATCACTTTGTTTTCCATCCATCTATCCGTATGTCAGGCACATTTTTTCGGAAACGTATCTTTAATAGGTGCTTTGTTTGAACACTAAAGCCTGCTGATGCTTCACTAAGAAAAACATACCAGCTGAATGATGCCGGGACGAGTCTGCTAGTGGTAGAAAATACGACTGTGGAAGCTTAACTTTAACAATTTCAACTTAGGCTTTTAAAACGGGAATTTTCCTTGCGTCTGGTTCCGCGACAGGGAAGTTGGTCCCGTGCCAACCGTGCCAGAGATGGAACCATAAGTCCTTATATTACACAGCGGTACATAGCGAGCCAGGAAACTGTGAATTCTGAGGGGTTCTACAATATAATCCATCGCAGTTTTAATATTTCATAATAAACTAATAAAAAACTTCATCAAAGTTTGAAAGGTGACACTGTTTTCTATTATAGACATCCAAAGCTTGCTCTTATTTCCGATCGAGTCACACAAAGTTAATTTTCCAGGCCTCCAACAGCAACACATTTCGCCGAATGAAATGCCCTATCCAGTGACGAGAAGGATAATTGAGTCGGTGCTGCTAAAAATAAACCACTCAGATGTTAAAAGAAGCTCGAGTTCTATTTAACATTAGATAAAATATAAAGTAATGGGACCTGTTCTATTTAAACTTATAGATAACTATTACGCTTTATGAAGCAAAATAGAAGACTAAAAAATTAATAATCTTTAAAGTGTTTCTTTAAAACTTTAAGAGGTTTTAGTCAAATCCAAATGTAAGCCTATATCAGTTTTGGCTTCCTTTTTTGGCAATGAATACGAAGTAGAGGTCAAAGCGTGCTGTTGCAGTTAGGCCAAAAATATCGTATCCTTCAATTAGAAAACCATTACAGTACACACACGACTAAAATATATCTGGATCGTTAAACGATTTAGTTACAGACTACTTCAGTTGATGATCATTACGAACATTTGTTCTTTGAGTGTTTTGAAATAGTTCTAATAGACTGTAGTTATTCTGTGGACTTCAACAGATATTGGGATGATCCCGAAATCTCAATTAATTACTTACAAACTAATTGATAAAATGTATTAATTTTTGGTATATACTTCTTAAACTGTACGACAACCCCCCAATTATAATAAAATCAACAGTGTATTAATTCATTGCGATAATTTTATGAAGTAATTGAACTTCCACAAAATTTGTTAAAACAAATTGAAAAAGTCAGATCCTGAAAATAAAATAATACATATGTTCATCATCTCTGAGTTATAATGTTATCAATTAAAGTCATCAATCATCATAATAAGAATCAGTTTAAGTAGAAGTAAACCGCAGTTAATGGACGTAACTAGTTAAGTAACCAAGAACGGTCAAAAATTAACTCTTCAAATATTCCATATATGTAATAACTGCTTATAAAAATACTTTAAACGTATTATTACATAACCAAGAACGGTAAAAAATATTCCATTACAAATAAATATATTCTATTCAATTTACATTAAAAGACAACTGGATTAGTTTAGTGCTCCTTGCACGCTTTTGACTTCTATCGAAACCGGTTGTTCGCCGCTTAGTTTTTGATCTCGGTTTAGCTGCATTTCCAAGAACACGTAAATCTTAAACTGATGCAATCAATTTACCTTTTGTTCCATCTAATTTGCTAATGCCACCATTTTTATAGCTTTGTTTATTAAACCGTAGGAAATTATGATGATAATCGCGTGTTTTAATTACGGAATTACATTTGAGCGTTTATCAGCTAGCACAGCAGTTACTTTCACTTCTTGTGTAGTTGATACAATGAGATTTTCCAATTTAACTCAATTAGATTATATGTAACCCCAAAAGCTGGAATATTTATAGGCCAATTTCTTTCCTACTACTTTACAAGTTTTTTGTCATTGTCTTATTAGAAACCGTTACCTATTTGGACCATTAATTTAAATACATACTTATATCGAAAGCTATATGCAAGTCCGATACCTCATTATTTCTACTGTATCTCATAAATTATATCCATTATATGCCTGTAATGAAAAAAATAGATATTTTCGGTCTTGTCAAGAAACCAAGCTTAGTTATTAGAAATGTAATATAACCAATATAACTTTAAAGCTACTTTCAATCTGAAAACTTTGGAACATTTACAACAACAGACAGCCACCATTATTATTGTTAGAGGGGCACTGGTTTCAACGATATTATGTAAAGACGGAAGATCCTGAGTATCTTGAAAGTACTCTGCTCACTAATAATTCAATTGCGAAAGTAAATCTATCAAACATCTGTTACGGCCCATCCGCTTAACCGAATTTATAACAGAGGTAGTTATCATCCCGGGGATGGGTAATTGCTACTTTATATCCCAGAAGTTCAAAGGATTCTCCATGGGTTTTTAAAAAACTATAATAAACGTGGACTAAATTGCAGACATCAGCTAGTGCAATTTCAAATCAGACGATTAGATTTGCCGTTTCAGCATTTCCGACACTAGAACGTCATTAGGTAATGGCTTTGTAGATAGGACTGCAATATGAAACCTAGTGGCGGCTAACTACAAATGTTAGTGTTCAGATCACCTTGACCGCTTCAACTGGAAATGGTTGGCTGGACGTTATCGTTTGATGAATAATCAGTTTTGTTCCCTGTTTTAGAAAGCAATTTCTGTATTTGTATTTAAAACTACAGAAGCGTGTCTGCTGATATGTTTGCTGTTACCTTTTATGACTAAAGTTGAACTGATGATACAATAAAAGTGAATTCTGCGCAGAGATGAATTTGAACCTAAGAAAATGCAAAAATATGTAGATACATAAAATAGTTATCATTGAAAAACAAATTAAAAAAAGGGTTTTCGCTACAAACTCGTAAAATCAAAAATTAGCATTATTAGTATAATGCGAAAAAATTCTGACAAGCGTGTTTAAAAAATGAAAAGTGAACAATTCTCGAGCAACTCATCGGCATCCTTCCATTCATGCATCCGAAGAATGTTGTGGCTTATTAAATCAATAACACCAGCTCACTGCTGCAATCTGTTGTGATTTCTCTCGACTTCAACAAATTGCACGTTTATACTCTGTAGTCTGCAATTGCTGGAATACTACAAGAATAGCATAGTACGTTTTATTGAAAGATTACAAAAGCCAGAGAATTTCAATTCATTGTTTGCAGTTCTTTTTATGATATTGCATAATTCTTGGATCTAAAATAAGCAAAAAGCTTATTCAAAAGAATCGACTATGCTACAGGAAACTATGTACGTAAGACGGTCAAAGTTTTTAGGAAGTTGAAGATGAAACACCTGTATGAGGAAGAAAAAAGATTATTTTTCTTCACCTCTAGTGAAGTGATTGAGAATGATGTACACTGTACACCTAGTACAATGAACATCTTTCTCAATCACTGCATAAAATTAGTTAACGATATAAACCAGTAGTAAAGATTACAGAATACAATAAAATTGATTTAGTTAAGAGAAAAAACGTGGAAGTTATGTTATTACGATACACTGTCCGAACTCAACAATTACTTTCAATTGCTGGAGGAAATAATTAGATTGAAATATGCTTCAGTGAAAATGATTGGCTGCCTTCATACAAACCAGATTTTTTTGTACAATTAAAACAAAGGTTTCTCGTAACTGCTCACCCGAGCAAAAAATGTATGCGTATGTAAGTTAGCTACTCGAGCGCTACCAAACGCCGATGCTCTATAATGCTTTAGTGATTGGTCAATGCTTACATGTGTGTAATCTTGATGATTTTTGACTATCATCATAGTCTGCAATTGTTATTAAACTCATTAATACGCAACTACGGAAGAATTTGACATGAGCAGTCCGTGTTTGAGTTAGTAATAAGCATCTATCCGTTCTCTTCAGTTTTAACTTGTAACTTTTACTTCATATATTATGCTGTTTTCATTTTTTATGCTGTGTGCTTGTTACTGGTTGGTATTACCTAAAAAAAACATTAAATGTGCTAGATGGGTTTCTGTTATTAACTTTTTATTTGAAATATTGTTTCGCAGAGCTTACAGTTGAATGAGTCCTCAAGGTTACGGTCTCGAGTGTAACTGAACATGTATAACGCTACTCGGATTTCCGTGGAAACAATCCAGAACGTGCGACATAGTTGACATTCGTTAGACATGTTTCTCAGAAACCTGTCTTTGACAGTCGATCATAACGACGGGCGAATTTATGTGATTCTTTCAGCTTTTAAATCAAAGGAAACGTTCCTTTAAGAATATAAAGCCAGGGTCTATGACAGTATGGCACAGGATATCTGTTGCTTCGAAATCCAAGCAAGCGAAGGGTTGTGGCTTATCGACGTATATGATTATATCAAATAGGTATACTGCAGTTGCAACACCGGCAATAAAAACAAAACCACAATAACGGAAGAGGGCGACACGGCATATAACGTCTTTTGTTTACAACACGCCGGCTCCAGTCGCTAGCGCCACTTCGATGCAGGAACGACACTAGAAAACGTTATATCGAAATGATACCAAGCGTTTTTGTGGTCTGCAGTGATGAATTAGTCAAAACATCGCCGCATCCATCTCTAAGCTAGATTTCACTGCAAAGACAGGACTTCGACGCGATCCATGTAATCACGACGACGCAGAAAAAACAGAGCAGTAATGTTGTATCGACGTTTGGTTTGTGAAGCCGTAAGGCGAGACAGGCACAATGTCGCACCGCTGAACCGTTGAAATATCACTCTACCGGAGTTTTTACGGCTTCAGAACACTTAGCACTGGACACTGGCGCGGGGGAGGCTGTGTCGGGAGTTATGTAAGGGCTCGCTCACCTGAGCCTGACGGGCGGTGGGATGTTGAAAGCCGGGAACAGTTTCGCGTTGGGACTCTCGAACAGCATCGCGATTGTTTTGTTCACCGCGCGTGCATCGTGCACCCGTCCGCTCAGATCGACGGCCGGCCGTACACTGACTCGACTGCACACCCTCCCCGCGCGTGACATCACCGCACCACAGACCGGCTTCAGCCTCTCGCTCGTCCGCCGTGCGTGTGACAGGGAAACAAACACGAGTCCGCAGTAAGCACGGTGGCGACGCGTTTGTCTCTGGCTCAGCCCCTCTTTTATGTTGTAGGGCTTCGCGTTGCGCCTACCGCTTTACGTTTACTAATCATTTAGTAAGTCAATTTTAAACTACAGCGATATAGTCACATCAATTGAGCCAATTGGATAGCCTTGAGAATGCCTTATATCATACTCTTAACATAGGTTTTGTTACGATTTACTTGAATTGATATTCACCTATGTTATGAATATGTTCGTTGAAACCAGTTTCTGAAGAAAACGCTTTACTTCGCCCACTCCGACGGGAATAGGATAGGTCGTGACTCGCAATAATTCATTTCTTAACGTTAGCCAACATTCACGATGCTTAGCTTGGAAACTTGATACACCTAAAGTAAGTTGTTATATGCAAACCACGTTTCTTACTCGTAAGTTTTATTCAAAATTTTGAAATAAAGACCACTGTAAAGCTTTCGAAATAATTATAATTATCAAAAAATAAAAAATTTATAATCTTACTTGGGCATTAAAATCGTCACCGGGGGATGTTTGCAAAAAATTTAAGAACCACTGACTTTTTACCAATAAATATTTTCTTGGACTTTAAAACATATCGTTATCTGTATTTACTAATTAACTAGATGATGCCCGCGACTTCGTCCGCGTCTATTATGGTTTTTAATTTCCGGGATAAACGTAATACTGTTCCCCGGGATGCAACCTAAGAAGAATCTTTCGTGAAAATCTGCCGGGAGAGCACAGCAGACTAGTCTGCTTTTTATCCCGGAAAATTAAAGAGTTCCCGCGGGGACCAAAAATCCTCAAACCCCGCAGACAAAGTCGCGGGCATTCGCTAGTAAAATATAAGTATGAATTCATCATCATCATTATGTCTTATTTTCAACACCGATCTAATATGGATTACAATCTTTTTTTATACGACTGCCTGAAAAAAGGAGTATATTGTTTTCAGGGTTCATGTATGTATGTATGTGAGTTTGTATATTCCATCATAACTTCTATACGCCTGAACCGATTTTGATAAATAAGGTATCGTTAGAATCCCTAGCTTATTATTGACATATGCTAGTAAAATTTAAAAAAAAAATTGACGGAGTGACCATGGTCCCGCATTAAAGACTAAATTTGAAAAAAAATATCTAAAATAAGATTAACTATATAATCATCATCTAGAAAATGATGAGTAGATTCCAAAAATATATAACACTATAGTTCAATATCCAGTGATTCACAAACAAATATCGTTTAATAAAAATATTAATAAGATTCTAATTTAGTTAGATTAATTTAGATTTTTAACTTTTTTGTTCGTTTTTTTGGCAGGGTTGTGTTTTTAATTTTTTTTTAATTAATGACTTGTTTTACTCATAATCTTTGGTAATTTTATAGAGTATAGAGTGAGTTCATAGCTTTACTACTGAAATTAGTGATTATGAAAATAATTATAATCATTGCAAAAGCTGTAAAGGTACATTGAATTTTGAACCGCATGTCTTTGAATCAAGGTTCAAAATCGAATGAGACCAACATCAAGCCCTTCGAAATGCAGAATGCACGAATTTCGAATTAAAAGTTGCCGAACATTTTCAAATGGTTACAGTCTAGGAAGTCTAGGCACATTGCGTCAAAATAATAATACCTAGTAATTAGTAAGTACCTAAAAGTAGAATATTCATGCAAATAATAATACCTAAGTAATTAGTAAGTACCTAAAAGTACAATAACATCCACTAGACCTCCACAGCTGGACACTGGTAAGTTCTCTAATTAATTACAGTATGTCATGCAAATAATACTACCTAAGTTAGCCTTTGACTGCGATCTCACCTGATGGTAAGTGAAGATGCAGTCTAAGATGGTAGCGGGCTGACCTGTTATGGGCATGGCAGTTATATTAAACCCATACCCGGTTGCTAAGTATGGATTTAGGATAGAATCGCTTTATGTATAGTAGTAAATAGGTACCTACTTAAATAGGTTGGACGACCTCCGTGGCGCAGTGTGTAGCGCTGTTGTCTTAACGTGCGAAGGTCCCGGGTTCGATCCCTAGCAGGGTCGATTTGGGCATTTATTAATTCTGAATTTTCCCTTGTCTGGCCTGGTGGGAGGCTTCGGCCGTGGCTAGTTACCACCCTACCGGCAAAGACGTGCCGCCAAGCGATTACGCGTTCCGGTACGATGCCGTGTAGAAACCAAATGGGGGTATGGGTTTAATATGACCGCCATGCCCCTTGGTTAGCCCGCTACCATCTTAGACTGAACCATCAGGTGAGATCGCAGTCAAGGGCTAACTTGTAGTGGATAAAAAATAAAGGTAGATCCCAATTTTAGGGTACAATACACTAGCGACCGCTGACAGGATAAAACGTCTGCGCGAAACATCCGCGTCGGAAAAGAAAGTTTCGTGTTGTCGCCTGTCACGCTGATGGGTGCAGCTTGTGAGTTACGCTGACTTATTATTGTCTCCAACAGACAATTTTTTTCTTACAGCTTGTTCCTTTAAGTACGTATAGAAGAGGTAAGAACGTAAACAAATATAGTCTAGGCAATAAAGCTAGTTGACCCCAACAACAATTCCTCAGGCGACGAAACTTTACAGTATAATAAAGTATCACGAGTTAAACGTATATTATAAATATCCAATACAAAAACAGAAAGGAAGTAAGGTTTTTATGCCATACCCAATTATTAAAGCAGGAAGGTACATTGTCGCGTAAACGCAGTTTAGATTTTATCATAAAATCGGTTTTAATATCTATGTTCTGCATGATTATTTCATGTGATATTTCGGTTTTGAGTGTAAATATACTACCTACTATTATTTTAAAACGAAAAAGAGAAAATATTCAGTCATAAATATTAAGTTTTATGTATAAATACCTAACTTCCGGAGGTTTTTTTTTATTGGATATTTTTGTGTAAGTTTTGGATCATCCAATACTAAAACCCAGTCAAGTTTCATCGACTAAGGATTTAATGCGGGGCTCTCCATACAACGGACCGTATTGCCTATACTATCTAATTATTGTAAAAAATCTTTTGAGCAATAAGTACTTAAGTACCTACGCGTAAGCGACGGGAATAGGCATGATGACAGTAACCAAGAATCTAACTCGCGAAATTGCAAACTGTCGAAAGATTACAATTATAACGCAATTATTTTCCGGTATTTCGATTGCAATCTGTTAGGTTTATTAACTCGATAAAATCTAACTATAAAATACAGCAATCCGCCATATTGGATTAAACACCTAGAAGCGAATGACGTCATAATTGTTTGTTCTCAAGCTTTGACAATCACACTATTGTTTACTGCACACTGCACAGAGTACATTGGTAATAACAATAGTGACGTCACAAACGACGCCATGACACCGGCGGGCGTTTTGGCGTGAATTTTAAAATTTAAATTTCAAATGCCATTTTTATCCACCAAACCTTATTTTTCTGCAGAAATAATATTATATTTTTTCGAAATAGTAGATACTTCCGAACATAATCTGACCATTTCTCAAAATCAGTCATCATGCCTGTTGCCAAGCGCGGCGCTTTAAACTATAATAGACGTTCTCAAGTAAGCATTTCATAGACTCATATAATATTAGTGAACGTGTTATCCGCTGTGTTAAGTGAGTCTCATATGCGTTTCAGCCACAAGCTACCTGTTTAGGTATCTTGTAGGTTGCCTCTATTAAAGGAACAAGTCAAAATTTAAAAAAAAAAAAAAACACGACTGCCCTGCCAAAAAACGAACTAAAAAGTTAAAAATCCTAATTAATCTAGTTAAATTAGAATCTTATTCACATTTTTATTAAATGATATTTTTTTGTGAATCACTGGATATTGAACTAAAGTGTTATATATTTTTGGAATCTAACGGCTTTTACAATCTTAGGGTGACATATAGATAATCTTAAATTTGAATATTTTTTTCAACTTTAGTCTATAGACCATGGTCACCCCATCAATTTTTTTAAAAAAATTTCTAGCATAAGTCACCCGGAGTAACTTAGTAAGCTAGGGATTCTAACGATACCTCATTTATCAAAATCGGTTCAGGCGTATAGAAATTATGGTGGAATATACAAACTCACATACATATATACATGAACCCTGAAAACAATATACTCCTTTTTTCAGGCAGTCTTATAAAAACAGATATACCTCAAAGAGTTTTTCGAATTCAAAATTCGTATGACCCAGATACATGTTAGTTAAAAATGTCAAATTTAAATTTGGCGCCTGTAACAACATGCTCTGTCAGTTGTCACTGACTTTTCTTTTTATTCTACTTGTTCAGTTGGCATATTTCAAGTCAGTTGCAATTTCGTATTCCTAAAGTTAAAAAAGTATTTTAACAAGTTTAGTGCATAATATTTACACTAAATCATTAATACAGCTGGTCAAAGTAGAGTGATACCTAGCTACTTAGCAAAGCAACCTATCGGTCAGATTGAAATTCTGATAGGTATTACGACTGAGCGATAGCGGTGTCTTGGAGTGCTCTATTGTAGTAATGTTTTTGTTAGGTAGGTACATCTTTCCATCGCATTTTAGGTATTGAGTATTGGACTGTTGGCTCTGTTGAAACCGGGCGATAAAGCGACGCTTTCTAAACTGATCACAAATAACAAAACAAAAACTTATCAATCGAAAACGTAGCAGTTACTCGCCCCAGTTGATTGTTGCGGCTCTCATTAAGTTTGCGCAACCAAGTGAAATTAATTTTCTAGAGATAGTTACTTACCTATTTAACTATTTACCTACTAACTAAACTTAGTTAGGTCCTATATTATGGAATAGACAGTCTGTTATGAATATGATTGTTCACTGCACTTATCACAGGGACCCTTCCACTTAATTCATAATAATATTTAGGGATGAAGGATCCCTAAGTTGGTCCATATTGCTGTGTAATAAGCGATGCTCTAATAAGCGGCCACGCCCACCCTTAACACAGGGCCCTGTAAAAAGTGCAGTGTATTAAGGCCTATAAACCTGTCGGTTATGAATATGATACGTACGATTGGCTCTACCACCGGTTCGGAAAAATGAACAGCCGGTATGTAACTTTGCAGTATATCTTTACAATGAGCAATATACATACTTCATGGTATAGTGGATCTTTACCCTGTATCTACCCGACGATTGTAAAAACCGTTAGATTATAATCTAACTCGCGAAATTGTAAACTGTCGACAGATTGTGAACCCCCTGAGTGTAAATTTTTGAAATATTCATTGTATTTACGTTTTCTTGTCTGTTTCTTGTAGGTTAGGTTCGATCCCCCAGACACACACCTCTGACATTTTGACAGTTAAATTAAAGTGTCCGCTTCTACAATAAGCTCCCAGAAGACATGTTAAAGATGTCTCTGAATAAGTTAATGTAAAACGTAAACTCATTGAAAAATCTTATTGCCATGTAAAGGACTACTTAAACGACAAGGAAGCTTGGCAATAATATGCTCTATGGCTCTCATAGTTCCATAGTTAAGATGATCTGTGAGATGGTGATAATAAAAATAAAAAAAAATCCTGGCTGAGTTTGTTGTGGGCTCTTCTCAGACCAGGGCGCGTTTGGAACCCTCGTAGCTTTAGTTTTAAGATACCGTTACTGATGATCACCATTATATTTTATAAAATATAAATAACTGGACGTGAATAAGTGTATTAAACATACCTAAATTGAATAAACATTATTTGACTTTGACATTACCGAAAAATAATGCGTTAAATTGTAATCTGTCGGCAGTTTACAATTTCGCTAGTTAGATTACAATCTAACGTTTTTTGCAATTTTACGTTTATACAGGATACAGGTTGAGTGAAAAACATGACAAGTAGGTAAATTAATATTTATTAACCAATTAATCCATATTATATTAACCTTATCCATATGTTACAAGTTATTAAATTATGTTACAATAGTATGATATCTATTTCCTCCAATATGAATAAATGTAAGTTACATTTTTATATTTCGGTAACAATTTTTGCCTCGTCCAAATTTGACGACCTCCGTGGCGCAGTGAGTGCTGTTGCCTTAACGTGTGGAGGTCCCGGGTTCGATCCCCGGCAGGGTTTGGAAATTTATAATTAATAATTTTCCCTGGTCTGGCCTGGTGGGAGGCTTCGGCCGTGGCTAGTTACCATCCTACGGGTAAAGACGTGCCGCCAAGCGGTTTAGCGTTCCGGTACGATGCCGTGTAGAAACCGAATCGGAACAAGTGGTATTACAATGCATTTATTTCAATCGGAACAAGTGGTATTAAAATGCATTTATTTCAATCAGAACAAGTGGTATTACAACGCATTTATTTCAATCGGAACAAGTGGTATTACAATGCATGTATTTCAATCAGAACAAGTGGTATTACAACGCATTTATTTCAATCGGAACAAGTGGTATTACAACGCATTTATTTCAATCGGAACAAGTGGTATTACAATGCATTTATTTCAATCGGAACAAGTGGTATTACAATGCATTTATTTCAATCGGAACAAGTGGTATTACAATGCATTTATTTCAATCGGAACAAGTGGTATTATAACACATTTATTTCAATCGGAACAAGTGGTATTACAATGCATTTATTTTAATCGGAACAAGTGGTATTACAATGCATTTATTTCAATCGGAACAAGTGGTATTACAATGCATTTATTTCAATCAGAACAAGTGGTATTACAACGCATCTATTTCAATCGGAACAAGTGGTATTACAATGCATTTATTTCAATCGGAACAAGTGGTATTACAATGCATTTATTTCAATCGGAACAAGTGGTATTACAATGCATTTATTTCAATCGGAACAAGTGGTATTACAATGCATTTATTTCAATCGGAACAAATGGTATTACAACGCATTTATTTCAATCGGAACAAGTGGTATTACAATGCATTTATTTCAATCATAACAAGTGGTATTACAATGCATTTATTTCAATCGGAACAACTGGTATTACAATGCATTTATTTCAATCATAACAAGTGGTATTACAATGCATTTATTTCAATCGGAACAAGTGGTATTACAATGCATTTATTTAAATCGGAACAAGTGGTAGTGTATACGTCGTCGCCGCGCTAGGGCTCCGCTAGCGGCCGCAGCCGCCGCGGGAGCACGCGGAGCGCTTGGGGGGGCGATACGAGGAGGTGGAGGCGCCTCCGCTCAGAGGCAGGAAGCCTGCGGGACACCACACACTATCAATATCCTCGTACAGTGCATAGTATTCTTAGATACCTACTTTCAGGCAGGGAATGATGAAAATTGTGCATTGAGCTTCTTTAACTAGGGTAAGCAGTACCTTTATGCCTCTATGTCGTGCACACCACTGCTCGTAGCTTTACTTTTAACATACCGTAACTGATTATCACCATCATGTTACATGTCATGCCATTAGTTATTGGACGGCAGCAGGTGGTGGTGGTGGTGGTGGATGGCAGCAGGTAGTGGTGTGTAGATCTCAATACAGCGAACTTTGACTTTGCTTATAATTAAGGGTGGATGGCAGCAGGTAGTGGTGGTGGATGATGGCAGCAGGTGGTGGTGGATGGTGGTGGATGGTGGCAGCAGGTAGTGGTGGTGGTGGATGATGGCAGCAGGTAGTGGTGGTGGTTGGTGGCAGCAGGTAGTGGTGGCGGTGGATGATGGCAGCAGGTAGTGGTGGTGGTTGGTGGCAGCAGGTAGTGGTGGCGGTGGATGATGGCAGCAGATGGTGGTGGTGTTGGATGGCAGCAGGTGGTGGTGGTGGTGGTGGTGGCGGATGATGACAGCAGGTGGTGGTGGTGGTGGTGGTGGCGGATGATGACAGCAGGTGGTGGTGGTGGTGGTGGTGGTGGTGGTATACCTTCATCCGCGGCGCCGAGCCTGCTGCCGCCCGCGCTGTACCGCTGCAGACGCTCCAGGTTCTCCTGCTTCTTGCGCTCCAAGCGCTGGAACATTGCACGGATTCAACCTTGTACCACATTATTATGGTTCAAAATAAAATTCAAATGTTTTTTATTCAAATAAACTTTCACAAGTACTTTTGAATCGTCAAGTGAATCTACCACTGGTTCGGAACCGAGAAGAACCAGCAAGATCCTCGGTGGTTGTTCTTAAATTATTATATCAATGTACACGTCACCGTAAGTTTGTAAAAACCGCTAGTTATAATCTAACTCGCGAAATTGTAAACTGTCACCAGCATCTAAGCTTTTTTCAAGAGCATACTTTTAAGCACTAGATTAATACAGGCTGGCGTTTGTAATTTGCAGCAAATAGTCCATAGTTAGGGCAGACAAAATGATCGACCGAACTATAAAACCTGCTGATTCCAAACTTCAATTTGAAGATGGCACCTGATGATGATGATGATGGTGATGATGATGATGATGATGATGATAAGAGCGGAGTGTTGGGCTCACCTCCTTCTCCAGTTCCGCGGCGCGCTGCGAGGCCGCCTCCAGCAGCCGCGGCACCCGATGATGATGATGATGATGATGATGATGATGATGATAAGAGCGGAGTGTTGGGCTCACCTCCTTCTCCAGTTCCGCGGCGCGCTGCGAGGCCGCCTCCAGCAGCCGCTGCTGTTGCTCCCGCGCGCGCTGCACAGCCTCCATGCGCGCTAGAGCCTTGTCCGGGTCTGCGCACACACACATATTTGTATTATTATTATTATGGGTATTTGACCACGCACACACACACACACACTACTGTGAACCTTATGTCTAACGTAGTTGGGTATTTGACAACAAAGGACATGACCAGTAATTGCCCTCCGATTCGGGACAATGCACAGGATTTCCGTTTTTACAGTAAGGTTTAAAAATTCAAAACGAAATTATTATGGATTTATTATTCTAAATAAGGTCAGGGTTCAAATGACAAAAAAAACAGTACGTTTATTGTTTAAATCTTGAGCGTCCGCTTTCCTCTTTAAGCACTACTCCATTTTGACGTTCCATTATATCCATGCCTAATAATAATCTTGTAACCCTACATGAATACCATTTAAGTACCTTAGTCATTATATTATGAATGATTTATGTGTTTTGTTTATAATTATTTTTATTTTTTGACAAGTCTCAAACTAATAGATCGAACAAAGCATTTTGAAATACTGCGTTTAAAGGAACGCCCTTTCACATTGCATATGCTGCCATCTGTGGTCGAATAGTTGAACTTGTTAACCAAAAGTAGTGAGCAATACTTAAAAATATTTTCTAGACTCACCACAATAACTAGCGCCATCTAGTGTGGGAAAGCAGTTTTGGTGAAACTTTTTTTATTTATTTTCTCAGTTTTCAGAGCCTTCAGACTCCTGAAACTTTTTTATTTGAAAACTATAAAATATAACAATTACAATAATAAAGAAATAATACTTGAAAATATTGTTTTAGACTCGCTCAACACAATAAATAGCGCCATCTTGTGTGGGAAATCAGTCTTTTGGTGAAACTTTTTTTTGTTCATTTTCGCAGTTTTCCGAGCCTTCAGACTCCTGAAACTTTTTTATCTGAAAACAGTGAAATATTACAATTACAATAATAAAGAAATCATTGCTGAACATTGATTTTTGACACCTAGGCAAGCTGCCATAGTTCCACCGGTCAAGTCCTTTGATTAATAAATAAATTTAAAAAACCTGCCAGAAAACGAACTAAAAAGTTAAAAATCTAAATTTAGTTAAATTGGAATTTTATTCAGATCTTTAGTCTTTAATGCGGGACCATGGTCACCCCATCAATTTTTTTTTAATTTTATTAGCCTATGGTGCCAATTCTGTAATGTAACATCTCTAAACTAAACTAAAATGGCAGCTTTAAATCTAGTTCTGTCCCTTTCCGTAGGGAGTATTATGAAAGGGTTAGCAATATTTATAATGCTCTAATTTTAGTTTAGTTTAGAGATTGTGCACTATAGAATCAGCCCCATTGTCACCCGGAATAAGCTAGGGATTCTAACGATACCTCATTTATCAAAATCGGTTCAGGCGTATAGAAGTTATGGTGGAATATATGTACAAACGTACATACATACATACAAACATACATGCATCTTCTTCTTCATGTTGATGCGGCTTTGCAGGGCTCGGTAGCGAGGCCCAGTATCACTTTGACCGTTGCCGATCTATTGTGATCGCCACTATCTAAAGTTCCTGGCCAATGCTGCTTGCTGTTAGAAACAGCAGCAGCTTTTTGGCCGGGATATTCTTTGCCTCCTCAGGGTCTACGGAGTGTTTCCCTAAGAGGAGGTTACGTTTGTGCATTAGAGCGGGGCAGTAGCAGATAAGGTGCAAAGGCGTTTCCTCAGCCCCAGAGCAGAGCCTGCACACATCTGTTTCTCGGAGCTTTAGGTTGAACATGTGTCTGTTCAGCCCACAATGCCCCGTCAGTGCCCGCGCTAGTATGCACAAGTTTTTCCTACTAAGCGCTAGTGCCGCTGCGGCGGCCTTCTCATTGAAGGATTTCACTAGCGCTTTGGAGTGTTTCATTCCTGGAAGATCTCGCCAGCGAATGAGTGTTTCATAATAGCAGTAGGTCAACAGGGTGAGGTTGGCTAGGCTCCTAGGTATGCCGCACACTGGCTCAGGTCCAGTTTGCCGCTCCTAGCTTTGCGAGTTCGTCGGCACTTTCGTTGCCGTCAATACCCGCATGCCCCGGGACCCAACGAAGAATCACCTTATTTGTGTAAGCTAAGGTGTTCAGTAGTTGCCAACAGTTTTCAACCAGCCTCGAGTTGAAGATCACTGAGGATAGGGCTGAAAGAGCTGCTTGGCTATCCGAGTGGATATAAATAGTTTTGTTGACAGTGTTGCTGTCCAGTAGGGTTTCCACACATTCAATTATGGCATACACCTCTGCTTGGAATGTTGAGGCATATTTCCCAAGGTTCCGGTGCAATCGCACCTTGGGTCGCTCTCCATAAATTCCACAGCCCACTTCACTGCCTGACTTGGATCCATCGGTATACCATTTTTGGCTGCCCTGTCTCCAAGTCATTTGGTTTTTCAACCATTTATCCCTTTCAGGAATTTCCACAGAGTAGTTCCTCTGGAAGTGATATTTTGGGATCATGCTATCTGTTGGCATCCCCAAAATTGGTATCTCAAGCACTGAGTCATGGAGAGATCTCATTGCTTGTGATAGCCAGTTCACCTCCCTCTGGCTGACGATCCTGTACATACTAACCTTCGCCTCCTTTTCCAAATAAATGTGAAGAGGAGGCAGGTTCAGTAGTGCATCTGGATGCACTACTGAACCTGCCTACTGGGCAGCTCCCGGAGAGGTGCTCATGGCTCCTGTGATAAGCGGACCAGCAGTTCTTTGTATGCTGCTTAGCTTGCTTTGTGTGGTCTTCTGGGTCGCTTTCCTACTCCAGACCACGGAGGCGTACGATAGCGTCGGCCTCACTATGGCGGTGTAGAGCCAGAGGGCTATTTTGGGTTTGATTCCCCATCTAGTCCCCGCCAGCCGACTACAGGATACCTAGGGCTTGTTTAGCCTTACTGGTAATACCCTTCACATGAGGGTTCCATGTTAGTTTTTGGTCTAGAGTTACCCCTAGATATTTAACCTCAGATGAGAAGGGTATTTCAATACCATTCAACCGGGGCGGCACGAGCTTGTCGAGTTTGCGCTTTTTGGTGAATGGAATCAATACGGTCTTACCCGCATTAACGTTCAACTCGTTTTCTTTGCACCATTTTTCAATGGTGCAGAGTGCTTTCTGCATGAGGTACGAAATGGTACCTTGGCAGCTACCTCTCACAGTGATTACCAGGTCATCTGCGTAGCCCTGGGCATCAAAGTGAAGATCAGCCAGCCTGCTAAGAAGTTTATCGACTGCGAGGGTCCACAAGAGAGGCGAAAGAACTCCCCCCTGAGGACACCCCCTAGTCGTGAGCACTTCTGACGAGGATTTGTTTAGCTCAATTATGGCTATGCGGTTCGAGAGCATCGCTTCTACCCATCTTACAGTGGTATGGTCTGCCATTTTCCTGGCTAGGCCTTCCACTATTGTACGGATGGGAGTATTATCAAAAGCGCCCTCAATATCAAGGAATGCCGAGAGGGCAATTTCCTTATCTTCCAGTGCCTTTTCAACCTTATCGACAAGGTTTAGCAGGGCAGTTTCTGTAGAGCGACCTCTGCAGTAGGCATGCTGGGTGCTATGGATGGGTCTCTGAATGAGAAGCACATCCCTGATATACCTGTCCAGCACTTTTTCCATCGTCTTTAGCAAGAACGAGGAAAGGCTGATGGGTCTGAAGGCTTTTGGCAATGCATAGTCATAACATACATGCATACCCTGAAAACAATATACTCCTTTTTTCATAAATAGTCAAATCAGCAATCTAGCTTGTAGAATAGATGACTTAATAATATTGTCATAGTATTAAGTCATCTATTCCACAAGACACTTCAAATGAAATATGTTTCATATTTGTTCCCCCCTTACTTTAAATTAAAAACTATAATTTGAAAATGCACACATCCTAGCCAAACTTCCCCTAGTCTGGTAGACAACAAAATCCATACTAATATTATAAATGCGAAAGTTTGTCTGCTACGATTTCACGGCCCATCTGTTTAGCCGATTTTGATGAAATTTGGTACAGGGATAGGTTGTATCCTGGGGAAGGACATAGGCTACTTTTATCCCGGAAAATTGAAGAGTTCCCAAGGGAATCAAAAAACCTTAATCCACTCAGACAAAGTCGCTGGCATCATCTAGTTAAAGTATAATTGCATGGATAACCAGTGTTTCCTTCTAATAGTAGTAACATGGGCAACAAAAGCTTTAATTGTAAGCTGCTGAAAATAAAGATAGATTTTAAAAAATTATAACCTTTATGATAAGCAGCATCCTCTCTTGCCTCCTGCCAACTCTTGAGGGTGGGCTTCAGCTTCTGTGCCAGGTAGATGACCACTGCAGCAGCTCCCACCAGATACCAGCCGTAGTCAGCCACGAAACCTAGAACTGGGGGCAATGCCATGGGGATTAGTCATTGTCAATGATATTATTTTATTCAAGTGACTTTTACAAATGCTTTCAAACTGTCAAGTTAATTTACCACTGCCACTGTATAAATTGAGCAGTATCGCCAGGACTAACAGAGCTGTGATATACCTTGATTGTTATTACATATGTTTTTTCCTTTTCCTAACTTATACTATGTCTCAATTGATATTACAATAAAACTTGAAGCTAGCTAGCCTAACCTAATTACGAGTGCAAAATCATGCCTGCAAGATGGAGTGGTGGCAGGAATGTTGGCCGATTTTTCGCTCTGGACAGCTTAGCATTTATGTAAAAATTACCAAATGTTGAAATGTGTCACACTAAACTATTGGCACTCAAAGGTTGTGGTTTAGTATATGTGCCGCGGCGGAAGGGGGAGGGGAAGGGGGGAAAGGGGAGGGGGGAGGGGTCTCCCCCCCCCCCCTGTAAGCCAAACTCGTCGAATCTTAATAGTTATTGAGATATTCATTTTTTAAGTTTCAAAATTTTGAGGTTAGTTTTACGCAAATTCGGGCTTAGCTCTGTTTAGATAAGTGGCGAGTGCTTAGTAGTCGGTGGGGGGAGTCAGGGGATTCTACTCTCTCCTCCTCCTTCAGGTAGTTAATATTTACGTTCAACCCTAACGTAACCTAGCTTTAAGGTCGGTGTATCAACCCCATAGGAAGCTAAACCTTAAACCGCTCAGATTCCATCACAACTGTAAGGATTTCCGGGTGGTCTTCTTTCTGGGCAGTTAAAAAAAAAAAGTGGGGAAGGGGGGGCCGTGGCCTAGGTAGGTTACCCTAGCCCTACCTAATTCTCTCACACCATCCCTCACACAAATAGGTAGAGATTTGCACAAATTTCGGGAAACCTAGCCTCAAAATGTCGAAATTTAAAAAATTTATTTCTCGGAAACTATTAAGATTCGACGGAAATTATTTTGGCGTTACGTTTATTACATTAATACTTTTCTGTAAAAAAAAAATTAACTCTCTACTGCACAGCACATATACTAAACCAGAGCCCACACAAACCCCATGGCCCGCAGGGTCGCCACAGCAAACTGATTAAATATGTAATTCTTGATGAGAGGCTTCCTTCCACCTTCTTAATGGTTTCAACCATTTCTGCTGCAGCTCCCGGCCATGATGCTATGTATATCCCCTCCACCCCCTCCCCCCTTCCCATCCCCCCCGCCGCGGGCAGTATACTATAGCCCAACCAAATGCTGTTTAACACTGTCTTTAAATCTATGTAATGGCAAATCCAGAAACTCTTTGGGAACCATATTATAAAAGCGTACACTCGACCCCATTAATGAAGATAGTAGAGGAAGCAAACAAACACAAAGGGTCCCCTGAACATACTAAGGAAAAGGTTTAAGTGCATGTTGATTACAACTTACCTAAAGTAAACGGATTTAATAACGTAAAGCCTTCCTGCTCTTCCACGAAATCACCCATTTTGCAAATTTTTAGCTTTAGAATGCCCTTCGAACTGTGATAGCTGCTTCCGCTCTGGAAATATGATGAAATTTCAAGTTATCGAAACGTTGACCTCGGAGTTTTGTTTTTATTTAAATCATATTCGTTAATTGTTTAATTTTCACGTACTTTACTCAACCAGAAAACTTTGAAAATATTACAAATTAGTATGACGTGTTTTTTCTGTTTGTTTCTAAAACTTCCAAAAAAAAATACTTCAATGTTTGATTGACTTTTGATGTTTTGACAAGTAACTTAAAGGTTTTGACGTTTTGACTACAGATCTATAAATATGTTACTTGTCTCTGCCACACTTTACTAGGATATTATAATCTGTGGTTGTGGTATTGACCTTTGTGCTTAGGACTAGAATCCAGAGCCGTTAAACCAGTTAAATAAAAGATTGGCAGTCAAAGTTCTAATAGGCCTATTACACTGCACTGTTGTACGGGTCCCTTAGTTTTAAATCAGTGTAGTGTAATAAGATTTATGACTAGGATTTGGTCCATAATGCTGTGTAATAAGCTACGATCTAATAAAGCGGCCACGCCCACCCTTACCTCAGGGCCCTCTGTTAAGTGCAGAGTAATAGGCCTATCCTTTCATTAACTGCTCAGCATATCACTAAGGTATCACTTTTTTTTGTTTGGCCTATCCGACAGTTGCGACTTGCTGCGTCAATGAATTATGTCCATTAGTGAAAGAGTATTAACCAATCAGAGGTGATTGCGATCGTTACACTATAGCTGTCATTTTTAGCCGGTCGCCCTGCCGTTATCACTTTGTATCAAGACACAAAACGTCCTATGTATAAATAATATAGTACATTCGTAATTAAACTTTAAACCCTTTGTTTTAAGGTTTATATTTAAAAGTGATGTGTAACCGTGACTGACACTTCGCATTGTTACGAAGACAAAAGGTCTTGTACGCCTTTCCACTGCACTTATTACAGGGCCCTGTATTTAGGGTGGGCGTGGGTGCTAATTAGAGCGTCGCTTATTACACAGCAATAGGGACCGAAGTAGGGAGGTTTACTTCCTTAATCTTATTACAATAAACTGATTCTACTGGAAGGGTCCCTGACAAAAGTGCAGTGTAGCCTATTAAATTTAAATAAAGTACATACGTCATTAATTATTTTTTTCAAGTGCTAATATAATATTCCTACATCCATGGAACAATGTATCCCCAACCTAATGTTCCTAGAGGAACGACTAATTCCCAACGTAAACAGAGAAAGGACTATATTCTCTGATTTGAATCAGAAATTGTTCTTCTTCTTCTTCTTTAAGTAGTGCCAAACCAGCACAATGCATTTCGCCAGTGTCGAGTAACTTGAGGGAGGCACGAATATCCACACGTGAAATCCCGCGTAGCGTACCGCCTCACCTAACGCATAGAATAACCCATGCAGGTAGGGAAATTACCATGGTTAGCGTTCGTTAGCTCGTCTACGGTGCGATTGCGTAACTTCTGTATCAATCATTGTTATAGTATCAATTGTTGTGATTGGCTGAATTCATGGTATTCTTGCTGCGTCAATAGATTTTAGTGGAGGAGTGTTAACCAATCAGAGGTGATTGCGATCGTTATTCTGTAGCTGGCGTTTTTAGCCGGTCTAACCGGATAAAACTATTGGACAAAATCCATTGACGCAGCAAGAATGTCAGAATTCAAGCAATCACAACAATTGATATTTTTTTTTTTTTTTTTTATTGAAAATAATACAATAGAACTTAATGCTAGATAGCCTAACCTAATTACTATATAAATCATGCCCACGTGGAATGGTGGCAAGAATGCTGGCTGCATTTCCGCGCTGGATAGCCAGGCTGATCCTTTGCGCAAAAAATGAGCCAGCCCTTCTGTCACCAGATGAGGCCATTAACCGCGGTGAAATATCTCGCAAAAAATTTTTGGCACTAAGACTCCACGGCCCAAGGGTCTCCACGGCAAACGGAACAAATATGTAACTCTCTATGAGAGAGGCATACTTCCGCCGCTTGCCGGTTTCAGCCTTTTCTGCTGCGGCTCCCGGCCTTGATGCTGTCTCCCTGATATGACACGGGGCCAATGTGTCTACGCATGTTGCGTCCCACATTAGCGCCCGTCCCCGTTCCCAGGGAACCAGCGTCAATCCATCAGGTCTCTTGCCATCATCCCGACTAATCCCTGCCGGCTCAATGAGCGCAGGAATATCTATGGTGGCAAGAGCCCTTTTGATCGTATCATTGAGAGAGCCATGCCGAAAAAGCCTACCAGCGCTCCTTTGGCAAGAGAGTCCGTGAATTCCAAATTTATCGACCTCTTTTCCACACGGACATCTGTGCTCGAAGCACAGGGGTGTTCCCAATCTGAGACCTAGAGCCACACGAAAACTTTCATTATCTAAAAGAGTGCCGAGATTTTTCGATGGCAAGGCATGAAGCCAATACCCGGATTCTTTTTCAGATAAAGCTAGAAGCCTTGCTCGATCTCTTTCACTTGTAAGATTTTGAACCAAATTTGTATGTGTCAGCCGAACCAACGGCACATCCCAAAGTTTTTGTGTGAAACATTCCTTCGGGATATCGTCATTGGGACACCTGACCTTCCAACTCTCTAAGGCCTCTGTGGCATAGGTCAATGAAACTGAATTAGAATTAAGAATCTGAGAACTAAGCTCTTTTATACTATGCACACTGGAAATTTTTCTCACGCCGATGCCACCGTACTTGACCGGTAAAGTAGCTTGATTCCAGGACTGATCATCAAAAGATAAATTTAGAATTTTTTCTAGCGTATCTCTTAAGGTGGCATCCATGATATCGAGTAGTCCAGGAAATTTCCAAATTGGGCTCGCACGGAGAATATAAATTAATTTAGGTACAAAAAGGCAATATTTTAGTATCGAAAATGCAATATGAGAATTTAGAGCGCCCAATTTGTCAGAATGTGCCGAAAATGTTCTGACTTTTTTGTCAATAAAAAAGAGGAGCACCAAGAAGACAAAGTATTTTAGGGGCAATTTCATTAAATAATTCAGAGGCCGATGAAATTCTATCTTGCGATAGCTTTTCTGTGAAAAACAGTTCACATTTGGAAAAATTTAGTTCTAAACCAATTTTGCCAAATTGTTGCTTAACATTGTTAAGATCTTTAAGAACGTCATCCACGTTGCCTCCAATGGTTCCATCGTCAAGATACCATATGTTAAATTTTGATGTTAAATTTGAGATATGGTTGTGGATCCCTAAGCTGAACAGGGCTGGACCTAAAGGATCCCCTTGCTGAACACCTACAGAGGACTTAATATCGCCATCTCCAAAAAATAATTTAGAAGCAGAGCTGTAACATTGCCAAACATACGGGTAAATTTCGGGAAGCTGTGTTGAAACTTCGTTAAGCAGAGTTGCCCTGTCCAATGAATTAAAAGCATTCTTTACGTCTACTTTCAGCAGTACCTCAACCTCGCCATTCAATAAGAAAGTACGAGCCGAATGCACCGCTGCCTCACAACCACCTTTACTGCCAAATCCGACTTGAATGGGTTGGAATTTATCCTTTAGGGTCGAAACTATGTGTCTACACGCTAATTTTGATGCCAAACGGCGAAAAGTGCAGCCAACAGCAATGGGCCGGATCCCACCGTCCTTTTTATTAAAAGCACAGAGCCTCGCGCCGTAAAGGAATGGCAAAAAGGATGAATTTACCTCGCCAGATAACATAAAATTACAAAGTCTGGTAATGTCACTCAGAAGCGCCTTGCCGGCGTCCCCAGCAGTAACACCCACAAGATCCTTTAGATGTTGTGGTGTTATGCCGTCCATGCCACCAGCAGAGCCACTGGAGAATGACATTATCGCAGCGTAAGTTTCTTCATCCTTTATCTGTAAAAATGAAACGTTTGAAGGTGAGTCTGGAAGTAAAGAGTCGGGATTTGGTAAAGGATGCTTGTCACGTAAGGCTTCTAGCGTTTCATCATTAAATGGAGCCAGCGTATCATTAGAAAACAAAATGCGGGCTGCGTTTTTAAGATCCCCATCCATAACCTTGTTTTCCACAATTTTTTTCAAATTGTAATTTTGTGTTCGAAATGAGCAGTCAGGAATTTGGAAAACGCGATCAACCGAACAATTTTTTTTTAATTTTGAACACAACGACCCGCTTTCTGATTTATTTACTGAAAAATGTTTATATGAAAACAAAAAAAGATTTTGCCAAGCCAAAAGTGAATTTGATAAGACATTTTGGATTGTATGTGATAAGGATCTAGCCAATGATATCCTCGCCCCTCGCGGAATGCGTTTTATTAAAGGAATATTTTGACTATACTTGGATAATAAAATTTCGAAGGGTACCTGGTTTTGACTTCCTGTTTGCGTTTGATCGCACATGAAATTTGGGCAAGTTAAAGGCCACAATTGATACTGTAACAATGATTGATGCAGAAGTTACGTAATCGCACTGCTGCTGGCGTCATGAGTCCACTGTCAATGTCAATCCTTTACTTGTCTCTGTTGGCGTCTGAGTGGTGTAGTGGCGGGATAATTTTTATCAGTGTTTTTTTTTTGCGTGATAGCGTTCCATGGTTGACGGAAAAGTGAAAATAAATAAAATTCAATGTAACCAGTGTCTAACAATAGTAATGTGATATTTAATAACTCGTGGGTGCGTTGCACTTTCGCGTGTCGTGATGGTCGCAAGGTTTGTCGTGCGCGTCGGCCGGCGTTGGCGCGAGTTGGACCTTGTGTCGGGGCGCGTGTCGGGGTTGGGGGACGTGAGCTTGGTGCGCGTGCGGCGAGGCAGGCTGGAGGTGGTGCCTCGCGCCCCCGCCCTGCGCGCGTTGCGAACCCTGCTCACCGGCGGCTCTAAGCGCACCGCAGCCAAAGATGGACCCAGACTCTCACAAATACGGTAAGTTTTGACGACCTCCGTGGCGCACTGTGTAGCGCTGTTGTCTTAACGTGCGGAGGTCCTGGATTCGATCCCCGGCAGAGTCGATTTGGGAATTTATAATTTCTAAATTTTCCCTGGTCTGGCTTGGCTAGTTACCATCCTACCGGGAAAGACGTGCCGCCAAGCGATTTAGCGTTCCGGTACGATGCCGTGTAGAAACCGAATAGGGGTATGGGTTTAATATTATAACTACCATACACCTAACAGGTTAGCCCGCTACCATCTTTGACTGCATCATCAGGTGAGATCGCAGTCAAGGGCTAACTTGTAGTGGATAAAAAAAAGTACTTAAAAATTATACAGGCTTTTAGCTTTCTTCCAATACTAATGTCCTCTCAACCAAATTTCGGCTACGGTGGTAAATCTCCACGGAGATCTAGGAACCGGTTAATGGTTTTAATTCATGCTGAATTCATTTTTTAGCCGAAACAGAGATTTAGAAAGTGTTTTTGTCACATCAGCCGAGTTGTAGGAAGTAGTAGTGACCCTCAGTATTGGTTCCAAGTTTATAAACATACGTATCAAAAATCAACATTGAAATATCAATGAGTTTGGGGTGCTCTCCACAACCTCATTTTGATGCAGGTTTGGTTGTTTCATATGTTTTTCGAGGCGATAATTATGAAAATGAATGAAATAATCGAACCTCCCTAGCATACACAAACACAAAAATGTGTATTTCACTTCACTGTATAATAGGTAACTAATTGGAAAACTGTGTTTTGACTACCCTGTTGAATGTTTGCAGCTATCCTGTAAATCCGAGGCGCTCGAAGGGAAGACAGGAGCGGCAGACGGGTGGCCACAGGAAGGCTCCTCCAGTACACACATGCTGTCAACAACACCACTATCAGTAGGTATTACTTATAGTGGGCAATGACTAGCGGTGATAGCCTAATTTAGATATTAGGCTTCCTGTCCAGGTGATTGATCTGAAAAATGGATTTACTAGAAACCGGCATAAACTAGTACTGCTGCTAAGCAAGGTGCAGAAATCCTTTGTGGATTATTAACATTTATAATATGGATCCAAAAGAACTTTTAGATTTGCCATTACAAAAAATTTAAAAAGCTGCAAAAGAACATTTGTTGAGTCAGATATTATACAATACAATAGACAATTTTCTTCATGACAAAGTTGTATGGAAGCAATCAACTCTGGGTCCAGCGACCCACAGGATAGCATAATAACTTACATTATTGTATTTAATTTATATTCTTACATAAATATTGTAATCTTGTGTAAGTGTAAATCTTGTTTTTAAAAAAAAAAGAGCAACTGCTGAGTTACTTGCTGGCTCTTCATGGCAGAATTTGTTTTCCAAACTGGTGGTAGAGTCAAAACATGATGTAACATAAGAGATACCTGTATGTTCTACATGAGTTTGATCCCTGGGCACCTTAAACTTTGCAAAACTTGGTAAGGTGAAGTAAACATTGTGAGGAAACCTGCGTGCCAGTGATTATGCGGAACTCTCAGAGGTGTGTGAGGTCTGCAAATGTACACTTGCCTAGGGTAGCTTAACTATGTGCACAAATGGTACTCAAGAAACCTATACATTTAGGTAGGCAGAAGGCTTTATACATATATATATACTAGCTGACCCGGCCACACGTTGCTGTGGCTAAAGTTTTTGTTATATTACATTATAGTAAACAATTGTGACTGTCAAATAATAACAGACAAATAATTAGCTGAATTATACAGTATTTCGTTCACTACAAAATAAATTTAATTAATTTTATAGCGTCAACAACACGTGGTAATTATGCTGTTAAAATGTAGCTTATATGACACGTTCGTAGATTTACCATAGCAGCGCCATCTATTGATTACTTACTCAACCCAGTCGAAAGGTATCGACATCTGTTAGAATCATTTGGAGTTAACAGATAATTGTGACTGTCATATAATAACAGACAAATAATTAGCAATAAATTAAAATTGCGACTATAATTTGAGATTTAAACTATCCTATCTCTCAAGTTGGATCGAACTGCACATGGTGTGCGAATTTTATTATAATCGGTTAAGTGGTTTAGGAGTCCATTGAGGACAAACATTGTGACACGAGATTTATATATATATAAATTTTGTGTTTTTTGTTCAGTTGGGGTACTATGAATGTATACTATTACCACCCAATTGACAAAGTTGATGCACTTCAGCAGACACCTGTGTGTCAATATTAAGAAATAAACAAATTGAGTATTGAGTATCAGTGATGACTGCCAAGACTGACTGACTTTAAACATATTACTTGAACTGTTTAAGTAGTTCATAAATAGTTTTTTATTTGCTGATGAACTCCTTAACCAGGTGGAATTATCCGTTTAACAAACAATTACGATTTTACACAATCGGGGGGCAGGTTAAGACACATGTCAAAGCTGTATGTACACTGCACACCATTTTGAAGTGTCATACTCCATGTTCAATATTCAATATTTATTTATTCAAATCACTGTACTCTTATTGACCTCCAATAACTTATTAAACATGATGGTGATAATCAGTTACTGTATCTTAAAACTAAAGCTAAGAGAGTTCCGAACGTGCCCTAGTCTGAGAAGAGCCCACAACAAACTCAGCTAGGTTTTTTTATATTATCACCATCTCACAAACAGCATAAATTTAGTAGGACTAAGTTTAATTATCAATATATAAGATTATTTAGCAGCTGGAACAATTCATTCCCATGCTTTTCTATCATTTAAATAATCCTTCACAAATACATGTGTCTACATTTTCAGATGCAACACGGATGCCAACTTCAATAGCATTCTGAGGCCTCTCACCAGCACAGTGGGCGTGCAGTGCAGTGGGCAGGCCCCCGCTGCCACAACGCTCAACACACAGACTGACAGGGTAACTGATCAAACAGAGGAGATACTCACAATCAGTCTGTCACAAAGAGATAAAAATCATGATAGTGAAGAGCCGAGGACCAAAGATCATGGAGGTGAGAGGATTAAGAGAAGAACCCTTTTGGGGAGAAAGAGGCAAACACAGGTAATAACTCAATATTATTTTCAATTACATATACTCCAAACTAAACTAAATTTATTACTATCTCTTCCACTATACTCCCGGTGGAAAATGACAGAACTAGATTTAGAGCTGTCATTTTAGTTTAGGTAACTTTAGCTATTTTACTTAATTGGGATAGATTTTGATTGCTAATCATCTATATATAGAGTTTCATCTATGTATTGAAAATTAATAAGGTAAAAGATCCGTAAAAAAATCTGACAAAAAAGTTACGGACACGGTCACATCACAGTTTGTTTACATATTATTCAAACATCTGGGGTAAAAATAGAATTTGATAATTAATAAAAAGTCTATACCACTCTCCAGGTCCTCAAATATACCCATGCAAAGAATCACGTAGATTTGTTGCTTTGCTGTGGAGTGATTTTTTACTTTTTTATTATCAAAATAAAAATTAATACAGTTTTGGTGGATAGCACTGCAATTTCAATTTAAATTTTTTTCAATTTCAATTTGTTTATTTGAAACATGACATACAGGTGTCTCTTATGTTACGTCATATTTTGACTCTACCACCGGTTCGGAAAGCAGTTCTGCTGCGATAATTTTAGTCAATCATATTATCACCTCAGGAGTCAGTCAGCAGCATCAACGCTGTAGGGGCGCTATCGGAGGCGCGGAAGACTGAAAACTCACGACGTGAGCCGATACAGGCCAAACTGTTGAACAATCTAAATCAAGAATCTTTGAGCAGCGACAGTGAGTTTGAATCAAAAATTGGGAAGAACAAGTTACAGAGAAACAAAGGTCCCGGCAGGAGGGGAGGAAGACGCAGAGATCACGGGAGCCAGGGAAGAAAGTCCAAGGAAAACGAACAAACACATGTAAATGAAAAGTTTTGTACCAAAGTCGAATCATTAAATTTTTAAAATGAACATAATTTAACGAATTAAAAAATACGACTGCCCTGCCATATTCTTTTTGGAGTTTACCTCCTTAAGAAGCGATTTGCATTATAGTTGGTGCCTTTGGGATCTTAGTCACATTTTTATTAAATTATATTTTTTGTGAATCATTGGATATTGAACTATCCACCACCACCACTACAGCCTATTAACGTCCCACTGCTGGGCACAGGCCTCCACTCTCATAGGAGAGAGGGAAAATTGAACTATAGTGTTATATATTTTTTGGAATCTACTCATAATTTTCTAGATAATGACTATATAGATAATCTTATTTTCGAATATTTTTTTTCGACTTTAGTCTTTAATGCGGGACGGGACCATGGTCACCCCATCAATTTTTTTAAAAATTTAACTAGCCTATGTCACCCGGAATAAGCTAGTGATTCTAACGATACCTCATTTATCAAAATCGGTTCAGGCGTATAGAAGTTATGGTGGAATATACAAACTCACATACATACATAAACCCAGAAAACAATATACTCCTTTTTTCAGGCAGTCGTATAAAAAAAAACAAGCGTTTATCGTTTGCCATATTGAAATTATTATGACGTCATTTCATGTTTCGTATTCTTCTCAGTAAACCCTTTTATTTGATGTCCATATCGTGGGGGTGCACACTAAGTCCGCCATATTGGGTTTACAATGACGTCACAGCTCACCATGCAAACTAAACATAATATTCAACACACACAATGAAGTTGACAGCCTCATAAGCATAATCTATACTAATATTATAAATGTGTTAGAGAGAAACCTGTTAGGGTCATGGCAGTTATATTAAACCCATATCCCTAGTCGGTTTCTACACGGCATCGTACCGGAACGCTAACAGCTGGTAGGGTGGTAACTAGCCACAGGCGAAGCCAGACCAGGAAAAGTTCAGAAATTATAAATTACCAAATTGACTCTGCCAGGGATCGGACCCAGGACCTCTCATATTAAAACGGTGCTCAACACTGCGCCAGGGAGGTGGTCAAAACCCACTACTTGTACTTGTATTCTATCTCGTTCTCAAGAAGAATACCAGGCATCCAGGTGGTGAGGATGAAAGGGTGCAATTGGAGAATGTTGCAGCGGTTCGTGCTTCATTGCATAGATTGGGTGTAGGGAGAGTTGAAGAAAAAACTTCTTGATTTGTATGACTTTATGAAATATTAAATAATGTACAATAAAAATGTTAAGCGGAGCGAAATGTTGATTTTTTGGTAAAGAATATTGAAGTCTCAAACGTGAGGTTACAATTTATCTTGTCTCTGTTACAATTATATTTTTCTATTGATGTCTGGACGGGCGGCTCCGGGTTCTTTATGGGTCCATTGCCAGTGGCGCCATCAGAGAACAGGGAAGGTGGTGTAATTCCCTCTCCTATGAGAGTGGGGCTCTGTGGCCAGCAGTGGGTTATTGAGTGTGTCTCCTTGTGCAGGAGGCTGCGTGCAAGGAGCTGGTGATCAGTGAAGAGACGGTGATGCTGCTGCGGGACTTCATAGAGCGCGACCAGCGGAACGTGTTCGGAGTAGACCTGGAGCTGTACGACACGGACGACGCTTACAAGGCGCAGTTCTTCTACCGGCTCAACCCGCTCGTGGACCTGGAGAGGTACACCACCATACTGTCCTAGACCACGACCAGCTCAACGTGTTCCCAGTGGACCTGGAGCTGGACGACACGGACGACGCTTACAAGGCGCAGTTCTTCTACCGGCTCAACCCGCTCGTGGACCTGGAGAGGTACACCACCATACTGTCCTAGACCGCGACCAGCTCAACGTGTTAAATAAATAAATAAATAATATTTATTTGCAAGAATATTGGTACAGATTAGGTCTTTAAGTAGTTTGAATTTTTCTTATATATTCTACCATACTATGGTGTGCAAATGTGTGTTTGTTTTTAAAGTAAATAAATTAAATTATTTCACTAGATCATTAAAAAATTAAGATTTCGGTGTGGACCTGGAGTTCTTACCATTTCTAATGCACAAAGAATGGACCTCATCAATATCATTCTGTAAGGTTGCAAACATTTTGAATTCATATTAACAGCCAAATCATTTATGAAAATCAAGTCATATTAAGAGCCAAATCATTTATAAAAACTAAGAAAAAAGTGGGACCAAGATGAGATCCTTGAGGTACTCCTCTCAAAGGATTTAAAACCATTAACAACTACCAGTTGTGATCGATTTTTCAAATATAGCACCAACGCCAACGTTTAAATAAACCGTGAATTCCTATAGACTCAATTTTTAATAATAGTATGTTATGGTTTACCATATCGAATGCTTTTTGAAAATCAGTATATATCGCATGTACCTGTATATATGTATCTGAAACGTAACTAACCAAATTAGAAGTTGTGGATTTGCGAGGGCGAAATCCATGCTGATTAGGGTCAAGAAAAGTTATGACAATACATTTTTTGCAAAAAGTGATTATTCAGTAAGCCTTTTTATGCAAATAGATCATAAATCACAAACTGGAAACCAAAAGGCCCTTAATTTATTTTTAAAAGGTTATTTGGTTACGGAGACGGAAATACTACTGGAACAGTAGTTGGAATGGAAAAGTTGCTTTTTGACGTAAATACTACTGGAAAGTTTCAATAAATCAATCAAATATTCATTTATTCAAATGAGGCACACTGTAGGTACACTCTTTGACGTCAAATTACTTATTAAACATGATGGTGATAATCAGTTACGGTATCTTGAAACTAAAGCTACGAGGGTTCCAAACGCGCCCTGGTCTGAGAAGAGCAGATATTTAAAAATGTATAAAATTTTTGAAAATGAGTAATATTAGTAAGATGGATGTTTGAATGAATTTAAAAAATGACTGAGTGCGAGAACAGCTCTAAAATGGAGCTTGTTTGAATAATATATTTGTGCTTTGTTCCACAGATGCCCTCAGATCAGTCGCATGCTTCGGGAGAGAGCCAGCCAGGCTGACACGGTGTCGCTCAAGGCCCACTTCATCACGAAGCTGGGCCTGCGCAGCGTGGCCGAGTCCAGCGGTGGGCAAAGCAGGTACCCCACACTTGTCTTCCAGTCATACCTACTAATCATCATTACACCCTATCCCTGAGCGTGAGTCTCTCAGAATGAGCTAGGTTTGGCCATAGTCCACCACACTGGCCAAGTGCAAACAATGTGAGGAACTCTTTTAATAATTAAGATATTGTTACAGTAATGACATTATAATATAAATATTGTATTTAAAGTAAATAATAAGAATAATTGGATAGACTTTCATAATTAACATAATTTTGACGACCTCCGTGGCGCAGTGTGTAGCGCTGTTGTCTTAACGTGCGGAGGTCCCGGGTGCGATCCCCGGCAGGGTCAATTTGGGAATTTATAATTTCTGAATTTTCCCTGGTCTGGCCTGGTGGGAGGCTTCGGCCGTGGCTAGTTACCACCCTACCGGCAAGCGATTTAGCGTTCCGGTACGATGCCGTGTAGAAACCGAATAGGGGTATGGGTTTAATATAACTGCCATGCCTCTAACAGGTTAGCCCGCTACCAACATAGACTGCATCATCACTTACCATCAGGTGAGATTACAGTCAAGGGCTAACTTGTAGTGGAGAAAAAAACATTCAGGTTTCCTCACAGTGTTTTCCTTTAATGTTTTAAGTAAGGGATCTATACTAATATTATATATGCGAAAGTTGGATGGATGGATGGATGTTCGTTATTAACGTACCTGGATGAAGTTAGGCGCAGAGACTAGATTAGTCTGGAATAACATATAGGCTACTAATTTCGGAAAATCAAAGAGTTCTCGCGGGAACAAGGAAACCTCAATCCGTGCGAACGAAGTCGCGGGCCATCAGCTAGTGTTTAATAAAATGTATGTAATTCTGAAAAGCACAAAAAGGAATTTTGACAAGTTGCAGGACTGAATCGCGCTATCGAAGTATTTGACAGTAATATCATGTAGGACAACTTGTGTCACTTATGAAATGTTAACACTACCACTGGTTCGGAAAGCTCAACTGGTGGGAAACTCAGCAGTTGCTCTTGGTCGAAAAAAAAAAAAAAGAGTGTCACAATACGTTGCTAATACACAATACGTTTATGTAATGTAATAAAAATTACACTGACCAGTGCGAGCCCAGCAACCCAGTGTTGTACGAAGATTCAAGATTCATTCATTGCAAATTTAGGTCTTAATGTAATATTGTTGTGTACATCCAAATACCTTAAATAAACGGCATGCAATATTATAAAGTATACATAATATTTTTTACAGTGTTATTTTAATTAATTTTTTTTTTTTTATCCACTACAAGTTAGCCCTTGACTGCGATCTCACCTGATGGTCAGTGATGATGCAGTCTAAGATGGTAGCGGGCTAACCTGTTAGAGGCATGGCGGTTATATTAAACCCATACCCCTATTTGGTTTTTACACGGCATCGTACCGGAACGCTGAATCGCTTGCCGGTAGGGTGGTAACTAGCCACGGCCGAAGCCTCCCACCAGGCCAGACCAGGGAAAATTCAGAAATTATAAATTCCCAAATTGACCCTGCCGGGGATCGAACCCGGGACCTCCGCACGTTAAGACAACAGCGCTACACACTGCGCCACGGAGGTCGTCAAAATTATGTTAATTATGAAAGTCTATCCAATTATTCTTATTATTTACTTTAAATACAATATTTATATTGTAATGTCATTACTGTAACAATATCTTAATTATTAACAATGTCATTACAACAAGCTTTGAGGCCTGTTCATTCTGTGTTTGACAAACCTTTTTAAATCATCTATTAAGTAAAAAAACGAGAGACAACACAACTGAAGTAAAACTTAGTAACTATCTATTAAAGAAAATGTGTGCTCGCACCTCTCTCTCTTGCCCCTACAGTAATATACGAAACGTAACTCTCTCTTTCTATCTTCACTAACTTATATCTCCCACTCAACTTTCGTTCGCCTCGCCCGATCACCTTTTTCGTAACGCTCACGTCACGCATTCACCAGCTTACTCCCCAAGTCGAGCGCG
Source organism: Erebia palarica (assembly GCA_964035005.1). Classification (NCBI taxonomy): domain Eukaryota; kingdom Metazoa; phylum Arthropoda; class Insecta; order Lepidoptera; family Nymphalidae; genus Erebia; species Erebia palarica. The sequence goes on along the minus strand of OZ035994.1, from coordinate 142,350 downwards.
CGTAAAGAAGTTTTACTTCAAAAGTGCGTTGTCTTTTGATGACGTCAGAATTCATTGTTTCATACAAAATCCTATACTAAGCGCGAGTTTTGGAGGTAAAAGTATCTGATTTGACTAATTGTCAAAAACCCAATTACACTTTGGGAAAAACGAACAGGCGACATTATAATATGTTGAATCTACCAAATTTTACACAGAGGAAATATTAGTTACCCACAACGGAACGGAGACGGTATATATGTGTTTGACCTGAGAGGTTGTGTGTATGTTTGAATGTGTTTTTGCACTTTTTGTTACCACACGTGTTTTTTGCTTTAGATATGTATACCTTCTGAGAAGGTTCTCAGATATGTTGTAAGGCCATAGTCCACCAAACTGCGCTGCAATGGTTATTTGAATTTGTTAGTATGTAAAATGTATGTGTTGTATTGGAACTTTGCCCAGGTACCGCATGCGGCGTCGCGGTGACGTCACACGCGCCTCCAGCGAGCCGGGCAAAGAGAACCCACAGGTGACGCTGCACAAGTATAGGCTCCTTGACATTAGCTTCATTGACAAAGAGAAGTAGACAGTGTGGCCAATTGGGCATTTGACTACTAGTGAAATAAATTATTTTTTAGTAATTATTAAATAAAGGATCTCCAAAAAACCGTAATATCCACGTCCCCTGCTACTTTTATTTTGAATAACCATTTTAAACTATCGATTAAAGTAAAAAAAAGTGCGTCGAACTTTGATGACGTCACAACTACAGAATCCATACTGAGCACGCGTTTTGATGTTAGAAAAAAATATTGCTGATTTGACTAGTTGTCAAATACCCTATAGGCATGATGACAGTAACCGAGAATCAATGAAATTATGAATTTATCTAATTAAATAGGATTCATGGATTATAAATAACGTATTTATTTTTCTATTTCGAGTGAGATTGCTATTTATTTTGATAAAATAAAACTATAAAATACAGCATTCCGCCATAATGGATTAAACACCAAGAAGCGAATGACGTCACAATTGTTTGTTTTCGAGCTTTGACAATCACATTATTGGTTACTGCACAGAGTACATTGGTAAAAACAATAGTGACGTCACAAACGACGCCATGACACCGCCGAGCGTTTTGGCGTGAATTTTAAAATTTAAATTTCAAATGCCATTTTTATCCACCAAACCTTATTTTTCTGCTGAAATAAGATATTTTTTCGAAATAGTAGTCTGACCATTTTTCAAAATAAGTCATCGTGCCTATTGTGTATATCACAATCTCTTAAACTAAATTATGGCTTTAAATCTAGTTCTGACCGTTATTTCCGCACAGAGTATAATGTTAGCAATATTTGAATGCTATCATTTTAGTTAAGAGTTTGTACTCTACAGAATCAGCCCCACTGACAGCTGACAAACATTATGAAATCACAAGTAATATAAAATGTCTGACAACAGATATCAAAACGTAATAGATAATGTTGGGTCTCTCACAAACATTTATATCACTTGATCTTGTCCTCAGAGGGATAGAGGTATGGAAGAGACAGGTATGAGAGAGCGCAGCAGGAAAGACAACAAACTGACCACCAACCATCAAACCAAGCCCAACACCAAAGACAGCTCGAGGAAGGAGCTGAAGGAAGTGGTGGAAGTGTCCAGCAATGGAGGGGAGACGGGGAAGAGGAGCCCAAGCAAGCCAGCTACGGGGAAGCTGTGAGGATCCATTGTGTTGTAGATTTAGATTATAGCGAAATCAATGGATCAATTTCAGTTTTTGGAAAATCTCATCATTTGGTGAAACTTTTCTTTATTTATTTTTTTCAGTTTTCTGAGCCTTCAAACTCCTGAAACTGTTTTATCTGAAAACTATAAAATTTAACAATTGCTACAATAAAAAAATCTTTGCTGCACATTGATTTTTGACACCTAGGCAAGCTCCCATAGTTCCACTGGTCAAGTCTTTTGAACCTCCAGATTCGGCAACGCATCCAGCTACCGTTGCTTAACAATCGCAATCGACTGATATGCGTTGTCACAATTAGGCCATTCGTTCCTCCGAGGGCTTAGTGTGATAAAGAGTAACGTTTGTTCCAGGGCCCCCAAACGCGTGTATTCCCACTCGGAGGACGCGTTCATAGTGCGCTGGGTGTGCGGCGAGGGGCGCGCCAAGCTGGTGAACGGCAATCGGCTGTGGGGGCAGCTGCAGCCCCAGCACCAGGCCAGCACCGGCTGCTGTGAGTATCAGCACCGCCATCAGCACCACTCCACGCGACACGCCACTGCGGCAAAATTAGACAAAGGACATGACTAGTTTCTGCCCTCCGAGCCGTGACACCACTTCACGTGACACGCCCGCTGCGGCAACATTAGACAAAGGACATGACCAGTTTCTGCCCTCCGAGCCGAGACACCACTCCACGCGACACGCCCGCTGCGGCAAAAATAGACAAGAGACATGACCAGTTTCTGCCCTCCGAGCCGTGACACCACTTCACGTGACACGCCCGCTGCGGCAACATTAGACAAAGGACATGACCAGTTTCTGCCCTCCGAGCCGTGACACCACTTCACGCGACATGCCCGCTGCGGCAAAATTAGACAAAGGACATGACCAGTTTCTGCCCTCCGAGTCGACACAGTGTGTAGGATTTCCGTTTTTACAGTATTTTAATCATGTAACATGAATACCATTTTAAGTGCTTCCGTCACTATACAATGAGTGATTTATTTTTGATCAATTAAATAGTAATGAAAAAGAAAAGTATTTTTTGTTGACAAGTCTCAATGAAACGTGAAATCGATCGAACAAAGAATTTTTAATTAACCACTTCGTTTAATTGTCAAAGGGCGTTGCCCTTTATCATCTGTCTGCCATCTATGGTCGAATAGTTGAACTCGCTAACCACAATGTCTAGCTCCATCTAGTGTGGGAAAGCAGTTATTTGGTAAAACTTTTTTTATTTATTTTCTCAGTTTTCAGAGTATAACATAATATAACAATTACATTAGTAAATAAATCATTGCTGCACATTGATTTTTGGTATCTAAGCAAGCTCCCATAGTTCCACTGGTCATGTCCTTTGAAAGAGTACTTCTCTCAAAATTTCAAATTGCTGCTGGTTGGGCTGTTTGTTTGTTTGGCTGGTTGTCTGTCAGTCACTCAGGACAAAGACTTTTATAGCTATTGATGATATTTAAGATCTATAATATTAGTATGGATTTTGAGCTTTTGTTTTAAAATCGTAGATCAAATAGTTCAGTATTACGTATAGCAGTTTCCTTTAGAAGGTCAGCCCCCCAATTGTGTAAGAATTGTCGATCAAATCGTCTAAGTTCGGCGTCAAAGTAAAATAAACCATAACATTATCGATTTAGAGCTCAATTTCGTGTAGTCATTCTTATACGTTTAGGTATGTACGATACCCCCTGTGTATTATGAAAAGGAAACACTGGTTATCCACGTAAATATATTTTAACTAGCGGTTGCCCGCGACTTCGTCCGCGTACTATTTCTGATTTCCTATGAGATTATCCCGCTGCAAAAGGCCTACTTATAGCAGCTATATAGCATCGGCAGGTTTTTATTATTTAAGACTAATATAAGTGCTTAATGCTGACTTTAAAAACTTAGAACCCTCATGTAAGCTTCCAACCCCCATTTCACCCCTATTGGGGTTGATTTCCGTAAAATAGCTTATAGAGGGTTTTATTAATAGGCCTATAAGGCTAGCTGTTCGATAATAAAGAGGTAACGGAGGAACCAGGTTAAATAGCTCTGCGAATAATCTGTGGCCGTGTATATATATATATATATCATTCACATATTTAAATATATATACCACTACCACTACAGCCTATTAACGTCCCACCGCTGGGCACAGGCCTCCACTCTCATAGGAGAGAGGGAATCAGGAGCTTAGACCCACCACGCTGCTCCAATGCGGGTTGGCGGACTTTAACGACTATTATCATGTTAGTGATAATAACCGGGACCGACGGCTTAACGTGCTCTCCGAGGCACGGGGGTGAAACACCGCCAACTTCCTAACTCCCGGCTAGTACTGAGAATTTCTAGTCAGAAAAACCCAATACCTAACAATTAAATATATATATATTAGTGATGTAACGGATATTCGCATTCGCGAATATCCACATATTTTTCAATATTCGCATTCGCATTCGCAAAAATTATGCTAATATTTAGCGAATGTTTTTAATAATCAAAAAGGAAATTATTATATGCATGCATATGAAATAATAATACAATAGATAACACTTAGATATTTTTATTAAATCATACTTCTACATTCTAAATTAAAATCTCATTTATGAAAAAAGAACTTCAGAGATCTGATCAAATCTAACATTAATCAGCCTTGTTACAACTTTGTAAGGTTTGCATTTATTTAGTAGTACTAGTATATTATTACTTTACTACCATTTTTAAATAAAGTTTACAGTTTCTATTTACTAGACCATCGAGCAACTCTTAAAAACTTAAAAACGCGCCTCTAGTATGGAAGTTGTATGAAATTCACAGTTGTGACGTCATCAAAATATATTTTTTCATTCCACTTTATATATCTGGGGATAAAAAAATCTTAAAATATTCGCAATCACATTCGCGAATGCGAAATCCAACATTCGTTACATCACTAATATATATATATATATATATATATTATGTTTGTCTGTCTGTGTGTTGGGCAGTCCGCTCGTGGCACTCTCTGCGCAACCGCTACCTGCGCTACCTGCTCCCAACGCTGGACTCTCTGCCGCTGCCGCCCACAGAAGCAGCCAGGCTGCGGGCCGCCGCCGCCACCGGTGAGAGACGCTATATTTTTTTATACGACTGCCTGAAAAAAGGAGTATATTGTTTTCAGGGTTCATGTATGTATGTATGTGAGTTTGTATATTCCACCATAACTTCTATACGCCTGAACCGATTTTGATAAATGAGGTAAGAATCCCTAGCTTATTCCGGGTGACAAAGGCTAGTAAAATTTTCAAAAAAATTGACGGGGTGACCATGGTCCCGCATTAAAGACTAAAGTTGAAAAAAAATATTCGAAAATAAGATTAACTATGTAATCATCATCTAGAAAATGATGAGTAGATTCCAAAAATATATAACACTTTAGTTCAATATCCAGTGATGCACAAAAATTTAGATTTTTAACTTTTGAGTTCGTTTTTTGGCAGGGCAGTCGTGTTTTTTTTTTTAATTTTTCTAATCATGACTTATTTGAAGTGTAACTTATTTAGAATCGTTGTAATTTGAAAATTTGATAAAACAAAAAAGAGACAGACATATTCATAATAGGATTTAGCCTGCGAGAGAATGAGATAGAATACAAATATGGTCACGACCAATAGATGGCGCTGTACAATATTGAGTCGCGCTACTGCTCCGTTGTACTCGAGAGGTACTTATAATATGATGAATATACTACATTTGAAATTAAACTTTAATGCCTTAGCATTAAGGTTTACATTTTGAATTTATTTTTACTTTATGTGTATTGATGAGTAGAAACACTCGATAACCGTTTTAATCATACTTTATTATCAAGTTACACACAAACACTTTACAGCCATCTTTTGACATCTCCTCCTCTCTCTCTCCTCGATCTCCCGCCAAAAACGCCATTGATGGGCCATAGATAGATTCGTCAATTTCAGTAACAGTATATTATCCCCCCCCTGCCCCCCCCCCCCCCAACAACGCCTCCAATAGAGGGAATCAGGCCATTGATGGGCCATAGATAGATCCGTCAATTTCAGTCTAACAGTATATTAATTGATGGGCCATAGATAGATCCGTCAATTTCAGTCTAACTCTAACAGTACATTATATCCCCCCCCCCTGCCCCCCCTGCCCCGCAGGCTCGCTGAAGGCGCGCAAGCAGCCCCCGCGTCGCAACTCCGCCTTCCAGCAGCCCCCCGTGCGCAGCGCCTGGGCGCGCCGCCCCCGGCCCCCGCCCCCGGCCCCGGCCCCGGCCGCGCCCCGGGGGGCCATCCCAGTATCGGGTGGGTACCACCGGAGACGGCGAACATTTGTGCAGACGGGGCACGTTTACAACACGTCACTTTTTTTTTTTTATCCACTACAACTTAGCCCTTGACTGCCATCTCACCTGATGGTAAGTCATGATGCAGTCTAAGATGGTAGCATGGGCTATACCAGCAGATTATATATGTCACCGTAAGATTGTAAAAACCGTTAGATTATAATCTAACTCGCGAAATTGTAAACTGTCGAAAGATTGTGAACCGTTCAATGTTCCGAGTGTCAATTTTTGAAATATTCATTTTATTTACGTTTTCTTGTCTCTTTCTTGTAGGTTTAGTTAGGGTTCGACATGCACTTAGGTTTTATCGGGTTTAAAAACTTATCAGATTACAATCTACCGGAAAATAATGCGTTAAATTCTAATCTTTCGACAGTTTAGAATTTCGCGAGTTAGATTATAATCTAACGGTTTTTACAATCTTACAGTGACATATATATTGTATCATTATTATTATTATCATTATTTATCCATATGTACCTACACCTATATTATATATATATATATATATATATATATATATTTGGCGCCGTCCAAGCATACTGGCTTCACAGAAGATCAGCGCTGTATCCTAACAGGAATAGCACATGCTGAGTGAACACCATTTTGGGGATCAATTCTCATTTTGCCATTTTTTCTCCTTATAAGTCTGTTTTTTTTTTGTCTTGTATCCCTGAATAAAGATTTCTTTCTTTCTTCTTCTTCTAATAGAGATGATGACGACTCAATCAATTTAGGGACCCTTTCTCCCTAAATGTCATTACATTACACTGATTCAACAGTAAAGGTCCCTGTGAAAAGTGCAGTGTAATAGGCCTATTACACCCACCACGCTGCTCCAATGCGGGTTGGCGGGCTTTATCGATTATTATCATGTTAGTGATAATAACCAGGACCGACGGCTTAACGTGCTCTCCGAGGCACGGGGGTGAAACACCGCCAACTTCCTAACTCCGGGCTAGTACTGAGAATTTGTAGTCAGAAAACTACCCAGCACTTAATTATGGAACTCGAACCCGGGACCTCGTCAGCCGCAGTCAAACATGCTAACCACTAGACCAACGAGGCAGTTTCGTTGCGAAAAACCAATAGTATTGCAACTAATTCATAATTAACTCTTTCCAGACACAGAAGAAACACAGAAGCACACACTCCGCTCCACCAGCACACACGCACACACAGTGGAGCGTACACCCACACACGCACACGCGTTCACACACACACCCACATACTCGCAGCTCACCAAGCGGTTCGCACGCCGACACCGATCCACACCCGACACTGTCGCCCCGACACGCTCCGACACCGACACCGTCGCCCCGACACGCTCCGACACCGACTCCGACTCCGACACGACCAGCCTAACGACCGCGACCGACACCGACACGCGGATCCGACACAGCTCCGAATCCGACAGCCGACACACCCCCCAGCGGCGGGCCACTCGACAGAGTGTCCAAAATGGCCGACACGACCATAAGACTGGCCGAAATGACAGAACTAAGCGCCGATCCCAATCCCTGGACAGTGACACGGATAGCTTCTTAAACAGGCGTAGAAGTGCCCGACATGACACCAGTGCCGACAAAAGTGGCCGGCTGGTCAACAATAATGGCCACGTTGCCGACAACAGTGGATCTAATAAGCGTAAGAGGAACGCGTCTCAAGATTCAGATACTGACAGCCAATCGAATAAACAGCGCAAATCTAGACGACTCGATACCGATGCCCATACTGATAGTGGCCGGCAGAATGGACAAACTAATAATAAGATGGCCGATAAACGTAGGTCGCAATCTTTAGATAGTGATTTCGAGGCCCCGTTATATTCCAGAAGTAACAATAAAAAAAGTGTAGATAAAAGTGGTCGACAACGCGCGAAGGAAACTAAACGAAATGATAGTGGCCAGAGAGCCAACAAAAGTGACCCCCGCCGCGATAAAAGTGGCCGGTTTAGGCACACAACTGATCGACAGAATGGAAGCGTCCGCGGCCGTGACAAAAATGATTCGACTCACACAATCCGACAGCGTCTGAACGCGGACCAAGTTATGAGCAAGAATTACCAGAACAGTGCAAAGAGCGACCGAAATGACCGACAGCAGAGAAGTGGCCGACATAAGGATGGCCGACACAAGGATGGCCACAGTGAGGATGGCCAACACAAGCCTCGGACGCGGCGGCTCTACAACCCGAACGCCATTTGACGGTTTCTGTTCAAATTCAAAATGAAATGGATAAAAGTTATCCATTAGGATACAAATGGATGGAGCCGGCTCAGCCGCTGGCCGAATCATCGGATAATCATCTTACAGCTGAAGAACTGACATTTTGCACACAGGGGTTCCCTTTATGCCCTAAAAAGTAGCCTGTGTGTTTCTCCAGACTATAATCTATCTCTGTGCCAAATTTCATCCAGATCCGTTCAGCCGTTCTGGCGTGATCGAGTAACAAACATCCATCCAAACTTACGCATTTATAATAGTATTAGTATATAACTAACTAAATATTCGAACAGATTTTTCGTGACTGCCACGAAAGAAGAACCGCGGGCGGCTGTTAGTTTATGTTAATATTGTGGCCAATTCTGTTAAACTAAAATGACAACTTTAAATCTAGTTCTGTCCTTTTCTGCAGGGAGTATTATGAAAGGGATAGCAATTATTTAATGATGTCATTTCAGTTTAGTTTAGAGATTATGCACTACAGAATCAGCCCCATTAGTCAAGTTAAAATAATTGGGTATTTGACAACTAGTCAAATTAGCAACTTTTTTTTTTCAAACGTCAAAACGCGTGCTTAGTAGGGGATTTGTATGACATTTTAAATTGTGACGTCATCAAAGTTCGACGCACTTTTTTTACTTTAATCGATAGTTTAAAATGGTTATTCAAAATAAAACTAGCAGGGGACGTGGATATTACGACTTTTGGAAGATCCTTTATTTAATAATCACTAAAAAATAATTTATTTGAATAGTAATCAAATACCCAATTTTGTTTTTTCAAAGTATGAACCTCAGTGGCGGGTCTGACTCATACTTGGTTGTTTTTTTTTTTCATTTACAGCCCAGAGCTGGTGTCTTTCTTTCTTTCTATATAATTATGTATTATATTTCGTTCTATATAATAATAGGCATGATGACTGATTTTGAAAAATGATCAGATTATGTTCGGCAGTATCTACTCTTTCCAAAAAATATCTTATTTTAGCAGAAAAATAAGGTTTGGTAGATAAGATTGGCATTTGAAATTTAAATTTTAAAAAAAAACGCTCGCGAGTGTCATGGCGTCGTTTGTGACGTCACTATTGTTATTATCGATGTACTCTATGCAGTGTGCAGTGTGCAGTAAGCAATAGTGTGATTGTCAAAGCTCGAAAACAAACAATTGTGACGTCATTCGCTTCTTGGTGTTTAATCCATTATGGCGGATTGCTGTATTTTATAGTTTTATTTTATCAAAATAAATAGCGATCTCACTCGAATTAGAAAAATAAATACATTTTTTATAATCCATGAATCCTATTTCATTAGATAAATTCATAATTTCATTGATTCTTGGTTACTGTCATCATGCCTATTCCGCATTGATTTAGTTGTTTAAAATCCCGGAGAACTCTAATTATCCGGGATGAAAAGTATTTTTTCTTCAGATGTTTGCCTAGCACTGTTATAAGTCTTTCTTTCTTTTGCAATAAAGATGATTATTGTTTTTTATTTAGAGGGTCAAATCAAAAAATCTAAATACATTTAATCAATGACAATAACTTTTTTTTGTATGAATAATACGCATCAATTTTCCTTTCAGATGCATTTATATGACAATATATATGTCACCGTAAGATTGTAAAAACCGTTAGATTATTTAACTCGCGAAATTGCAAACTGTCGAAAGATTACAATTTAACGCATTATTTTTTGGTAGATTGTAATCTGTTAGGTATTTTAACCCGATAGAACCTAAGTATCTGGTTATTGATGTCGAACCCTAACCTAACCTACAAGGAACAGACAAGAAAACGTAAATACAGTGAATATTTCAAAAATTGACACTCAGAACATTGAACGGTTCACAATATTTCGACAGTTTACAATTTCGCGAGTTAGATTATAATGTAACGGTTTTACAATCTTATGGTGACATACATTTTAAATAGACGAAGTGTATAAAATATGTGTTTCCATTCAAATTTTTCCATAATATTCTATTTAAACTATGCATACGTTTTCGTTTATAGCCTGAGTACTGAAACCCATTCTGAAAACAAGTGTTTGGGAACTTTTGATATAGTATTATGTAGTGGACGATTCTACTTTTTTTTTTCGAAATAAAATCGAAGAAACGAGACATCGAGATAGTCTTGTTTCAAATTCACGCATTCATATTCATTTCAGCCCCCAAATTGTGTAAGAAATGTCGATCAAATCGTCTAAGTTCGGTGTCAAAGTAAAATAAACCATATCACTATTGGGTTAGAGCTCAATTTCGTGTATCCATTCTTATACGTTTAGGTAATATGTCCGATACCATAAACGTATGAGAATGGACACACGAAATTGAGCTCTATTTCAATGGTGTTATGGTTTACTTTACTTTGACGCCGAACTTTGACGATTGGATCGGCCATTCTTACATAATCACACCTCAGTAGTAGGTAATAGTATTTAATTTTTCTATTATTCGAAAGTTCGAGACATTTAGTCAGTGTTTTGAAGTGAAATCTTCTTTAGCAGAGTTGAGCACTTTTTGGAACTTGTGGATTCGCGTCACCGACATGCTCGCGTTGTTACGAAGACAAAAGGTCATATATATAAATATACTACATTCGTGATTAAACTTTAATACCTTTGTTTTGAGGCTTGTATCTAATTTTTTTTTTTTTTTAAATATTAAATTTTCGTTTTTTTTTTTCGTTTAATCAGTGTGTAGGGTACAAGACTACACCTGAAATAAACATCTCCTTTCAAACTGAGAGACGTGATTTTGAAATATAAAGAAATTGATGGATTCTAGTGTTCTAATCAGAATCATTCAGTACCTAGTAATCGGTCGTAAACACTAAAATTTGTAAAATCTAAATAATGTATCAAACTTGTAAATAAACGTTTTCACTTTGTTTCTGAATATTAATAACGTTGTAATGTATGATTGTAATAATATTGTTGGTATAAAAAAATATAATTTCCTAAGTACGTCGTTTTAATTTATTTCCTTGACATTCCTCAAACGTATGGATTTAGGAATGGCCCTAGATACGTGATGCGAACTGTAAATCAGTAAGACCTATTTCATGTCTGTATGTCTGAAATTATAGTTTTCTATATGCTTTTGATAGCATTTTATAGTCGCACAAACTTACCTGCAGTGCGATTGCGTAACTTCTGTATCAATCATTGTTACAGTATCAATCGTTGTGATTGGCTGAATTTATGGTATTGTTGCTGCGTCAATGGATTTGATCCAATAGGGATGATGACAACTCAATCAAATCAACTCTCTCAACTCTTTATCAAACTTAAAAACGCTCTTCTAGTATGGAAGTTGTATGAAATTCGCAATTGTGACTGCACAGCTATGCAAATTACAACGCACTTTTTTTAAAATCTACATTATAAAATGGTTATCAAACTTAAAACTAACTGAGGATGTGAATTTTAGGTCTTTTGGAAGCCCCCTCTATTTAATAATCAGTTAGAAATAATTTATTTTTGATATAGGCATCATCCCTACAGTGGAAGAGTTAACCAATCAGAGGTGATTGCGATCGTTACTCTGTAGCTGTCATTTCCAGCTGGTCGCCGTTGGCCCAGTCGTTATTATATACGAAAAATAAATTATAAACTAAAGAGGCATAAAAAATTGTTGCAATTTTGGCCACCGGGGAAGATAAGTTTGTCAGACTGTAAGTCCCGGTTATTATCTACTTCGCACACAAAAAATTCGGTACACATTGCGTGCCATCTTACAAGTTGCAACGTATGTAATAGGATTCATTTCACGTAGGACAACTAATGCCACATAAGATAAGTCGCAAGAATCTACCACCGGTTCGGAAAATTGATTTTATTGAGAAGAGCCGGCAAGGAACTCGGCAATTGCTCTTTTCATGATACACTTTGTAAATTAATAAACAATGCATACGTTACGTAACAAGTGTTACTCTGACGTGTAGGGCATAATATTTGTACGGGAAAAGTGGTCTGCATGCCCTGTTTAGCGCTAAATGTCTGCGTAACAGGCAAAGATTATGGCCGGCTACTATTAAAAGGTAGAGTTTGAAAGACGAACAGGTTTATTGGAAAAGAACTTTGAATAGAAGCGAGTGACCGACACCGAATATATTGCATGCACCTATTAGACTTGTACTACAGTGTAAACACTTTTCCAAGAACTTCCACAAGTTATCTTGGAGGCAGCTTGCGGAAGCAACTTGTGATAGAAATGTTGCTGGTTGTGTCAACGATTCTGCGAGAACTTGAAGAAGTTCTTGGTAGTTCAAACCCCGCTCTAGGTACGTTCAAGTAATAGGTTCACGGTGCTTCTTCGAGTGGTCGATATCGGTATTGCTCTCTATGAATATTGCACTCAAACTGCATTGACTTACAAAGACGTTATAGGCAAAATTATAACCGGTAATATTTAGTTTTTCAAATACAAAGCAATTTGTGCTTTATACGGTTGTTTTCATAAAAATAGTACACCGTTAAATAAACCGTTTTTTTCAAGAGTCCAGGCCCAATCGCCGTATTTTAATTTGACGGTATCACCGTCGGCCAGATTTTAGAAATTGCAACACTGGAGTGCATAGTTTCCAATCAATATTTTCTCCCAGACCCGAGTCTCGATTCAGGCAAACGGTGAGTAAATTTTAAATCTTAAATCTTTAAAAAATTTAAATCTACTTTGTATTTTTTATCAAGATAATCGTATTTTCAATCACCATCACAAACAGTCAAAAAGCGATTTCATTTTTGCGCAAATTTTATTCGCAAGTGCATAAGTACCTACACCTCCATATGATTTCCTTTGTTACAGAATTGCAAAAAAAAATCGTGCGAATATTTTTTTCGCATTGCGAACGTAGCCTTATACCTATAGCTACCTGTTGTGTTCATAATTTTCCGGGACAAAAATATGTGCTTATGTGCCATTCCAGTCTATAATCTATCTCTGTGCCAAATTTCAGTCAGATCCGTTCAGCCGTTGGGGCGTGATTGAGTAACAAAAATCCATACATCCATCCAAACTTTCGCATTTATATTATTAGTAAGATATACGTTTATCACATCGTATTTATCTATAATTCTATATACCTGACCTGTGTGTGTGTGTGCTGTGCGCGTTAGACGCTTTTTGGATGGGTGAAATCTTGTGAGTTCGCGTCACCGACATGTGCTATTAGCAGTACTTTTTATCCTGAAATTCAGCATGGTTCCTTTGGGAGAGGGGCACACACACACTTTTTATTTTTCTTGTTAGAAAGGAGGAGCAAATCATTTATTCAATTTAGGTATTTAGGTAATGACATAAATGTATGGGTAGAAGTTTCGTGCGAGCAGAACACGACCTGTAATTTGATATTTTTTTTGTTCTAAAATTAAAAATGGATAAGAGTCTTTGTTTCATGTTTTTATTCTATGTAATGACTAACCATAGAGTGAACCATAGTTTAAAGATATAGATACTGCTTTTATTGTTTATTGTAATGAGAAAAAAAGGGCCATTTTTGTTTTTTTTTAAACCATAAAGAACGTGACCTCCGCAGATCCTCCCCGATTTTTTTATAATGGCATGCCAGGCCAAAGGCTATAAAAGATGATGGTGTTAGTTACGGTATCTTAAAACTAAAGGTACGAGGGTTCCAAACGCGCCGGTCTGAGAAGGCCCACATCAAACTCAGCCGGGTTCTTTTTCATTATCACCTTTAAAGCTTTAAAGATTGTCCTGTAAATAGAATATTTCAAGGTTTTGTAGTTCAGAAATGACAGGCATCACATCCCTCGGCACATCTGGCGCCAATCATTGCATCGCGTTGACACGAGCTGAGACGGCGGGTAGGGTTGACGTTTCATACTAATGAGCACTAATGAGAAAGTGATGTTTGTTGGTGTCTTTCAATCACGCCGCAACAAAGCAACGGATCGACGTGATTTTTTGCATGGTTATTGTTGAAACCAAAGTTACATGCAGTTCCCGTCGGAATTAAAAAATTCACAGATTTCGCTGTCCACGTAAGAATCGGAGCATTGGAATTGAATACAAAAATTTACGAAAAAAAATTATTTTACGTTGAATAACATTGCAAGTTGAATAATAAGAAATGTTTATTGAGATTAACTTCCCCAAATTACTCCAACTGTAGGTTATTCTGAAAAAATATAAATACTTTTCCAAAATTTTTCAAAAATTTAATAACCGATTTTCAAAATTTCAACTCGTATACACTCTCGTCTGCATCTGCATCTATTATCATGTTAGTGATAGTAACCGGGACCGACGGTTAACGTGCTCTCCGAGGCACGGGGTGAAACGCCGCCAACTTCCTAACTCTGGGTCTGGGCTAGTACTGAGAATTTCTGGTCAGAAAAACCCAATACTCAATATTATGGCCCGACCCGGGACTCGAGCCCGGTACCTCGTCGGCCGCAGTCGAAAATGCCAACCACTAGATCAATGAGGCGGTTGGTTCTACTGGTGTGTTAGTTACTGTTAAACTTTGACCTTCGAGTAGTTGAGGGGGTTGCACGAGACACGGTTCATATTTCATACTTAGATCCAAACTACCTCTAATGCAATTCATGCAAATCTTATGAACCTCTTATGCAATTATTCACTTGGCCTACGTTGAAGTTCACATATTAAACGTAACAGTAAAGTAATGATATGAAGCCAGATCTTCAAAGTGTTCCATTAAAAAAAGTAAGAAACCAAACTTCTCTGAAATCTATGCAAAGTTTTACAGTTTTATTTGTTTTTGTTCGCAGATCGACGACCTTCACTGTCAGTGCTTGACTTGCAATAAAGTACTTGCTCTCAACTCACTCACATCCCATTTTGTTGGAGACGAACACAAAACCCTATACCAAGCCTGTTGCGATGCTTATAACAATATAACACTTGATACACATTCAGACAAAACAATTAAAGATGAAACAACTAAATCCGAAACTATTAAAAAAGAAGCAACTAAAAATGACCCAGAATCGATTGAAAATGATATCTTCACGTCGAGTTAATAAAAAAAAAACAGGAACACAAACAAAGTAATCAAAGAAAATGTTCAAAAAGATACACAGCCAGACAAAACAATTAAAGATGAGACAACTAATTCCGAAAATATTAAAAATGAAGCAACTAAAAATGAACCAGAATCGATTGGAAATGATAACATTAGTTCTACGAAAGCATCTCCACCTCGAGTTAATAAAAAAAAACAGGAATACAAAAAAAGTAATCAAAAAAAATGTTCAAAAAGATACACAGCCAGGCAAAACAATTAAAGATGAGACAACTAAATCCGAAACTATTAAAAAGGAAGCAACTAACAATGACTCAGAATCGATAGGAAATGATAACATTCCTGGTGCAAAAGCATCTAAACCTCGAGTTAAAAATCAAAACTGGGATATAAACAAAGTAATAAAAGAAAATGTCCATCAAGCTACTCTCAATTTAGGTAGAATAAATTTACAACAAAATATGTAAACCAGCACTACTTACTACTAGCAATGAGAAAGAGCATGCTCAAAAATATGCTGATGTGATACTCGAAGATCCAGATAACATTGTGGATACAATTTCTGGACCTATCGAAAAATGCTTTTTGGAAAGCGAGCAAATTGGTAGCAAACCAAATAAATTTAGCCCAAAAGGTATCAAAAAAACAGTATTTTCAATCCCTTTTCTTATAACATGTTATAATGAGGAAAGTAATCAAGAGCATACGTCAAATGAAGAAATATTGGTTGAAATCTTTGAAAGTGTAGAAGGCGCGTAGTTGGAGTCTACTTCTCCCCGTCCCCCGCACGCCCCTCCCCGCTCCCCCCACCCTCAGACCCGTCACGCGCCCGTCCCCGCTCCCTCCACCCTTCAGACCCGTCACGCTCCCCTCCCCGCTCCCCCCACCCTTCAGACCCGTGACGCGCCCCTCCCCGCTCCCCCCCCACCCCTCAGACCCGTCCCGCTCTCCCCACCCCTCAGACCCGTCCCGCTCTCCCCACCCTTCGGACCCGTCACGCGCCCCTCCCCGTTCCCCCCACCCTTCAGTCCCGTCACGCGCCCCTCCTCGCTCCCCCCACACTTCAGACCCGTCACGCGTTCCTCCCCGCTCCCCCCACCCCTCAGACCCGTCCCGCTCCCCCCACCCTTCAGACCCGTCACGCGCTCCTCCCCGCAGACCCATCCCGCTCCCCCACCCTTCAGACCCGTCACGCGCCCCTTCCCGCTCCCCCCACCCTTCAGACCCACTGACGCACTGGGCCGCGCTACAATGCGTGTACTTACAATCTATATTCGAACATCCATTGTCGGGATGCATCTCTATGTAATCGAACCTCAATAAATGTGCTTTTACTGTGAATAGTGTTTCCATACCGAACTTACATGTTTACAATCGTCAAGTGAATCTACCACTGGTTCGGAATGCTGTCCCTCCAGAGAAGAATCAGCATGAAACTCGGTGGTTGCTCTTTTGAAAAATTAATTTACAATTACACCAATGATAATGATAAACGATTTATTTATTTCATATAGGACAACTAGTGTCACTTATGAAACGAAGACTCTAAGTAAGGCCACTGCAGTCCATGAACGTCCCACTACTGGGCACAGGCCTCCACTCTCATAGGAGAGGGGGAATTATAGCTTAGACCCACCACGCTGCTCCAATGCGGGTTGGCGGGCTTCAACGACTATTATCATGTTAATAATAATAACCGGGACCGACGGCTTAACGTGCTCTACGAGGCACGGGGGTGAAACACCGCCAACTTCCTAACTCCGGGGCTAGTACTCAGAATTTCTAGTCCGAAAAACCCAATACTAATTAATTATGGCCCGACCCGGGACTCTACACTATACCGAGGTGGCAGTTATTCTCTAAGACTACCACCACCGGTTCGAAAAGCTGTTCTACTGAGAAGAGCCGGCAAGAAACTCAGCAATGTTGACATTTAAGGTAACCGCAAGCATTCAAGTAATTGCTGGAGCGACTCGAATCCATGCTGTTTTTAACAGACTTCCAAAAAAGGAGGAGGTTCTCAATTCGGCGCGTATTTTTTTTTTTGTATGTCGGCGCATATCTCCGTGGTTTCCGAACCGATTTGAAAATATATTTTTTCAGCAGTTATAGGAAGCTCTCGAGGTGGTCCCATAAAAAATTCTGACCCCAAATCCTCAACCCTGACACTAAAAAGTTAAAAATAGAAATTCTTTGCAAAAACCGACTTCCAAAGCCACTGTACAGTAAAAAATAATTTTGATTTCTACACACTATGTTGAAGCCATAAGCCTACTTTGTCATATTAGTTTACAAATTGCGAAAAACCAAATTAAATTTGAATTTCGCAGGCAGCCCCTTGTCTTCCACCTTAATAAGATATTAAAGTAGGCCAAAAATACTATGGAATTTAGCCACTTCTAGCTACTTTTAGAGAGCGGTTTTTTTTTACAAAACTAGCTACTTTTTTATTTTAACTAGCTACAAACAAGGTTGTGCTAACGGCAACACTGGTCGGGCGGGTATAACAAGGATTAGCAAAGTTGACGCATCAAGCTCGTCCGATTTCAACATAGCGTGTAGAAATCAAAATTATTTTTTGCTTCACAGTGGCTTTGGAAGTCGATTCTTTGGAAAGAACTTTTATCATTTACATAACTTCAACGGCATAATAAGCATTTTTCAGGAGCATACTTGTAATGGATTTCATAAACTTTTGTAAAGGCATAGGTTGAAATAGGTTGTGGAGTTTTGTTATAGAATAAATGGGAATGGTAAGGGAGGTGAATTCGTGGGAATAGTTAAGTAGTCGCTTATTCCCACGACCGACCTTAGGAATTTCTGGAGGCAGAGCGATGGAGACACGAGCCTTTTGCGCTTTCTAGTATTTTTGTATTCCCATTTAAATTTGTACGAGTAAATCGTTGCAACGTTTAGAGTACCGTAGAGGTCTCACGAGAGATTTAATGTACACGTTGTAACAATTTATTCGTGCAAGTTTCAATGCGAATACAAAAATATTAAAAGTGTTATCAGCTACTGCAAGAACGACTCTTATATTTGAGGTAGGTTAGATAGTTATAGGTTATAATTACTTGTGGTGCGTCATCTGAAGGGTGTGCAATAAAACGCAGTTTGTTGGGAACGGTTTACTGGGAACACATACGGAACACAGAGGCACGCATACTTTATCTACTGTATACAGGCACGGCTTACCACAGACTACACAGTGCAGTACACACCTGTCACAGACACCAGCTGGGCGACCGCGTATCTCTGACAGCTACAATGTAACGATCGCAATCACCTCTGATTGGCTAACACTCTTCCGCTATTGGACAAAATCCAATGACGCAGCAACAATACCATAAATTCAGCCAATCACAACAATAGGCATGATGACAGTAACTATGAATCAATGAAATTATGAATTTGTCTAATGAAATAGGATTCACGGATTATAAAAAACGTATTTATTTTTCTATTTCGAGTGAGATTGCTATTTATTTTGATAAAATAAAACTATAAAATACATCAATCCGCCATATTGGATTAAACGCCAAGAAGCGAGTGACAAGAGTTGTTTGCGAGCTTCGACAAGCACACTATTGCTTACTGCACACTGCACGGAGTACATTGGTAAAAACAATAGTGACGTCACAAACGACGCCATGACACCGGCGAGCGTTTTGGCGTGAATTTTAAAATTTAAATTTCAAATGCCAATTTTATCTACCAAACCTTATTTTTCCGCTGAAATAAGATATTTTTTCGAAATAGTGGATACTTCCGAACATGATCTGACCATTTTTCAAAATCAGTCATCATGCCTATTGATACTGTAACAATGATTGATGCAGAAGTTACGCGGTCGCCCTGCTGTACTGCACTAACGGTAACTTCTCACAATGGAGCCCATGAACTAGCTATCATAGTATTCCTGTCTGGACACATGTTGGCTGCTATCGCCCTAGAGTATAGCCTACCTACTATATATTATATTATTTTCTTAAATTTTCTACACCTGACTTTGTATCGAGTTGGCAAAATAGGCCCGGTTAAAGGTCATCGCACACCGCCGCCAATCACATCACAGCAAACACACTATGTCTAGGATAGGATAATACTGGTAGACAACTCTGGCACTTATTTCTATTCTATAATATTAAGTCCAAATTATTTTGTATAATGGCACACTATCAAATATATTTTATTGAAATAGAAAGAGCTTAAAAAATATATTATTGAGTAATTGTTAATTATTCAATTATTATTATTGAAAAGTTGAGCCATAAAAATATTCCTATTATTAGTAAAAGGGAGAGGGAGAGGGGGGGAGTGAAAAAAAATACGAATTAAGAAAAAAATAAAAAGCTCTATTTACACATGTACAAGGATCTCTACTCACTACTAACTCGATATAAATATTACAACTTTCAACTGAATACAGTAATATCGCTTTTTTAAGTATCAATAAAATTACAAAAAATATTTCTGGACTGTTTTGAGCTGATTATGATTTGGAACTAACTACTTACTTGAAACCTCATATTTATATTGATTGATAAAAATATTTCATAATTTAACATCATCCAGAATCTAAAATGACTTTCATTCATTTCATTATATCGAAGTATAATACAAACATCATCTTAAATAGCTAAAAATTATAATAAAAAAAATGATTTTTCAAAAAGTACTTACGTAATATTATAATTTATGTAATATAATAACTTTGACCACTGATAACAATACATTTTAGAATTATATCACACGACATTTCTAAACGCTACACCGTAAGCTAGAAACATACTCGCAACACCAAACGATGCAACTGTCTCCGCACTCCGCATTATATCTGTCACCGTAAGATTGTAAAAACCGTTACATTATAATCTAACTCGCGAAATTGTAAACTGTCGACAGATTGTGAACCGTTCAATGTTCTGAGTGACAATTTTTGAAATATTCATTGTATTTACGTTTTCTTGTCTCTTTCTTGTAGGTTAGGTTAGGGTTCGACATAAATAATCTATAATATGTGTATGTGGGTTTAGGTTATGTCGGGTTAATATACCTAACAGATTACAATTTACCGAAAAATAATGCAATAAATTGTAATTTTTCGACCGGTTGCAATTTCACGAGTCAGATTATAATGTAACGGTTTTTACAATCTTACGGTGGCTTAAATAATATTTGATTACCATGCTATCGAAAACTACCTTTTTTAAATATACAAGTTAAAAAGTTCCAAAAGTAAAACACGATTATGCATATTACAATGGCATTATACTAAATGATAGTAGAACAGTTATATTTCAATATATAACGTATATACATTTTCGGAATCTACACAACGGGGCATATCATTTAAAATGACTCTATTTCATTCATTTTTTGTTTTCTAATAAAGCGCATCACAACATTTACCCATAATACAATCATTTGTAAACACGACAGCGTGTTTGTTGGTTCTTCAGTCACGCTGGAACAGAGCAACGGAATACAGATACCGGAAATAAAAGACTTCCCAATTTTTAAAACGTTTAATTTTTTTCACGCGGACGAAGTCGCGGGTATCATTTAGTTCATTTCTTAAATACATTAAAATGTATACCGTACATCACATATTAATTAACATCAAAATTTTAAAACTTTTACATTTCCCTAATTCCTTTTTAGTATAGTATTTGTCGCCGCGCCTCGTGAGTCAGTATTCGAAACTTTTTAACTCCAACATACCTGACATAAGTTTACTATATTTATTACTAGCTATTCGCCCACGACTTCACAAACACAGGACTTTCATACAAAGTTACAACCCCCATTTGCCCCTCTGTGGGGTAGATTTTCCTAAAATTGTTTATACAGTTTATTATTACTTAAAACTAATAACCTAAATCCCGTTTTTCAAGTCTCTAACTCCAAAAACTTGAGAGCCCTTATGTAAGCTTCCAACTCCACTTCACCCTATTGGGGTAGACTTTCGTAAAATTGCTTAGACAGGTTTTTATTATTTACAGCTATTAACTTAGTTGCCAATTGTCATGTCTCTAACTTCAAAAACAAAGGACTTTCATACAAACTTCCAACCCCCATTCAATCCCTTAGGGGTGAATTTTCTCAAAACCGTTTCTTAGCGGCCGTCTACACCACAGAAGGAACCTATCTTCCAAATTTCAAGTGTGTATGCTTTATAGTTCCTGAGTTTAGTTCCTTTATATCGGCATGCTATTATAGTCTTTCGATCAGCCTTTCCTTTACTTTTCATTACGCATGCTACACTATTTTTGTCAATTTTTCTAATCTACTTTGATAGCGTAAACATGTAATAAGTGATCAGCCGACAAAGAGCAACAGCAAACTTCCCTACATCAATAGTATTGAGAAAAAAAAATTATGCACACGTGTGAAAAAAATATATTTTATATGCGTCGAATACTATTGTATTAAAAAAGATATTTCGTTTTAAAGTTTTTGTAGGTTATGTGGTAATGTCACTTCCAAAAATGACAACCGGAAGAAAGCCACAATAACAAAGACAGATGACAACCACAGACCAGTAAAACATTCGGCACAACCACAGACAATCAGCATCAGTGCTGAAATAATATTCTTAAAATTATTACCATATTATGCAAACATTAATTAGACGAAATAATTACAATTTTCAAAATGATACAAAATAATCTTTAGATTTATTCTAGCTACTTGGTAGATTATACATAGAATGGTAACACTAAACTGAGAAACGAGAGCTAAAATTTTGAAAATAAGAACCTGGTCGGCTACCCAGCGACGGTTTTCAAGTAAAGCTACTTAAAAAAGTCAAGTCTTTGTCTGTAAGACGTTAATACCCCCTTTTTGTTTTGATGAGCTGTTAGCAGAAAGAGAAAACGTTTTTGAACTCTTTCGATTCTTTTCACTAGTAGATCTTTATAAGATGGGTTCCAGATGCTCGAACCGTATTCTAATGTACTACGAATCAAGGCCGAATAAACTATCTTAAGGGACAAACACGACTTAAATGATTTGCAATTACGCCAAATGAAACCGAGCAGCTTAAAGCGTTTTCTCACTATGTTGTCTATGTGCGTATTGAATGATAGTTTCCTATCGATAGTAATTCCTAGGTCTCTGATCACCTCGACCTCATCCAGTAAAATACTGTTGAGGGTATATAAAGTCTGAAGTGGCATACGTTTTTTTAGTAAATTTTATGTGCTGGCATTTTTTAATACTATGCGGCAGTTTATTCTTGACGGACCAGTCTGAGATGGAATCTAAATCGCTTTGCAGAGCTCAAGCGTCTGATGGAGTTCTGATAGTTTTAAAAATCTTTAAGTCGTCAGCAAACAGTGAGAACTTGGTCACACAAATCATTGACAAATACAAGAAAAAGAACAGGGCCCAGATGGGACCCCTGAGGGACGCCAGATGGGACCTCAAATGGAGCAGATTCATATCCGCATACCATCACGTTTTGATGTCTACCAGTCAAGTAAGACCTGAACCAGGAGAGTAAATTCCCTTGAATGCCAGCCCAATATAGCTTATTTATTAGAATGCGATGGTCAACCCGATCAAAAGCTTTACTTACGTCCAAGTATATAGCGTCCACTTGATGTCCATTGTCAACTTCATCAATAATTTGAGTTGTAAATTCAGTCCAATTGGATACTCTTGACATTTTATTACGGAAACCATGTTGTTGAGGGACGAGAATAGATCTAAAGTGAAATGATATAAACGGACAGATCAGAGCTCCGAAAACCTTACCAAAAATAGGAGGGAAATTTGCCTATAATTTAGTATGCCATCTGCTTTTCCACTTTTTGTATTTGGCACAATATTGGCAAATATCAATTTTTCTGGAAAAAAACCGGTAGCCAATGAACGATTAAAATACAATATAATGGATAAGAAAGAGTTTCAGCACAATTTTTAATAAAAATAGCTGGCAAACGATCAGGTCCTGCTCCTTTATGTTTATCTAGTTTTTTTAGGGCAACTCCAACTGCTTTAACATCTAGAGAAATTTTAAATGTAATATTATTTCCTGAAGATATATTGGGATAAATCATCGGAGCATCAAGTGACCAGGAGCTTGTGTCGTTGTGAACCGGTTGCGTATAAACGGAAAAGAAATGTTTACTTTTAGCGGGGGCTCCAATTTTTTCATAATAGGTGGGGGTTTAGTTATGAAGTGTAGATCGTTAAACTGTAGGTTAGCACTGTCACAGCGCGGGGCGGGATTGATGGTTGGTGGCTACCTTGATGGAGCCCTGGCTGTTGGCGGCCAGCAGCGCCTATACCAGCTCCAGCACCTTGATGGAGCCCTGGCTGTTGGCGGGGCGGGGCGCCTACACCAGCTCCAGCACCTTGATGGAGCCGTGGCTGTTGGCGGCCAGCAGCGCCTACACCAGCTCCAGCACCTTGATGGAGCCCTGGCTGTTGGCGGGGCGGGGCGCCTACACCAGCTCCAGCACCTTGATGGAGCCCTGGCTGTTGGCGGCCAGCAGCGCCTATACCAGCTCCAGCACCTTGATGGAGCCCTGGCTGTTGGCGGGGCGGGGCGCCTACACCAGCTCCAGCACCTTGATGGAGCCCTGGCTGTTGGCGGCCAGCAGCGCCTACACCAGCTCCAGCACCTTGATGGAGCCCTGGCTGTTGGCGGCCAGCAGCGCCTACACCAGCTCCAGCACCTTGATGGAGCCCTGGCTGTTGGCGGCCAGCAGCGCCTACACCAGCTCCAGCACCTTGATGGAGCCCTGGCTGTTGGCGGGGCGGGGCGCCTACACCAGCTCCAGCACCTTGATGGAGCCCTGGCTGTTGGCGGCCAGCAGCGCCTACACCAGCTCCAGCACCTTGATGGAGCCCTGGCTGTTGGCGGGGCGGGGCGCCTACACCAGCTCCAGCACCTTGATGGAGCCCTGGCTGTTGGCGGCCAGCAGCGCGGGGCGCTCGGGCGCGCGCCGCCAGCACACGGCGGACACGAACTCGGGCGGCTCCTCGTCCTTGCGCTCGCGCTCCAGGAAGCCGCGCACGGCGTCGAAGCGGTACGCCAGCAGCGGCCGCGACAGCCCCGAGTAGTACACGTACAGCGCGTTGTTCTCCGAGCCGCACGCCACGTACTCGCCGTCCGTGGCCAGGCCCACGAAGTTCTTCTCGTTGGTGTGGCCGCTGAAGGAGCGCACGCAGCGCGGGGACTCCACCCGCCACAGCTTCAGCTGCGAGTCCGTGGAGGCGGACACCAGCGTGCGCGCGTCCAGGAACTGCACGTAGGAGACGGCCTTGCGGTGGTCGCGGAACACGGCGAGCGGCGCCCGGGGCGCGCGCAGGTCGTAGTAGTGCACGGCGTGGTCCGCCGAGCCGAAGGCCAGGTGCGCCGAGCTGCGCGGGTTGAAGCGCACGCAGCACACGTTGAACTGCACACACAGCACACAGCACACGCGGTACAGGGCAGCGGTCCCACACGATCCATACCAATATATCATGCCCCAAAGAGGTTATCCCGCTACCATCTTAGACTGCATCATCACTTACCATCAGGTGAGATCGCAGTCAAGGTCTAACTTGTGGTGGATATTTAAAAAAAAAATCACCCTGTTATAAGGCGACATGAGATTATATTCCTTTTTCAAAGGTGTAACAATACGTGACAAAAAAAAAGTATCTCCGCAGCCGGTGGGCGCGGCGGGCGGTACCTTGGCCTCGAGCGTGGCGACGGAGCGCTCCTGGTTGAGCGCCCACAGCTTGACGCGCGCGTCGTCCCCACCCGACGCCAGCAGCCGCACGTCCGCGCGGTTGAAGTGCACCGACCACGCGCGCTTGTCGTGCTCCTGCCCGACAACCGACAGCCGACAACGCGCATTATCAACACTGACCCAATAAATGCAACGCTCGTAGTGTATATACAAAAACATATTTGGAAATTGGTATACACAAAAATATAGTTTCAGATAATGGACCTATATTTTTAATTTAAAAAAATATAGGTCCATTATCAGAAACGATATTTTTGGGTATACCAATTTCCAAATATTTTATTACTTTAGTGATGATTAATTGAGGAGCCGAAGGGTTACGAATTATAATATAACTATTATATTTTGAATTAATTTTACATTATGGTGCTTCTTTAAAATGTACCACTTGTGATGCTATTCTAGAGAAAACATTGTGACAAATTGATACAGCATCCTCCGTTGAGACTTATAGCCATATAGTCTCCATTGAGAGTAACTAAGTTCGCGGGACCAGCGAGCTGGAGGTTGTCCTACACATCGCTTACCGGTACGCGGTCTCCACTCCAGAACACGTCTGCCCCAACGGCCATCGGTTGTGCGACATTTAACCTGCCCGATGCCACTTCAGCTTGCTAATCCGCAGACGACAGGACGACCTCCATCGCGCTGGTCCGATGACCTAAAGAAGGTTGCGGGAAGCAGTCGGATGAGGAAGGTGGAGGAATGTGTTTGGTGGCGCGCCTAAGGCCTATGTCCAGCAGTGAATGCATACGGGCTGATGGATGGATGAGTGGGTGTGGGTGTGGGTGCGTGGGTGTGGGTGTGTGTGGGTGTGCGGGTGTCACCTGCAGCGCGCGGGTCCTGACGGCGGCGCCCACGTCCCACACGGAGACGGTGCCCTCGTAGTCGCTGGAGGCGAGCACGTGCTTGTGGTAGTTGTTCCAGCTGACGCAGCTGATCTTGTGCGCGCACTGCATCTCCACGCACGGGTAGTGCACGTCCACCGCATCGCGAACCACCGCGCCGAACTCGAACACCTGCGCCCAACACCGCACACACTGGATCTCTGAACGTTTCTGGATGAGGAGTACCTAAGCATGCCTAATCCGATAATGGCGCTAAGTTCGATGGCGCTCCGATATAAACAATCGCCAATTTATTTTTTATTCGATTGTGTTCTTACCTGGGACTAAGTGAAACGAAATGGATATACCGAAACCCCAACAATTTAGCGAATAACCTAATTTTAGAATGAACCAGAACTGACCTTAATGCGCTTGGTGACGCCAGCGATCGCGAAAAATTCGTCATCTTTATCGAACTCAATAGTCGACACGATGGTGGAGTAATTGATAGCGTCGCTGCAGTACGACAGCGTGGCTAGCGGCCTCAGCGCGCGATATCGCGTGAAGGCGGCGAGGTCGGCGCGGAAGGCCTCCAGGCCTCCGTAGCGCTCGCCCGCAGCGCTGCCCGCGGCCTCGCCCGCCATGCGCGAGTCCGCGGGCTCGGGGCCGGCCGCCGGCTGCGGCTGCGGCTCGCTCTCCGGCGCGCGCTGGTCGCCTGAGAAAGACAGCGATGGTCCTTCGAACCGGATGATTTAACTTTATGATATCGTATACCTGCATTTTATCATTATTAGTTTATGAAAGCGTCACCATCACACTGAAGGACATTTAGACAGTTTTATTCTTCTCGTCCATCACGTGAGCTTATATGTAATTTGCATGTTTAGTAATTTAGTATAAGGAAAGAAGAAAATATATAATGTTTGTTTGGCCTAGAATGATTTCTACTTCTCTAGGAGCCCTGTATGTGCACTCACCGGCGGCGCTGGAGGCCCTGGTCTCACTGGCGGAGCTCTGCTGCGGCACGGGGTCTGCGTCGGCCGCGCCCCCGCCCCCCGCGGGCGGTGCCGGGGCGGGCGACAGGCAGGGCGGGGCGGGGGCGGGGGCGGGGGCGGAGGGCGCGGGCGTGGGCGCGCTCGACCCGGGGAAGTACAGCTCGTCCGCCCGGTGGGCGAAGTAGCACTGCGGGGAAACATATAGTTCGTTCATTTATGTACGTTTAAACTGTTGATCGTTATACATAATATTTGTGACACTATTTGGGAAAGTTTTGTAGCCGTGCATCTACCTACAGAAGGGGAGCTCAAGAGGGGATTTTTTGGATTTACTCCAGCGCATCAGATATTGATAGCATATACGCCCCATGTGTCTCTGTTATCGGATGTGTGTTAATCTTCCGGTTTTCAAGGTGGGGTTGGCCGTATGGAAGTAAAAATATTGTTAAAAAGAAAAAACGAGCGCCCAACCATTTCAGAGCAGTTAAGTGGACCCAAAGGAAACTCCTATTAAAAAGGCTGACAATTTTTACGTAATGCAAAGTCACTCTGCTTTTTTGAAAATGCAGATACAACAACAGACAAATGTAGATACTCCCCCCACTGGTGAAATATTTTTTTCTTCCTACCACCTATCTTCAAAATCTATTAGGTCTCCACGACGCTCTAGTAAATCCACATTTAGCATATTTGCCTCCCCTACTAATAGGTTCTTATAACACTTCGACTAACAAATAAGAGCGAGAGGCCGAACTCCAGAGGTGTCCGATCTCTCAGGTGAAATAATAAATTCAACACAATTGACAGAATATGAGTTTCGGTAAACTGAAGACCGAGCTGAGTTACGCGGAGCTTTGTAAGTTCTGTAAGACATGTTCAGTGTTGTGTAGTAGTGATCGCGTAAGTTCTGTAAGACATGTTCAGTGTTGTGTAGTAGTGATCGCGTAAGTTCTGTAAGACATGTTCAGTGTTGTGTAGTAGTGATCGCGTAAGTTCTGTAAGACATGTTCAGTGTTGCGTAGTAGTGATCGCGTAAGTTCTGTAAGACATGTTCAGTGTTGTGTAGTAGTGATCGCGTAAGTTCTGTAAGACATGTTCAGTGTTGTGTAGTAGTGATCGCGTAAGTTCTGTAAGACATGTTCAGTGTTGTGTAGTAGTGATCGCGTAAGTTCTGTAAGACATGTTCAGTGTTGCGTAGTAGTGATCGCGTAAGTTCTGTAAGACATGTTCAGTGTTGCGTAGTAGTGATCGCGTAAGTTCTGTAAGACATGTTCAGTGTTGCGTAGTAGTGATCGCGTAAGTTCTGTAAGACGTGTTCAGTGTTGCGTAGTAGTGATCGCGTAAGTTCTGTAAGACATGTTCAGTGTTGCGTAGTAGTGATCGCGTAAGTTCTGTAAGACATGTTCAGTGTTGTGTAGTAGTGATTGCGTAAGTTCTGTAAGACATGTTCAGTGTTATGTAGTAGTGATCGCGTAAGTTCTGTAAGACATGTTCAGTGTTGTGTAGTAGTGATCGCGTAAGTTCTGTAAGACATGTTCAGTGTTGTGTAGTAGTGATCGCGTAAGTTCTGTAAGACATGTTCAGTGTTGCGTAGTAGTGATCGCGTAAGTTCTGTAAGACATGTTCAGTGTTGCGTAGTAGTGATCGCGTAAGTTCTGTAAGACATGTTCAGTGTTGCGTAGTAGTGATCGCGTAAGTTCTGTAAGACGTGTTCAGTGTTGCGTAGTAGTGATCGCGTAAGTTCTGTAAGACATGTTCAGTGTTGCGTAGTAGTGATCGCGTAAGTTCTGTAAGACGTGTTCAGTGTTGCGTAGTAGTGATCGCGTAAGTTCTGTAAGACATGTTCAGTGTTGCGTAGTAGTGATCGTGTAAGTTCTGTAAGACATGTTCAGTGTTGTGTAGTAGTGATCGCGTAAGTTCTGTAAGACATGTTCAGTGTTGTGTAGTAGTGATCGCGTAAGTTCTGTAAGACATGTTCAGTGTTGCGTAGTAGTGATCGCGTAAGTTCTGTAAGACGTGTTCAGTGTTGCGTAGTAGTGATCGCGTAAGTTCTGTAAGACATGTTCAGTGTTGCGTAGTAGTGATCGTGTAAGTTCTGTAAGACATGTTCAGTGTTGTGTAGTAGTGATCGCGTAAGTTCTGTAAGACATGTTCAGTGTTGTGTAGTAGTGATCGCGTAAGTTCTGTAAGACATGTTCAGTGTTGTGTAGTAGTGATCGCGTAAGTTCTGTAAGACATGTTCAGTGTTGCGTAGTAGTGATCGCGTAAGTTCTGTAAGACATGTTCAGTGTTGCGTAGTAGTGATCGCGTAAGTTCTGTAAGACATGTTCAGTGTTGCGTAGTAGTGATCGCGTAAGTTCTGTAAGACGTGTTCAGTGTTGCGTAGTAGTGATCGCGTAAGTTCTGTAAGACATGTTCAGTGTTGCGTAGTAGTGATCGCGTAAGTTCTGTAAGACATGTTCAGTGTTGTGTAGTAGTGATTGCGTAAGTTCTGTAAGACATGTTCAGTGTTATGTAGTAGTGATCGCGTAAGTTCTGTAAGACATGTTCAGTGTTGTGTAGTAGTGATCGCGTAAGTTCTGTAAGACATGTTCAGTGTTGTGTAGTAGTGATCGCGTAAGTTCTGTAAGACATGTTCAGTGTTGCGTAGTAGTGATCGCGTAAGTTCTGTAAGACATGTTCAGTGTTGCGTAGTAGTGATCGCGTAAGTTCTGTAAGACATGTTCAGTGTTGCGTAGTAGTGATCGCGTAAGTTCTGTAAGACGTGTTCAGTGTTGCGTAGTAGTGATCGCGTAAGTTCTGTAAGACATGTTCAGTGTTGCGTAGTAGTGATCGCGTAAGTTCTGTAAGACGTGTTCAGTGTTGCGTAGTAGTGATCGCGTAAGTTCTGTAAGACATGTTCAGTGTTGCGTAGTAGTGATCGTGTAAGTTCTGTAAGACATGTTCAGTGTTGTGTAGTAGTGATCGCGTAAGTTCTGTAAGACATGTTCAGTGTTGTGTAGTAGTGATCGCGTAAGTTCTGTAAGACATGTTCAGTGTTGCGTAGTAGTGATCGCGTAAGTTCTGTAAGACGTGTTCAGTGTTGCGTAGTAGTGATCGCGTAAGTTCTGTAAGACATGTTCAGTGTTGCGTAGTAGTGATCGTGTAAGTTCTGTAAGACATGTTCAGTGTTGTGTAGTAGTGATCGCGTAAGTTCTGTAAGACATGTTCAGTGTTGTGTAGTAGTGATCGCGTAAGTTCTGTAAGACATGTTCAGTGTTGCGTAGTAGTGATCGCGTAAGTTCTGTAAGACGTGTTCAGTGTTGCGTAGTAGTGATCGCGTAAGTTCTGTAAGACATGTTCAGTGTTGCGTAGTAGTGATCGTGTAAGTTCTGTAAGACATGTTCAGTGTTGTGTAGTAGTGATCGCGTAAGTTCTGTAAGACATGTTCAGTGTTATGTAGTAGTGATCGCGTAAGTTCTGTAAGACATGTTCAGTGTTGTGTAGTAGTGATCGCGTAAGTTCTGTAAGACATGTTCAGTGTTGTGTAGTAGTGATCGCGTAAGTTCTGTAAGACATGTTCAGTGTTGCGTAGTAGTGATCGCGTAAGTTCTGTAAGACATGTTCAGTGTTGCGTAGTAGTGATCGCGTAAGTTCTGTAAGACATGTTCAGTGTTGCGTAGTAGTGATCGCGTAAGTTCTGTAAGACGTGTTCAGTGTTGCGTAGTAGTGATCGCGTAAGTTCTGTAAGACATGTTCAGTGTTGCGTAGTAGTGATCGCGTAAGTTCTGTAAGACATGTTCAGTGTTGTGTAGTAGTGATCGCGTAAGTTCTGTAAGACATGTTCAGTGTTATGTAGTAGTGATCGCGTAAGTTCTGTAAGACATGTTCAGTGTTGTGTAGTAGTGATCGCGTAAGTTCTGTAAGACATGTTCAGTGTTGTGTAGTAGTGATCGCGTAAGTTCTGTAAGACATGTTCAGTGTTGCGTAGTAGTGATCGCGTAAGTTCTGTAAGACATGTTCAGTGTTGCGTAGTAGTGATCGCGTAAGTTCTGTAAGACGTGTTCAGTGTTGCGTAGTAGTGATCGCGTAAGTTCTGTAAGACATGTTCAGTGTTGCGTAGTAGTGATCGCGTAAGTTCTGTAAGACATGTTCAGTGTTGTGTAGTAGTGATCGCGTAAGTTCTGTAAGACATGTTCAGTGTTGTGTAGTAGTGATCGCGTCACCTGCACGAAGTCATCGAAGTGCGCGGCGAGGCGCCGCCAGCGCGCCGCCAGCGCATCGCCCCCGCCTGCGCCTCCGGCCGCGCCCGAGGCGAAGCTCTCCTCCTCCTCATTCGGGGGACTCCCTGCGACACGCGCTACTGTCACACTGCGGTACCCCTCACACTATAACGCTATAGCTACACTCCTTATGATGCGAGAATGATGAACAAATTGACTTTGCATTCAGCAGCCCGTAAGACAGTGTAATTCTTTTTGCATTGCGTATTTATTGTAATTTGTAACGACTACTTTTTTCTTGTTACTGTTAGACTGAAATTGACGGATCTATCTATGGTCCATCTATGGTCTGATTCCCTCTAGCGCTGTCGACCGTGACGGGCGATTGGGGCGTCTGGGAGATAGATCGGTGGAATAATATCAACAATGGCGGTACGGTGATTTGTGTGTAAATTGCAAATAAAGTATGAATAAAATGGTTAACGAGTGTAGAAACACTCGTTAACCATTTTAACTCCGGAGAAGAACAGACAAACTCAGCAGTTGCTCGTTTGTAATAATAAGTAGAAACTTATTATTACAAACGAGCAACTGCTGAGTTTGTCTGTTCTTCTCCGGAGAACCTATTTTTTGAACTAGTTGACATTACATAATTGACTCAAGTTGTTCTATGTGAATCATTTTATTTTATTTCAAGCAACTGATGTGAAACAGGTTATCGATTTCTTAATATGTGATAGTGAATAGTCAGTATAAAGATTTTTGAGTAGTTCTTCTCGATGTCGTGAATCGGTTCAAACCTGCGTGATATCCATACTTCAATACTAATATTGTAAATGCAAAAGTGTGTCTGCCTGACTACTACGCTTTCACGGTTTCAAACAATTTTTGTTTGTATCTGTAACATGATGTTATTTTCGTATTACTTGAGGCTCAGAACGGAAGTATGCCGGATCAGCGGCATCCGTGGACTGTGGAGCTAGGTGAGTGATCCCAGTAGTGAAAAGGTTCGGGAGCGTCCTCTGCTCGAGATCTTCTTGGAATTGTCGAGCTAAGGTCGCATGATAAACCGAGAAACCCTTAAGCCAGTAGTGATGCAGCCCGTCGGTACCCGGACTTTTCCAGTTCGGGGCTCGCCTTGCTGCATCATATATCATCATATATCCTCTGTAGAGATGTGGTCTGCGACGAAAAAAGCAACAAGGTCTGCCGAGCTTGGTCGTTGAGAGGTAGAACAGACTGCTAGACACTCCAATCTTTTGTAGAACCTTTTCTGATCTCTCGAGAAGAGACGATTTTGCTGAAAGCGCTCGACTCTTTCCGAGTATCGTCATATGCGGTTCCCCCATGCAGCGATTTTCCGCTTCAGGTCGTCGATGCACTCCGTTAGCTTTTGGGTTATGACGGGCTGATCCAACCTAACCCCGAGCCCGTTGAAGGTAATTCTTGGCCTCGTATTGCCCGACCTGAAGCTTTGCAGTCTGCCAACGAGGCCTCTGAGCTTTTGACGAAATTCAGATACGTCATATTGATCATATTTGCGCAAAACAAATATGAACGCGAAATGCGCGAAAATGGGATTCTGGAGTCGCCGAAGCTTGCTAAGTTTACTTTTCATCCCGGAAAATTAGGAGCGCGAGAGTAAAATAAGTTTATCGACGCGGCCTCAGTGGCGGGCATGCGGCAGATACATACGTGTCTGTGTCTCGCCGAGCTCGCCGAGCCGCGGCCGCACGTCGCGCGCGCTGTCGGGCGAGCCGGGGGGGGGCGCGCCGGGGGGGGGCGGCCCTAACTCCGCCGCGCCCGCGCGCAGCTCGCGGAGCACGCCCGCCACGTGCTCCATGTCCTGACACGGAACACAACAGTAATGTTATGAATGCGCAAGTGTCTGTCTACTACGCTTCAACGGCCCATCTTTTTAACTGACTTTGATGAAATTTGGCATAGGGGTAAGTTATATCTCGGGGAAGGACATAGGCTACTTTTTCTCGGAGGGTTAAGAAGTGTTTGACCGGGAATCATAAAACTTCCACGCGAATGAAGTCGCAGCAGTCGAAAGCAGCCGCTTGCGCCGCGTCAGCACGTCCAGCAGCCCCTCCACGTCCGCTCTGACGTAGAACAGGAGCTAGCGGTCGGAAGGGAAGGGGAGGGGAGGGTCACCTTCTTGACGAGCGCGGCCTCCCTGGCGAGCTGGTCCAGCTGGTGCGTGCGGTGGCGCAGCAGCTGCGCCAGGAACTCGTACAGCAGGCGCTGGTGCGCGGCCGCCGACTCCGCCTGCAGCAGCCGCTTGCGCCGCGTCAGCACGTCCAGCAGCCCCTCCACGTCCGCCAGCGCCAGGTGGCGCGCCTCGGCCGCCAGCAGCGCGCGCAGCCCGGCGGCGGGCGCGGCGGCGGCGGCGCAGCGGGAGGGGGAGGAGGGGGAGGGGGAGGGGGGGCGCGCCGCCAGCCGCCGCCGCGCCACCAGCTCGTTGAGCAGGAAGTTGGGGAAGTAGTGGTCGCGGGACGCGAGCGCGGAGCCGCACTTGGGGCAGCGGCGGTGCAGCTCCACGGCCTTGGCGATGCACGCGTAGCAGAACGAGTGCCCGCAGCGCGTCACGTACGCCTCCTCGATCAGCTCGAAGCACACGGGGCACAGCAGCTCGCTGTCCTTGTGCTCCAGCGAGCCGCCCAGCCCGCCCAGCGCCGCCGCCCCGGACATCGCGCGGGCCTCTGCACACCGCACACGCACACACACACACACATCATGTCACATGTCAACACAATTATAATATTGCACACTAATACATAGTTATCAGTGGTTCATTTAGTCGCCTATCCAAAAGCTCTCGTAAAAAATGAACTTGAATAATAGTTTTTTTCTCAAACATGCATGGATATACTGTCATTATTTTCAAAAGAAGAACACGCGAAGTATCGAATTTGCGGACAAAGAAAATCAAATCCATTGTAGGAGCGTTTTTTGAATTTGGAACATTACAACGCTTCTGCAATGTTGTATGAAACGGCGTGCTGAGGTTATTAAATACTCTTTGATCGGATCTCTTTTGTCATTCTTGGCATACCATAGTCTCTTTGCTTAGTACAAATTGGAGGCTGCATAGCCATAAATGCGTTTGCCTGTCGGCACATATGATAAAAAAAAATTGGCGGCAAAGCTCGTCTTGTTATTATACTCATTTGTTATTTACATACATAATATATATAAATTTAATACTAAGTCGGCCTTCAAACTCATACTAGACCTACAATTGCCTATTTCCCAGCCTTTGCAATAATGTACTATTGTGTTATACCTATGGGGCTAAAAAAAATTTTTGTTCCCCGAGGGCGCTATTTTGAATTCAAAGCGAAGTGAAGGATTCTAAAATAGAATCCTGAGCGTAGCGAGGAATTTAATATACGCCACCCGAGAACAAAAAATTTGGCCCCGAGTGACACACACTATTTTTCATCATTCCGTATGAGAAAAAGCTAGGAGTATCAAAGTACTATGTATGGACATTACCTATACGTTTAAGCACCAATCAGAAGCACGAACGCGGACCAATCAGAACAGAGAAATGAAAAGTCCCATAGGCCTAAAAATTACATTTTGCTCCCGCTATCCTTTGAAGCCAATATTCGTTTTTCGAATAGGTATGACGAAAAAGAATATTTTATTTGATTTAATTTATTCTTCTTCTTCCTGCCCTTGTCCCACGCTACGTGGGGTCGGCACAACATATTTTCTCCTCCCATTCACTTCTGTTATCCGTCAATCTATCATTCACCCCTTTTATACGCATATCCTCTTTCACACAATCCATCCATCTTTGGTGTCCTTCTACTCTATTTTCCTTTCACATGCATATCTATCATTCTTCTTGTAATATGCCTGTCATTCATCTGCATTACATGCCCATACCGTGCTAGCTTATTATTCCTCATCTTTTCTATCACTAGAGCTACTTTCAGACTTCCTCTTATATATTCATTCCTAATCTTATCCATTCTAGTCACACCACACATCCATCTCAACATGTACTTTTCTTTCAACCATCCCTTTCACCGCCCAACATTCAGGACCATACAATGCGACAGGTCTAACGACTGTCTTATATATTCTCCCTTTAGTTTAAGGAGCATTCGTGAGTCGCATATTACACCCCAGACCTGTCGCCATATCATCCATCCCACATTCATTATTTTGTTCACGTCTCGGTCAATATTGCAGTCGTGTTGAAAGAGCGAACCGAGGTACCGGAAATCGGAACAGGCCAGTAGGGATGCACCATCTAAGGCAATTTCATGGAAACGGGAGGGGCCACCGAAGTCACAGAACAGATGTTCTGTCTTCGTTCGGCTGATCCTTAGGCCAATACTCTCCAATCTCTCTTGCCATTTTCCCAGTCTGTTCTGGACCTCAGACGCCTCTTCCCTGACAAGTACAATGTCGTCAGCGAACATCATGCATCAGGGTGCCTGATCCTGTATGTCTGATGTTAAAGCATCCATTACCAGGAGAAACAGGTAAGGACTTTAAGACGATCCCTGGTGCAAGCCCACTTCCACATTGAACTTGTCTGTAATGCCAGCTTCTGACTGGACCCTTGTGCTCGCTTCTACTACATCACTTTCATAAGCCTCACATACCGCATGCGTCCAAGTGCGGAAAAAAAAAAAAAACCCAGGATACAAGAAGCCTCACATACTTCTCAGGTATTCTTTTCACTTTCAAAGCTTTAATTTCATCATCATTCATGAAAACCTTCCCATCATCACCTTTTATGCATTCGATATGTATGATATCCCTTGCACACTTTTCTCTCGTTTTCGCTAGCTGACACAAATCTTTTTGTCCTTGGGGGCTTTCCAGGGACTCATACAACTTGTCTTGTGTATTTCCCATAGCAATAGCAAGTTTTCTTAGCTTTCCTTTTACTCTTCACATATACTTCCCTTTTATTGTTTTATTATGGTGTCACTATCACTCACACTTTTCCAATCTTTAAAAGCATCCTTCTTTTCTTTTAGAACTTTTTGTACATCCTCACTCCACCACCACATGTCTTTATCTATCTTTCTTTTATTCTTTGTCACTCCAAATACATCCTTCTCATACATGCAGCCATTTTATTCCAGCATTTATTTACCAACATCTTTCGAAAATCACCATTCATATCAATCATTTTATTCACTACTTGCTTTCAAAACTCTTTTGCGTGTTCCTCTTTCTCTATCATATACCATTTTATTTTGGGCAGGGCTTAAGTTTTGGATTTTAAAGTCTAGACCTTTATTTTTATTTCCATTAGTAATAACCTGTGTTGGGGTGCTAATGGTTCCCCTGGTATAATTTGATTTAATTTATTATAAACATTGATAGTAAAAATTTTAGTATTGGTTTATTTTTTGACTTCATATTGAACTCATAACACTAAAGACGAAAATTTATCAGCCCTGCATGTAAAAATTAACAATAAACTATCGGAAGACCATAAGGCATTACCAATAAAATTATCTAAATATATATAAAAGGAAAAGGGACTGACTGACTGATCTATCAACCCACAGCTTAAACCACTGAACAGATCATGCTGAAATTTGGCATGCAGGTAGCTTTTATGACATATAGGCATCTGCTAAGAAAGTATTTTAAAAAGTTCAACCCCTAAGGGGATAAAATATGGGTTTGAATTTTAATGAGCAAAGCTCCGGGCGAAAGCTAGTTTTAAAATAAGTTATTTACTGTCACATAATTTTAAATTTTAAAAAAAACTATTTCTACTTAAACTAATCACACAATTTAGACTGCCATTATGTGCCGCCAAGTGATTAAGAGTTCCGATATGTTGCTGTGTAGAAACCGATTAGAGGTATGTGTTTAATATAACTGCTATACTCATAACGGGTTCGCCTGCTACCATCTTAGACTGCATCATCACTTACCACCAGGTGAGATCGCAGTCAGAGGCTAACCTGTAGTTGATAAAAAAAAACTTTTTGTTGTTTATATGATAGATTTAAGTATTTTGCACGCCATAGCATGGCTGATTGTAAATCTCTCGCCTTATTAATTGGTAACACTGTACCATGTGCCTACCTGCTTGCAATCAATGTAAAGCGAAGCTCAACTTCACAGATGACTGAAAAGCATACAAGCTTGTCCATTGAAAGAAGTAATGCTGCATGCTTTTTGGATGATAAGAAGTTTTTTATTAATTAATTTTTTGATATGAAAAAGTACTTACCTAATTATAATTTATTAAAACATAACATTGATCAGTTCAACACAGTTCAACACGATAACTTGTAAATCTAATCAATCGGAAAAGTAAATAAAAATGTAATAGCTATTATAACTAACAATTGTATGGGCGGCAAAGAAACTTCCTCTCGCGCATGCTACTCCCGTGGAGCCTTCAGGACTGGTATCCGAAACGACCCAAGTACATCACAAGTGTTTATTGATGAATGTGCGTTACACAACGAAGCCACTGCTCACTACACTTTTCTATTTAAAGTATCACTCTAAAATTCACAATGGAGCATTAAATGTCACCACATTAACGCAAATTTTCGATTATAATTCTTATGATTTTTAGGGAAACTCGATGAGCCGCACGGTTCACCTCAAAAACGTCAAAAACTTGTCTCAAAAATAATTGACATACATTTGATTTGGCGTTTATTTTTTGACATTTCAATTTTCGCTTCAACATCAGTGTTACCATGAAATCAACATAGACATAAAGCGAGTGAATCTAAAAAACTAGTCAACGGCGAGTCAGACTCCCCCACAAAGGGTTCCGTACCACCACATAAAATATATGAATAAATTTACCATACTCCACTCAGGTGAAAAATTTAGGCCTACATATCTCGCAAGATCTCTCCTGGTCTTGTCACGTTGCGGAAATCAGTCGTAAGATTTTCGCAGCCATGCATGCACTTAAACGGATGCAGAATATGCTGCCACAAAAAGCAAAACTTGTGCTGGTTAATTCCTTATTGCTTCCAATAGTTGATTATGCAGATATCTGCTATACCGACCTCACCTTTTGAACAAACTGGATCGCCTGCTCAACCTATGCATTCGATATGTATACGGTTTGCGTAAGTATGACCACATTTCTAGTTTCCGTTCAAGACTAGGGTGGCTCAACATTCGCTTTCGCCGAGATGCGCACGTTCTTGCTTCTCTCTATGGTATTCTTCATGATCCAAGTTCTCCTAAGTACCTCCAAGAACGCTTTAAGTACCTTGGCTTATCTGGACGTGTTCAACGTTCCTCAAACGTAGATATTCTTGTCTACCCGCAACACAAATCAAAACTATATTCAGATTCCTTCACAGTTACTGCAATCAGGTTATGGAACGCTCTTCCCCAGAAAGTACGTCAAGCACCGTCTTTAAACGTTTTTAAGCGTCGAGTACACGAGCACTTTCATAAATGTCAGAATCCCTCCACATAATCACATTCTTAAATATAATTTAACTTATATGTGTATATATTATATTTTACAAATGTATATTATATTATAGTATTATATTATATATTATATTGTATTTTACATTATTTTTATGTATTTTTTGCTATGTATTTGACTTAAATTTCTTATTCAAGCAATTTACTAAATTGCATAATAAATTATCATACTTGACTTTATTACCTACTACCTAATATGTTTCTTCTTACCCCAACTTTTCTCTTTATACTTATTGTACGCACTGTGATTTCAACCCTGTCCCCACTACCAAAGGTTAACTGGAAGAGAATACCTCTAGGCAGGCCTGTGTCACTCTTGGTACTTGCGCGACGAAAATACCGACGATCGCGCTCATTCCCGGAATGCTTACGCAGTCGGGGCTGGCGCGTTATAAGCGAGCGACGTGCTAGTGAATTTAACGCTGTTATCGTAAATAGTTTTTTGAAAATATTTGTTTAATAGTTTAAGTTAAGTGTTTAGCATATTAATTATTTGTAGGATAAATAGTTGTAGACATTTAAAGTCATGTATATATAATGGTCTATCGATCTTTAGAATTATAATGGCAAAAAGTCACTGCAACCATAATTATTGTTGCGTGGAAGGATGCTTAATGAGCACACAAAAGGATTCAAATTTTTAATTTAGCTTGCTTGCGTGTTTTATCTATTTAATAATCATTATTTTGGCTATTAAATGAGCCTCTTTTCAAGTAATTTTTTTGAATCGAGGCACGAGCTGTAGGAAGTACAAACGAGTCGCAGGGAATACGCTCGCCCTAGTTAGGCCCTTACTCCCTAATTCTTATTACACCTTGCCGATTTAGAGTAAGGGCACGGAATATATATTTATATAATTCCGTGATCGAAGTGTACCTACCTCTCCGAGCGAAATATTATGTTTCGCCGCACTGCTTCGCCGCGACGAATGACCTTGCAAGTTGCGTGCGTAATGAAGAACTCACTGTGTAGCGACACACAGTAAACACAGTCGATCATAGTCAGAGTAGGTACCTTACTTACCAATTCGAAAAACCTACTGTATTGTTGTACTGTTTGCTGACAGCCCTAGACAAGCTCGCA
Source organism: Erebia palarica (assembly GCA_964035005.1). Taxonomy (NCBI): domain Eukaryota; kingdom Metazoa; phylum Arthropoda; class Insecta; order Lepidoptera; family Nymphalidae; genus Erebia; species Erebia palarica. Next base: position 102,725 of record OZ035994.1, on the reverse strand, counting down.
ATGTCGTCCGTGACGTAGGAAAGGGAAAAGATGCAAAGCAATACGGACACTCGCGCGCGGCGATAAAGTTTAATTTAGCTTGCGTGCGTGATTTATCTTTTTAATAATAATTATGTAGGCTATTAAAACGTCGGCAAGTAGTCAACATCAAAGGAGTGAGACTTCTGTACGTCAGTACTATTATATTATTCTGTGCTCTAGGTATTAAGTTCGCCTTTGTGCATTGTAATTTTATTATGTGCAATAAAGAATTTAAAACAAACAAACACATAATGTAAATTATTAATTAGTATATTTAACAAGAGAAATGTCATAACAACACGTAATTAGCTGTCAACTGGCTTACATAATATGGCACCCAACAATTCGATACCCTATGATTTCATATGGAAATTTAATTAACGATTCTCGGATTTTTTCTTATAATTTTACTGTGCGAATGCGAGGTTTTGATTTATTGGTGAGTGTCAAAATATGGAAAATATGTAACATAAACGACCGTATCTTATGATTGCGTTGACTTAGATTTCTTACAGCTTCAAGGGACCGTTGTCCTGGGACGTATTTGATATTAATTTCAACTTGAAAGGATGTTCATAGACATACAGACAGACAGACAACGAAGTGAACGTGCAAACAAGGGTTCCTTTTTACCTCTTGATAAATTATAAAAGATAATTGATAATGATTTATTTATTTCACATAGGACAACTTGTGTCACTTAAGAAACGTTAAATCTACCACCGGTTCGGAAAGGTTCTACTGAGAAGAGCCGACAAGAAACTCAGCAGTTGGTCACACACGACACGACGAAACACGAACATTATCTATTTTTAATTAGATTTTTGCATTTATCAAAACGGTTTCTAACAATTATATAGTTTGATTTTAATCTTTTAAGTTTTACCTCGGTTTTACATAATTGAAATACGCATGATGTTGAAACGTCATATTTTGCTGGATTATGATATTTAAACATGGTAACCCAGTTTCTAAAGTTCCGCCATCTGTGCTGTAAAACACAAACTACATCCTGAGAACTGTTTTACCGATTAATATCAGTCGCGTACTGTTTGACCGTGCCGTGAGTCGTGACAGCAAACGCCATTTTGCTATTATTACAGGAGGTTGCATTATCTTTCGTCAACAATGTAATGTTCGATGTGAAATGTTTGATGGATTTTTACAGTGTTTGTGATGTTCGAGGCCGAATTTAGCCTTATATATAGAAACTAGGATTATGGAGGATTCTAACGAGACGGCCAATGTCGTTCCCGGTAAGTCTAGTGCTTAAAAATCGAGCTAGATAAAGTGACTACTCTGAGTGCGAGGTCGTATAATGGTAGCTTTCCCGGTTTCAGAACTCTACTTTTTGATAGCGAAATTTCTCTCCGGGGGCCCGTTGAAAGAGACTGCAAAGGTAAAACGATAAGAAATATTTGTAAATAATATTAATCTTTCGTCTAAAATGCTAAATGACGATTTTTGTTTCACAGACTTTGCTAAAAGAGTTGGAGAGCGTAGAGGTGAGTTTAAGCTTTTCCTAGTGAGCTTATTGTTGTTTTGGTCGCGAAAGCACGTGGAGGCGGCTGTCAAACTTCCTGAAAGTTTGCTGAAAGTTTTTATAAGAGTCTCGCCTTTGCAGGTGCTACCCCGACGCCTCGACTGGGAGGGAAACCAGCACTCGCAATCTTACAATGAATTGGTGAGTTAAGAACTTTTATGCGCGAAATCGCGTGTTTATTTACGTTTTGCGAGTAATTTGCGATCGGAAAACATTAAATATTATAAAAATGCTAAATTTTTTCAGTTTTTATACTTTATAGATATGATCGCGAAAATGTGGTGGAAAATCGTAAAAAGTGTTTTTGTGATGTTTATGTGATTATTTTCGAGATATTCTTGATTTTGCAAAAATTGTCCATCGTCATCCATTCCGTTTCTGTGATCACGTAAATTAAGACGCCTCTATCCTTATCTAACCCGAAGCAAAGTTAGTTGTTCGTCTCTGTTCTGCAATCGACAGTGCGCATAGTCGCTTTCTATTGGCCGACGCTTCTCGAACCGTCGCGAACATTGACGTATGGCGCGGGCAATGGCTGACGTAGAGTGGCGGCAAAAGTTTGAAAACGGGGCGATCAAACATTTGTACTCTATCGATTTTATAACAATAATATTTTAACTCTGAGCAGTTTTCTGTTTGGAAACGCTATTATACGCAACATGAATTATTTTTGAAAATGTGACAATTCTCAACCTCTCATTTACAATTCATTTCTTTGTAGAGGTTCTTAGTTTTGTGGTACAAGTCTAAGCATAATTCCAGACGTGGGCAATAATTAAATTGCTTTTAAAAATATTTGTACTCTCTTTAAAAGTTGCACGAGCTAATGGTCACAATGTGTAGCGGTTTCACAAGAGATTTAATGTAAAGGCAATTATAAAAACTTGTTTAAACTAAAAGACAATATTCATTTGATCCGGCCATGATTGGTATCGTTAAGCTCTAAATCAAAATGTGATCTAAACACAAAAGTATTCAATAAACGCTGAGCCTGCTCGCAGGAGACTGCATTTCTAACATCAAAATACTCGTATTTCTGCAAATTATTCCAATATGGCGTATCCCAGCCAACGAACAAACCAAGTGAAATACATCAAATGAGTCAAATATCTGTTCTGTATTTTAGATACAGAACAGATATTTGACTCATTTATATAAATAAAATAACAATCTTTTATCTTTTCTAAATTCAATTTTAAATGTAAAGCTGACACAAGTTACAACCGTTGTTCTAATAAGGTATCTCTTCTTAAGGTATATCTATCTTAATCCTCTAGATCTATCTTAAGGTAGGTCTTCGCCATAAACGAAAACTGGTTTTGGGGGTCGACGAGGTCTAAAAATCGACCCCTATTAATTAAGACAAGTTCTTATTTGAAACATTCAAGATACTGTATAAGTTGTGTAACATGCACCAAATTGTTATAAGAATAACTAATATTTTAGTAGGAAGTACCATTGTTGTACTTTTAATAAACTTTTGATCATCATACCTAGTCGAAAAAGGCTTCAGTGTGGTTAGAACTATTTTGTCAAAACAAAGAAACTGTTTGAAAATCAACAAACGTGGAGATTTAAGACTGCAACACCTGCAACTCACCAATATTGAACCGGATTTGGCCAGGTTGGTAGAAAGTCTCCTATGAGCGTGGAGAGCATTTCCTCTCTCCTATGAGATTGGAGGCCTGTGCCCAGCAGTGGGATGTTAATGGGCTGTTGTGGTGGTAGTGGTGGTAGAAAGTCACCAGGTTCATCCATCACACTGAATTTTTTTTTAATTTTTATTTTGCAACTTTAATGTTTATTTGAAAAAATAATTAAGTATTTTTACGTAATTGGCATTAATAATTATTAATTACACTTGATATTTACTGAATTTTATGTCTATTTATTCTGTTAAATTGTGACGAGAAAATGATGTCATGTTTGCTCACTTAACCAACCGCAAAGTTTTTAAATTGGTAAAGTATTTTGTATCAATGGGAAAAAACTAGAGATAGGATTTTTAAAGTAATTTGGCTATGTATGGGAACCCTAAAGTAAAGCTGATTTTTGGCACAAGTGTTCCTTGGCGTCTGAGAAGTACCTCTTAAAAATTCCCCCCTCCTAGGCCGCGGGCTTTCCCCCCTACGCCCTCAAACGTCTCCCCGATCGCAGTTTTTTGTTATTTTGCTCAAAAACTACTACAGCTAGAAAAACGGGCTTCTCTCCGGCGAAAATAATCTACATTATATTATCTACCAAATGGCATTTAAATCATTATGATCGGATAAATAGTTATGGAAATATGCCGGCTTATTTTGCGTATTTGTTTTCTTTTTGGAAAATCGTGGTAGTTTCTGGTGATTTACACGAAATGTATAAGAACAAAATGAAAGTTCATGAAATCTACAAAATGATTTGAATACTTTCGGAAAACACGATCGATCGATAACATTCACGACATAAAAAAATAGCAATAATTTTGACTTTGGACCTACTCATTCTATTTGATAATGATCGATGCTATAATATAATAAACTAATACTAATAGTCATCATATATTTATCTACAAAACAACACCACACTTAGTAAATAATATATTATATAGGTATTATTATTTATATTCGTTCAAAGTTCTAACAAAGACCAGGCGTCGCGTCAGTCAAAGAAAAATTGCTACTCAGCCCGTCACCGCTTCGTTCCAGCTAGCATCACTGCTGCGTGTGAACAGCATTCTTTACGAGTGTACTTACAAGTAGGGGATCCAAAACCGAAAATATTTCAGAAAAGTGGGTTTTCGGTTTTGATTCAGTGGCAAAACCGGTTTCCGGTTTTTTTGATGATTTCGATTTTTGTTTTTAAATAAAACTAGATTTAAAGGAATTCTTAATGTAATAAAATTCTTAATAATAATAAAATTGAGTTGCATTTTGTAAAATACTTGCTTAGGTTAAATAGACCTATTAAATAATATAAAATAAAACACTCCTTTTTCTGAAAACTAACAAAGATTTGGCCTGAGTGGAGACTTTGGCTGTGGTAACCAGACAAAGACGTGTCGCCAAGCGATTTATCGTTCCGCTACAAATAACTATGATTAAGGGTATAAGAAAAAGATATATAATAAAATAATATTAAACAAAACACTCCTTTTTCTGGAAATAATATAATATACAACATAAACAACAATTTGAAAATTTGAAAATCAAAATAAAACAATGAACTAAAGGCGATATGATAAACATTAATTTATTTCCTCTTTTGATAGATTGATAGTATGATCGTAGCATGGACAGAACGACCAAAGTATTTTTTTATCCACTACAAGTTAGCTCTTGACTGCGATCTCACCTGATGGTAAGTGATGATGCAGTCTAAGATGGTAGCGGGCTAACCTGTTAGGGGTATGGCAGTTATATTAAACCCATACCCCTATTCGGTTTCTACACGGCATCGTACCGGAACGCGTAATCGCTTGGCGGCACGTCCTTACGGGTTGGGTGGTAACTAGTCACGGCCGAAGCCTCCCACCTTCTCTAAGGAAGTTCTCAAGTGGTTACATAGGTAACTAGCTGATGAGAAGGCTCTTTCAGCCTCAACACTTGTGGCAGGTACTTTCAACAAGTTATTGTAAGCCTGCAAAAGATTTTTTTCTTTGACTCCTCCATTTTCATAGAGAGCCATCTCTATTTTGACAATATCTAATTCATTATTTGCGAAGTCAGAGTCTACTACGACGGACGTCCTGCTACTCAATTTAGGGTTAGACATGGACTTCTCAATTGCTGTTTGCAATTCTTCCTTCATTGTCATTTCAGGGTTTCTAGTGGAAGCTATTAAAGCTAATAGTTCGTCATCGTCGTCACTGAAGCTAATAGTTTGACTTTGCGGGATAGTGTCAGGGTCTCCTTTAAAAACTTTGTAATTTAACAATGACTTCTGCCATTTCTTGGTGACCGAGGCTCGGAAAAGTCTGACTCTCATCTTTATTTGTGTAATAGTCGGAAGGATTCTGAAAATATTTCAGAGCAGATGTTAAACTAGTGCATCGTTGCTACATGCGGTATGTAAGTCTGTCCGCAAATATGGCAGTAAAACGCCCTTTGTGCTCCTTTAATTTTGTGAGCATGAAATTTATAGATTTATATAAATTGTAATGATGATGTGATTTTTGTATATCATGATTTAACTTATAATAAACGAGCGCAATACGTAACATGGATTGCGTTACGTATTACGCTCCTTTATTATGAGCTAAAAAATCGCGAAAATATGAAATCGAAATTCGGAAATAAGTGCAAGAGTGGCGGGAAAATTCCCTAAATCCAGAAGTAAAGTACCTACAAAATAGTTTTTAGTTCATTTTAATAGCACAATAATTTCGAAAATATACCTGCCATAGTTAACATGAAAACAATATTTTTCAAAGGACATTGACCAAATTCGCCTAAGAATCAACACGTGTTTGAAATATACAGTAATTCTTAGCTTATTTTTTTTACTTTTATTTCAAATATTAGAATTCAACGGACACTTTTCAAATTAATTACAAAATAAATAAATGGGTATTAAATTGACTATTATACGTTTCCGTCTCGATTATTAACGACAGATCAATAGCTTACAAGTTAAAATAATGTGCAATACCACCGCTTGAGCGCTAGATCCGTATCGTAAGAAACAAGATAAAAGCAGTTTAAAGTGCTGTGCGCTAGTATTCTGAATTTCGCAACGCCATCTACTGAAAGTACAATAATTAAATATATCTAACGCCATCTGTAATGTTTTTGACGAACTACGGCGAATCTTTTCTTATCTACATACTGTTTACAGCTCTTTTACAATTGGATAAAGATGGTATTTATTTGTTTAAGCAGATTGATTATGAAAGTTGAAATAACCTCAAAATTGAAAATATTTTTGGTAATAAGTCATTTCTTAGCAAGTGTCCATTGTTTTAATCTGCTCTCAAGTATAAAAAGGGATTTATTTGAACCCAGTAATCAATGTTTTATGACTGTTGGTTCTTAGGCGAACTTTGTATGGGGACGGATTAATGTCCTTTTCTATGTTTTCTGTAATTTCTAGAACACCATTAGAGCTAGGCAAAATTCCCAGAAGTAAAAATAAACACCATTCAACCACTTATCAAAAAAAATTTAGTTCATAAAGATAGGACAAATAATTTCGAATATATATCCATTTATTGTGCACAAAAAAAAAAATTGCTAGAATCCTATGTTATTTGCAATTTTCACAAAAACTACTAGAGCTGGAAAAAATCCCCGGAAGAGTAATTAATTGCACTAAATTACCCACAAAAAAGACTTATGGTGAATTTAGATAGGACCAATAGTTCGAGAAATATGGCAACCTATATTCAAAGTTCTTTTTTCAACAACCGTGGATCTATTTTTGAATTTCCATTTTGCTTCAGACAATATTTTCGTAGCTCTATCAGTTTTTATGGAAATTACAAGAAACTACATTACAAAAAGCCATACATGCAAAATATTTTCTTTTCATGCACAAAGAGTTAACATATCTCCGAGACTTTTAGTCTTATCGAAATGAACTAAAATATTTTGTAGATCATTTAATGGAGATAATTTTCGCCATAGAAAGTTTTTTTCTAGCACTAATATTTTTTGAGAAAATTACAAAAAACTGCGGTCGGGGAGACGTTTGAGGGCGTAGGGGGGAAGCCCGCGGCTTAGGAGAGGGGATTTTTTAAAAGGTACTTCTGAGACCCCAAGGAACACCTGTGCCAAAAATCAGCTTTACATTTTTTTAGGGTCAATGTGTATTAGTCCCGTACTAAATAGCGTTGCGTGTAAAATTCCACAAACTTATCCGGCCCGGGGTCAACGTCGCCAAGCATGAGTATAAACAGTCATAAAAATGAGTGCCGCTCGTGGCCACCGGGTCAGATGAGTCGGTGGGAGTACACGCTGATGCGGCGGTGGCGTTGCGCGCGCGCAGGAGCAGCAGTACGCGGAGCTGGGCGCGGCGCGGCTGGCGGCGGTGTGCGAGCGCGCGCTGCAGCTGGCGCGCCGCGCGCCCGCCGGCCGCGTGCCGCCCGCATGCGGGGCGCGCCTGTCGCTGCTCAGCGAGGCGCTGGTACGCGCGCCGCCCGCCTGCAGGGAGGACCACTCGCTCGGTGAGTGGCGCGCCAGGGGCAGCAGTACGCGGAGAGGGGGGGGGGGGGGCTATTTTTCAAATACTTAGTTTTACGGTCCCTTGGTAATAAGTCAAAACCTATAGGGTACTTCCCGTTGACCTAAAATCATGAAAAGACATTTTTCAGCCCCAATACAAAATTCGCCTAAGAACCAACAGTCATAAAACATTGATTACTGGGTTCAAATAAATCCCTTTTTATACTTGAGAGCAGATTAAAACAACGGACACTTGCTAAGAAATGACTTATTACCAAAAATATTTTCACTTTTGAGGTTATTTCAACTTTCATTATCAATCTGCTTAAACAAATAAATACCATCTTTATCCAATTGTAATAGAGCTGTAAACAGTATGTAGATAAGAAAATATTCGCCGTAGTTCATCAAAAACTTTACAGATGGCGTTAGATATATTTCATTATTGTACTTTCAAAAGATGGCGTTGCGAGATCCAGAATACTAGCGCACAGCACTTTAAGCTGCTTTTATCTTGTTTCTTACGATACGGATCTAGCGCTCGAGCGGTTGTATTGCATATTATTTAAACCTGTAAGCTATTGATCTGTCGTTAATAATCGAGAGACGGAAACGTATAATAATCAATTTAATACCCATTTATTTATTTTGTAATTAATTTGAAGTGTCCGTTGAATTATAATATTTGAAATAAAGGTTAAAAAATAAGCTAAGAATTACTGTATATTTCAAACACATGTTGGTTCTTAGGCGAATTTGGTCAATGTTCTTTAGTTTTATAAAAGTTTAATTGGCTCCCAATTTTGTTTGAAATTGTTGTAGTGTTCATGTTCGGCTCTTTGGCTAATAAGTTTGCCATCGCAGCCTTATAGGCTTATAACACTGCACTTTTTATAAGGCCCTGTGGCGTGGCCGCTAGTTAGAGCGTCGCTTATTACACAGCAATAAGGATCAATTAAGGCACCCTTTCGCCCTAAATGTTATTACACTACACTGCTTGAAGCGTAAGGGTCCCTGTGACAAGTGCAGTGCGAGAGGCCTATAACCGTGTGCACTGTGGCAGTGCGGCGGCTGGTGGGGCGCGAGACGGGGGCGCGGCCGCACGTGGCGCGCGCGGCGCGGCCCTTCCCCGCGCGGCTGCTGCGCGGCCTGGCGCTGCAGCGGCGCACGCTCGGCCACCTGTCCGCCGTCTACTGCCTCGCCGTCGAGCGCAGCGGCCGCTTCGTGCTCACCGGCGCCGATGATCTGCTCGTCAAGGTGAGTGCGCGCCGCTTACCCAACTATATAATTAAACCAAAATAGCCGTGATCCTTGGCTACATTACGGAAAGAATCTGAAATCCGGCTCGAAGGACCAAAAAATATCGGCGCTTACCGCTGTACCGCTGACACGAGATAATTCAACCAGAATAGCCGTAATCCTTCGCTACATTACAGAGGAAATCTGAAATCCGGCTCGAAGGACCACAAAATATGAGAAGCCGTCCTAAATTTTTTCATTTGAATATTTGAATTTTTTAGGTATACCTATAAAATACCTACATTTATGGGTATATGAGTAGATGTGTATGTGTATGTGTACGCTGGGGGTGATGTGTGTTGTGGTGGTGCGGGCAGGTGTGGCGCACGGACGGGCGGCTGGCGGCCACGCTGCGCGGCGCGGGCGCGGAGATCACGGACGTGTCCGCGTCCGCGGACGGCGCGCTGCTGGCGGCCGGCTCCGTGGAGCGGCTCGTGCGCGTGTGGTGCCTGGCCAGCGGCGCGCCGCGCGCCGTGCTGCACGCGCACCAGGGCACCATCACCTCCGTCGCCTGGGCGCCCGGGGTGAGCGTCCCCCACACGCGCACACGCACACGCACAATGTTAAACTTCCCCGCCTAGGCCAGTAAAGAATGTATGTATTTTCATTACATATCATAACTTTGAATTTGGAACCTTTCTTCCTGAATACCTCGTAACTTGTTATGTTCTTTGGCTTAAATAGTTTAAATTTGGAACTCTACCGTATTACGCGTTTATTAAATTATATTGAGGGTAGAGCTTGAATTTAACAAGTAGCTATCTGTTACCATGCAGAAATTGTAATACTATGTACTTGGTTTTGTATACCTTATAGTTTTTAAATAAAAATGTAAGTAGGTAGGGAACTGATTTTATAGAGTCCCTTCCTAATTAAAAGCACAACTTTTTAGGCAAAAGAAATAAAACTCTATACTAGAAATTTAGCATTATGGTATGATATTCAAGAGTAAGTCACCTATTTCAAAGCAAAACTAGTAACGGAAAAGAAATTAAACGAAATACAAAATTTAACACTTTTTATATTATTGAAAGATTCAAAGCATCAGTTCAAAATGAATACAAAATATTTACACAATTGAGAATATATTTTCACACAGAAATTAGTACACATATACCAATAAATACAACAATTACATATAAAGAGTTACAGCAAGAATACTTATCTTTACTCTAGGTGGCTCGTAGACAAAAACTCTCCTATCTCATAAGAACAGTGGGTTTTATAGGTTAAGATTCCCCCCATATACCCACACCTCTTTCATATTCCAAGTTTGACAACGTAACAGCATTTTGTTTAAAACAAACTGTTATTCTAAGAATCAAAAGGAAGTATCAATTGATATACATAAATTCTTAATTACAGTAAATCATTACTCAAAATACAGTAATGATTAATCATTTATCACAATAATAATTATCAAATAGTTCTCCACATTTAAAACAGAATTATAATTTAATTAAGTAACTATTTTACAATATCTCTTAAAACGCTATGATAGTCAATTGACCTATTTCTAAATTACATTATTTATTTGAAGCTTAACTATCAACACTTTGTGTTGCTAAATTAGTTATTATTTATTTCAATAATGTCTACACATTCTTTTATGAATAAATTTAAATATTTAGTTTCACAAATATAACCTAAGGATCATTACCACACATATCAAGTGAGAATACAAGTGTTACCACACTTTAATATCAAATAATGTTTACCTAATACAAAATTCAGTGTTTACCCACTGAAATATTTAATTATTCCTCATGATCACAAAATAGAGTTCTTTTATTTTCCAATAATCTATCACGTTCAGCACTCACAGCGCAAAATAATATATTAAAAAAAAATAACTTGTTTCATTTTTTAGAAAAGCACTATACACACCTCGACCGGGAGAGCATTTCTGGTCTCGTATATAGTCGGTCTAACTAACACTCGACCAGAAAACGCGTACTTCCCGGTCTCGCGATGTAATGTACTATTATTCCTTTCGATAATATCATATTCTAGACTACCTAATTTAATTATATTTTACTATCCTATTTCCCTCCGATTTCCTTTTTGTCCTTCGCGCTCAATTGGCTCTCAGAATTCCTCCTTTTTAATTATTTTATTTTACGGCACTGGATTCGAGTCTTTTACGACCTTATATTTATTGCAAATGTCGTTCCACTGAATATAAAACTAGAAAATCATAACGCAGACATGCACACACACGCATCATTACATCATTAAAGGACTCGACCAGTGGAACTATGGGAGCTTGCCTAGATGTCAAAAAGCAGTGTGCAGCAAAGATTTTTTATTATTGCAACTTTTTATATTTTATAATTTTCAGATTCAATCGTTTCCGGAAACCGGAAAGACCGATTCAGGAGTCTAAGGGTTCAGAAAACTGAAAAAAAAAATTATGATTCTTTTAATCTAACAGTGTTCTTCGATAGTTCTACTGAGGGCATATGTTACTGCAATCGGAAAACGAACCCTAAAATTTCACACTGTATCTATAATGTATACTACTGCCACATTTTTTTTGTCATATTCAAAAACAACCTTTTTGACGTTCTCCGTGGCGCAGTGTTGAACGCTGTCGCCTTAACGTGCGAAGGTCCCGGGTTCGATCCCCGGCAGGGTTAAATTGAGAATTTATAATTTCCGAATTCTCCCTGGTCTGGCTTGCAGGGGGCCAAGCGATTTAGCGTTCCGGTAAGATGTCAGTGTAGAAACCGAACAGAGGTATGGGTTTAATATAACTGCCATGCCCCTACCAGGTTAGCCCGTTACCGCCTGTAAATACCACAGCGGTTCATCGTTTATTAACAACGACTAAGCTTCGCCAAGCAACCGTCAGCATTTGCCACGAATAAAATACCTAGCTGCAGATGCAAATAGCTTTAGTTACAAAGTTAGCGTCAAAGACATGCATCCCGTGACAATGGCCACATGCACAGCGAACGCGCGGCCTGACTAGGCCTAACATGTTAGACTGCATCGTCACTTGCCATCAGGTGTGTGGTGTGAGCGCGGTGTGTTGTGTGCGCAGTGCGGCGGCGGCGGCGCGCGGCGGCTCGCGTCCACCAGCACGGACGGCTCGGTCGCGTTCTGGACGTGCTCGGCGGACGGGCAGTTCGCGCCGCGCCCCGTGCAGTACGTGGAGCGCCTGCGGCCCGGCGCCTGCCACATGATCTGCGCCGCGTGGTCCGCCGGCGGCGCCTTCCTGGCCGCGGGCAGCGCCGACCAGCGCGTGCGCGTGTACGCGCTGCACGGCGCCGCGCCGCGCCGCGTGCTCGAGACGCCCGCACACGGCGACGCCGTGGACTCGCTCGCCTGGGCGCACCGCGGCCTGCGCTTCCTGTCCGGCAGCAAGGTATACCCGTGCCCCGTGTGCCGTGTGCCGTGTGCCGGCGTGTGATAACGCAGTGTGTGTGTGCGAGCAGGACGGCACGGCCGCGCTGTGGACGCTGTACGCGACGCAGTGGCGCCACACCGTGCTGCGGGTCGCCGGCCTCGACGACCACCACAAGAAGCTGAAGGTGCGCCCCGTATACATCTCTTATATCACAACTATATAGCTTATAATGAAGTGAAAGGACATGACCAGAGGTGCGATTATGTAAGAATTGCCGATCCAATCGTTAAAGATCGGCGTCAAAGTAAAATAAACCATACTGAAATTGAATTAGAGCTCAATTTCGTGTATCCATTCTCATACGTTTTGGTATGTACGACACCATAAATGGATGTCAATGGATACACGAAATTCAGCTCTAACCAAACGGTGTTATGGTGTATTTTGCTTTGACGACTTGATCGGCAAGTTTTAGACAATCGGGGGGGCAGTTTCGGCCCTCCGATTCGGGACAATGTGCAGGATTTCCGTTTTTACAGTAAGGTTTAAAAATTAAAACTGAAATTATTATGGCTTTATTAATACGGTCAAGGTCCGAATAAGGTCAAAGTTAAAATGTCAAAAAAAAACAATACGTTTATTGTTTAAATCTTGAGCTTCCGCTTTCCTTTTGCAGGCACTACTCCATTTTGTTCCATTTTATCCATGTCTAATAATAATCTTGTAACACTACATGAATACCATTTTAGTACTGTCACTATATTATGGGTGATTTATTTTTGATTAATTAATTAAAAATGTTTTGTTTTTAATTATTTTTATTTGTTGACAAGCCTCAATGAATCGTGTAATCGATCGAAAGCATTTTGAAATAACCCTTTGACATAGCAGCTGTCTGCCAATCGATTAGTTGAACTCGCTGACCAAAACGTCTAGCGCCATCTAGTGTGGGAAAGCGGTTATTTGGTGAAACTTTTTTTATTCATTTTCTCAGTTTTCAGAGTCATCACTCCTGAAACTTTATCTGAAAACTATAAAATATAACAATAATAAAGAAATCATTACTGCATTCATTCATTTTTGATATCTAGGCAAGCTTTCATAGTTCCACTGGTCATGTCTTTTTTATACGAACAAACGTAATGTAAGTTAGTCGGAATGGTACTGACGTCATTAAAATTTCACTGTAACGAAAATAATTAACGGACGGCCTACGTGTGTCGTAAGAATTACGAAAATGGCGTTTATTTCGAAATCCATAATGGCTGACGTGTTTATTTATTTTTAAAACAAATTGAAAAATATGCCATTTTCGGGATCGTCGGTAATGTTTATTGCAAACTTTTTGATCCAAACTACGTATGAAGTAATTATATTAGTTCCGCGTGTAATCAAGCGAGCGATACACACACCCGCTCTCGCCGCCAGGTGACGATGGTGTGCTGGGACTGCAGCGACGAGTACGTGATGACAGCCGTGTCCGACAGCACCGTGCGCGTGTGGAGCGCGCGCTCCGCCACGCAGGTGAGTGCGTTCCCTCACTCACTGCTCGCTGAGTGCAGCGGACACGTGCACGAGGACTAGGAACAAGTCGTCTTACTAATCCTACTAACATTATAAATGCCAAAGTTTGGATGGTTGTATGGATGTTTGTTACTCAATCACGCCCCAACGGTTGAACGGATCCGGCTGAAATTTGGCACAGAGATAGATTGTAGTCTGGTATAGCACATAGGCTATTTATCCCGGAAAATTAAGAAGTTCCCGCGGGAACCAAAAAATTTCGGTCCACGCAGACGAAGTATTAGCTAGTAGTAGTGGGCATTAGCTAGTATTGAATCAATGATATTGAGTATTGAGGTGCTCACGCGAAACTGTGTCCCTGTTGTCTCCTTCACTATCGGCAAACACCTGTGAACGCTAACGCCGCAAGCCGTGCTCGCGCAGATCCGCGTGCTGCGCGGCCACCGCGACGAGGCGTACGTGCTGGAGGCGCACCCGCGGCTGCCGGGCGTGCTGCTGTCCGCGGGGCACGACGGCCAGCTGTTCGTGTGGCACGCGGCCGACGCCGAGCCGCTGGCGCGCTTCCACAACGCGCTCGAGGGGCAGGGCGAGGGCGCCATCTTCGACGCCAAGTGGGGGCCCGACGGCGCCGCCGTGGCCGCCTCCGACTCGCACGGTCACCTCATCCTGCTCGGTGAGCCTTCCTCGTGATCGTTGTGATTTGAGAGTGCGGTGAAACGAAACAGCGGCACTAAAGAGAGACGAGCGTGCTCATAGTGGGATTCGTACGGTGGGCAGGTCTGGGCGCGGGGCACCCGCTGCTGCGCGAGCTGCCCACGGAGCTGTTCTTCCACACGGACTACCGGCCGCTGGCGCGCGACGCGCTGGGCGGCGCGCTGGACGAGCAGACCGAGCTGCCGCCGCACCTCATGCCGCCGCCCTTCCTCGTCGACGTCGAGGTCGGTGCACTATCGCTGTGGAGTGTGACACTACCTTAGCCGCGTTGAGCACTTCTTGGGAGGGGGTAAAATAGTGGAACGGTTGTTCTTAAGACGAAAGGTCTCGAGTAAAAATGTAGTACATTCGTAATTAAACTTTACCGCCTTAGTTTTAAGGTTTATATTTTAAATGTTTTTGTTATAATTTTTCTTGTATATTAAAGAATTAAAATAAATGAAATGGCCAGCGAAACTATGGGAGCTTGCCAGAAGATCAAAATCAATGTGCAGCAATGATTTGTTTATTATTGTAATTTTTATATTTTATAGTTTTCAGATAAAAAACGTTTCAGGAGTCTGAAACCTGACAAAATAAATAAAAACGTTTCACCAAATAACTGCTTTCCCAGACTAGATGGCGCTAGTTGTTATGGTTAGCGAGTCTAACAAAATATTTTCAAGTATTGCTAACCACGTTTCTCAGGAAAATAATTAAGCTTTACATTATTTGAGCATGGATGAGGATAATACTGGAATAATAAAACTACATTTGCAAGAAATATGTAATTAATTCCTTTATAAATCCCGCTACATTGTTCTGCTGCCACACTAGATGGCGCTACACGTTTTGGTTAGCGAGTCTTCTTAAATGGTATTCATGTAGGGTTGCAAAATTATTATTAGGCATGGATAAAACGGAACGTGGAGTAGAACAAAATTGAGTAGTGCCTAAAATCGGATGCTCAAGATTTAAACATTGAACGTATTGGTTTTTTTAGACATTTTAACCTTGACCTTAGGTGTGATTATGTAAGAATTGCCGATCCAATCGTCAAAGTTCGGCGTCAAAGTAAAGTAAGCCATAACAGCATTAAAATAGAGCTCTATTTCGTGTATCCATTCTCATACTTTTATGGTATTGTACATACCAAAACGTGTAAGAATGGATACATGAAATTTAGCTCTAACTCAATAATGATATGGTTTATTTTACTTTGACACCGAACATAGACGATTTGATCGACAATTCTTACTCAATTGGGGGGCTTATTCGGAATAATAAATTCATAGTAATTTGGGTTGTAATTTTTAAACCTTACTGTAAAAACGGAAATCCTGCGCATTGTCCCGAATCGCAGGGCAGTTACTGGTCATGACATTTAAATATTCGTTTGACTGGCAATTTCTTGAAACTTTACACATATTGACGTTCTAGTACTTACAAAACATAACGGTGATGATGACGATGATGTATTTTGCGCTTATTAGTGAAGTGAGCACTCACAGCATGAAAATGTTTACCAAACTCAAAGTATATTAATCCAAAATAAGTACGCATACAGTGCATGAGTGCGTGTGCAGTGACGTGTATGAGACGTGTGTGTGTGTGTGTGCAGGGCGCGCCGCACCCGCCCGCGTTCCAGCGCCTCGTGCCGGGGCGCGAGGCGCTGCCGCTGGAGCAGCTGGTGCCGCGCACGCGCCTCGACGCCATGATCGAGGCGCTGGCGGCCGAGCCCGCGGCGCCCGCGCTGGGCGTGTGGCGCGGCGAGGGCGTGCGGCACACGCCCGGCTCGTGGCACGGGCTCGACGTGCCGCCCAGCACGCGCCCCGTCGTGCCGCCGCCGCCGCGCTCCGTGGTGGAGCACATCGACGCCACCAGGTGAGCCGCCGCCGGCACGCCGCGGGCTGCTGCTGTCTATTCACTCTGTCGTCGCGTCATGTGACGGTGTGTCTGTCTGTGCCGCAGCGCGGAGCTGCACGCGTGGGAGGTGTCGTGGTACGCGCGCGAGATGCGGCGCCGCCCGCTCATGATCAGCACGGCGGTGGGCGAGGGCCCGCGCCGCCGCCCCGGCCGCCGCCCGCGCGCGCGCCCCGCCCCGCCCCGCCCCGCCCCGTCGGTGAGTGCGCCAACACTGACGCAACATTCACATTAACTCACTCACATGAACGGTATTTTTGAGCTGCAAAGGACATTGACCAAATTCGCCTAAGAATCAACATACGTTTGCAATATACAGTAATTCTTAGCTTGTTTTATAGCCTTTATTCCAAATATAAGAATTTAACGGACACTTCAAATTAATTAAAAATAAATAAATTGGTATTAAATTGATTAATATACGTTTCTTCTCTGGATTATAAACCACAGATCAGTAACTGAGTCATGTTAAAATAATATACGATACCACAGCTCGAGTGCTAGATCCGTATCGTAAGAAACAAGATAAAAGCTGCTTAAAGTGTTAAGTGCGCTAGTATTCTGAATCTCGCAACGCCATCTATTGAAAGTACAATAATTTAATATTTTTAACGCCATCTGTGAAGTTGTCGATAAACTATGACGATACTTGCATCCTTATTAATAACGCCATCTGTAATGTTTTTGATGAACTACGGCGAAACTTGTCTTATTTACATACTGTTTACAGCCCTATTGCAAATAGATAAATATGATATTTATTTGTTCAAGCACATTGATCGTGAAAGCTGAAATAACCTCAAAATTGAAAATATTTTTGGTGATAACTAATTTTTAGCAAGTGTCCGTTGATTTAGTCTGCTCTCAAGTATAAAAAGGTATTAATTTGAACCCACTAATCACTGTTTTATGACGGTTGGTTCTTAGGCGAACTTTTTATGTGGACGGAATAATGTCCTTTGAAACGCCAGCCTGTGTTTTATTCTAGTGCTTTGGTCTACAAAATGTTGGTGTAATTTTGTTTATTTTTTAAAGGCAATAAATTAAATAAATAAGTTCTGTTTCTTATAGTTAGAAACCATTTCAATTAAAACTGTTAATAATACTATGTACGTAACAGGTACGCTTGGAGGACGAAGTAGCGGACGCGCTGGAGGAGAGCGGGAACGAGACGTCGGACGAGTCCGTGCGGCTGTCCCGCTCGTCGCACTCGTCCCGCTCGTCCCGCTCGTCCCGCTCGTCTCGCTCGTCCCGATCCCGGCACTCCAGTGACACGGACTCTGACAGGTATTAACGCAGTCGTCACACTCTCAAGTTTTGTTTTCTTTGTTCCTGGGGTCTGCAGTTGTGTTTTCGGCGATGGCGGTACATCGACTCGCCTATTTCGATTACCCTTTTATGAGCTACTAGAGGTCGCCCGCGACTTCGTCCGCGTACAATTTATAATTTCCTATGAGATTTTCCCGCTGCAAAAGGCGTACTTATAGCGGCTATAGCATTGGCAGATTTTTATTATTTAAAACTAATAACCTAAATCCCGATTTTCAAGTCTCTTACTCCAAAACTTAAAACCCTCATGTATGCTTCCGACCCCTATTTCACCCCTATACTGGTAAATTTTTGTAAAATTGCTTATAAAGGTTATTATTTATTTAAATCTAATAACCTAAATCTCGATTTTCAAGTCTCTAACTTAAAACACAAAGGACTTTTATACAAACTTACAACCCCCATTTCACCCTCTTTGGGGTAAATTTTCGTAAAATTGTTTATATGACTTTATGATTCATAATTAATTTGTCAAATTTTCATGTCTCTAACTTCAAAAACAAAGCACTTTAATACAAACTCGCAACCCCTATTTCAGCCCTTTAGGGGTGAATTTTCTCAAAACCGTTTCTTAGCTGACGTCTACACTATAGAAGAAACCTATATTTCAAATTTCAAGTCTTGAATTATAGTTCCTGAGATATCGTGATTAGTCAGTGAGTGAGTGGTATTGTGCTTTTATAAATAAATATAATATATATTTAAAGAAGATTAAATGCTAACATGTTTGCGATCTGCTAATGACATTTGCTTCTCCCGCTGCGACTTCGGCTTGCCACGGAAAATGTTTCATACAACTTCATACAACCAAGGTTAGGTAACCGCCGCCCATCGAAAACGCAGCCTCAGAATAAATAAATAGATAAATAAATAATATTTCAATGGATACAAATCATGCGAACCCTGTAACAAACGAATGTTATCCTGTTGCAGCTCGCACACGGACGTGAAGAGCGACAGGTGAGTGTAGCGACGCGACCAGTGCACAGTGTGCAGCGTGCAGTGCGCAGTGCACTGTGAACAGTGCGCGCAGTGTACAGTGTACAGTGTACAGCGTGTTGTTCTGTTGCAGCTCGGCGTCGTCGCAGTACTCGGACTGGGAGGGGGGCGCCGCGCTCGCGCCGCCCGCGCGCGCGCGCCGCCGCCCCGCGCCCGTCGCCAGGTACGCGCCCGCCCCGCTGCACCCATCCCACTACACCCACCACTTAGCTGCACCCATCACTTAGCTACACCCATACTTAACTACACCTGTCACTTAACTACACCCATACTTAACTACACCTGTCACTTAACTACACCCATACTTAACTACACCTGTCACTTAACTACACCCATACTTAACTACACCTGTCACTTAACTACACCCATACTTAACTACACCTGTCACTTAACTACACCCATACTTAACTACACCTGTCACTTAACTACACCCATACTTAACTACACCTGTCACTTAACTACACCCATACTTAACTACACCTGTCACTTAACTACACCCATACTTAACTACACCTGTCACTTAACTACACCCATACTTAACTACACCTGTTACTTAGCAAGACCCATTCGTGAGGCATACCCTTACACCCATCCCACTACAAACTACAGCCACCTCTAAACCATCGCCTACCCCACTTCACCCCACGGCCCACACCCATTCACAAACCTTAAACTATTTCACTTATTCCATGACTATTTAAAATTCACGAATCACACCCTTGTTTCCGATCAATACAATAATTGTAATGGGTACTTCGCCTGACATCTACGTCAATTCTCTACACTACTAATCTACACCTCACCCATACACGTCAACACGTACATATACTGACCAGGTGACTACGACACGAAACCAAACCCCACAGATACAGCCCGAGCGCGGCGACGGCGAAGCGCGCGACGCCCGGCGCCCCGGTCGCGTCCGGCGCGTCCGGCAGCGCGCCGGTCGCGTCCGGCAGCGCGGAGTCTGCGCCGGTCGCGCCGGTCGCGGCGGGCGAGGCGGGCGAGCCGGGCGAGGCGTACCGCGTGGGCGAGTGGCTGACGGCCGTGTCGCCGCGCAAGGCGCCCTACCACCCGCAGATGGGCGACCACTGCCTCTACTTCCGCCTGGTGAGCTGCGCGTACACCGCTATCACACTGCACTTTCCACGGGGCCTGCAAAGTCTATAGTCGTGTTATCCATTAACACGACTATAGAACCCTCGCGGAGGGGTGTGTTAGTTTTATCGACGACCCATTTACCTCGAGGCTGCAACTGATGCAAGTACTCAACACTCCATCGTTTCCAGAAGTGTTGAATAGCCTGCTGGATGATTTGCCATCGAACGAGACGATTTGGATTTTCATTTGTAAATTCGATTTCTGGCAGTGAGGTCAATGGCTCTCCGATAAGAAAGTGTCCTGGTGTAAGTGGTAATGGATCCGTAGGGTCATTACTTAGTATAGAGAGCGGTCTTGAATTAAGAACCGCCTCAATTTGACATAGGAGTGTGTTAAATTCATCGTGTGTTAAGGTAAGTTTCCCGATGACACGGTGAAGGTGAGTTTTCATACTCTTCACGGCAGCCTCGAAAATTCCTCCAAAGTGCGATGCGTAAGCTGGATTAAAGTGCCAAGTAATGGAGAGATCTGTTAATTTGTTTTGGATGACGTTTTGGTTCGACTCGTCTTGAAAAAATTTGAACAATTCCTTCAAATATCGGTCAGTTCCAACAAAATTACGGCCACAATCAGAATATATATCGGTGCATAATCCACGGCGTGATATTAGACGGCGCAAAGCGTTAAGGAAGGAATCAGTCGTGAGATCAGGAACGAGTTCCAAGTGAACTGCTTTGGTGGACATGCACACAAAGACTGACACGTATGATTTATAAACCTTTGCCCTTCTAATGGGACTTGATTTTAGAAGAAAAGGACCAGCAAAATCGACTGCTACGTGTAGGAATGGTCGAAGAGAACGTACTCTCGCTGCTGGAAGTTGAGCCATAATTGGCTGAGGTGCTGTAGGACGAGCACGAAAACAACGCACACAGCGACGCGTTCGCATGCGGACAGCATCTCGAGCTGATAATATCCAGTAATTCTGGGAAATTAAATATTGTAGTGTTTGTGGTCCGACATGTAAGTGAATCTTATGAAAATGATCAATTAATAAGTTTGTAAAGAAATGATTTTTAGGCAAAACTATTTGATGTTTAGCATCATACGGAATTTTGGCATTTTGTATTCTGCCGCCGACCCTGATAAGTCCAGCGGGATCAAGAAATGGTTTCAACTTTTGTAATCGATTCGAGCAGTTTTCATTGTTCTTTAAGTGTAAAACATCTTCAGAAAATTGATCTCTTTGTACAAGTGCTATTACACGTTGGAGAGCGAATTTGGTTTCAGGGACCGTGATTTGATCAGAAGAATAGGATTTCGATTTCCGAACTTTATGATAGAAACGGAAACACAAAGCAACCACTCGAAGTAAATGTGAAAGTGATGAAAATGCCTCTAGAAATTGTAAATCAAGAGGTTCCTTGTGAGATACCAACGTATGTTTGCGACGTTCTTCATCTGTCTGCAGATCTATATGAGAAATAGGCCATTCCTGCTGAGGCAGTTTAAGCCAAGAGGGACCCGTGAACCAAAGTTCTTGATTTAACTGGGAAGGCATAACACCTCGTGATGCTACATCTGCAGGGTTGTCAGCCGAACGCACATGACGCCAATGTGAGGCGGGAACGCGACTTGTGACTTCGGTAACCCGGTTGGCTACGTAGGTACGCCATTCATGAGACGGGGATCGAAGCCAAGCCAGAGTGATCGAAGAATCACTCCAAGCAAAAACATTTTCAAAAGGTAAAATATTTCCGTAAGTCGCAAGTACCTTTTCGATGAGTTTTGATAATAAAACAGCACCACTCAATTCCAAACGAGGAAGGGTAATTTTCTTTAGTGGTGCCACCTTAGTCTTGGCAATTAGAAGAAAAGAATGTATGTTACCTGCGTGATCAGTAACACGCAAGTAAACGCAACCAGCATATGCCTTTTCAGAGGCATCAGAAAAGCCATGAATTTGTACTTCCTTGTATGAAGGGAGGACGTGTCTGGGTAATGAAATATTCTCAAGTAAAGAGAATTCTGTGAGAAAAGTAGACCATAACTCGCAAATAGTTTTAGAAGGCTTTTCGTCCCAGCCAACACCAGAAATCCAAAGTAGTTGAATCAGGTGTTTTACAAGTACTATTATTGGGCTAAGGAAACCCAGTGGATCGTATATTTTAGAAATCTCTGACAACATAATACGTTTGGTACATTTTTGTGAAGGAATATCCACATGATAGGAGAAGGTATCTGTTTTAGGGTTCCATTGAAGTCCTAAGATCTTAACTGAAACGTCATTATCAAGATCAGATAGAATAAGTGCATTGTCATTGCTACAGTTGTCTTTATTGATGGAGGATAAAAATTCAGCACTGTTGGAAGTCCACTTACGGAGTTCGAATGTTCCAGCTTTGCAAAGTGCTGTAAGCTCGCGCTGTAACATTAGCGCATCTTCCAGCGTAGCTGCTCCAGTAACAACGTCGTCTACAAAAACGTCATTAAGTAACACTTGCGATGCAAGGGGAAAAGATGATGCTTCATCGAGAGCTAACTGACGCAGTGTTCGTAACGCTAGGAACGGTGCTGATGCAACGCCAAATGTGACTGTGCATAATCGATATTCTTGGACAGGCTCTTCAGTAGACGTACGCCAAAGAATTCGTTGAAAGTCTCGATCTTCAGTTCGAACTTGAATGTAACGATACATCATCTTGATATCAGATGTAAAAACAATGTTGTGAAGACGATATTTTAAAAGAACTTCGACAATATCTTGTTGGAGTTTCTGTCCAGTTAACAGGTTATCGTTTAGAGACCGTCCAGAGGTCGTTTTACAGGAGGCATCAAAAACCACCCTGACCTTAGTCGTAGCAGAAGACTTCTTCACCACTGCATGGTGAGGAATATAATATGGCATTGTGACAGTATATGAAGGATTCTGAACAAGTTCCATATGACCCAAATCCACGTACTCTTGGAGACATTGAATGTAATCTGCTCGCAAAGCAGGATTAACTGAAAGTTTAGACTCAAGTCTATGAAGTCGTGAGAGAGCAATTCCACGTGAATCGCCTAGTGGAGGCGCATTCTCCTTGAATGGAAGAGACACGGTGTATTTACCGGTTGAATCTCTTGAATGAGTGTTAACGAAAATTGTTTCACAATGAATCTCCTCTGTGGTAAGAGGCTTAGTTTCAGGAACAGATTCAAGCTCCCAAAATTTTTGTATTTGCATATCTAATTGATAGGTGCTCACGTTCACACAAATTTGTGTAGAGGAGGCAGGTGATATTTTACCATTGAGTAAATACCCAAAGATACTATTTATAGCCACAGGTGTACCTAGTGGACCTTTAATGATATTATCAAGTAAGATACGGTCAGTGTAATCAGACCCTAGCAATAATTCAATGGGTCGAGAAGAACGCAAATCAGGATCTGCTAAAGGCAGGTTTTGTAAATGAGAAATGTTTTCGAACGATTTAGGAATGCTAGGAATGTAACTGGTAATTTTCGGCAGAACAAGTGCTTCAATAAAAAGTTTAGGTTCAGATCTATTATGTGGTGTTATTTCACACATAACATATCCACGTGGTTGATTATCTTTGTCACCTATACCAGTCACAGTGGCACTTGAAGAAGTGTAAAATCTTTGAAGACCAAGTCGCTGAGCGCAGGCCTCAGTAATGAGGGTAGCCTGAGATCCCTGGTCAACTAAAGCGCGTATAGTATTAGGATATTGTGAGTGTGAATCAACTTGATTGATATTAATTAACGCTGTGGTTAGAAGGACCGTTGAATAATTTGAAGTCTTTTCTGGATACTGAGGAAATTCAGCTAGCAAGTTATGTGTCGGGCTACTGTCACTGTCGTGAATCGACGTGTGATGGCGCTGAGAGCAGATTCTGCAGTTATATCTAGAAAGGCAGTTCTCAGATGCGTGACCTTGAAATAAACAGTTCGCGCAAATTTTATTTTCATTAATAAACTGCTTGCGTTTCTGTAAATCTAGCTTGCTGAAAGAATCGCATTTATTCAATACATGAGCTTCCTCACTACAGTAGCAACAAGTACTTTTTGGTTTAGTGTTGGTAGTACTGTGAAAGGTAACAGTGCGGGTAGGTCGCGTAGTGTTCGCGTTGCTATTATTTTTAGTATCTACAAACGCGCGAGCTAATGCAGGGCGTGCGGCAAGCGAAGATCGGGTTGATGAATCAGTGGTGGATTGGCGTGAGTCACCTGACCTTGTTGTCACCGAAGACCTATCCCTAGCAGCTGACATAACTACTAAAGCGGATAGCTCCTTGTCAAGAAAGTCCAACAAGTCACTAACAGGTGGAATCTCACTTGAAGATTTCAAAGACAATTCAAAGCGTTTGCGAATACCTGGAGTTATTTTCCGGAGTAAAATATTTAAAAGTGGAAAACTCCATTCAAGAACTGGTAAATCAAGTGATTTTAAAGCAGTTAAGTTTTCATGGCAAAT
Source organism: Erebia palarica (assembly GCA_964035005.1). Lineage (NCBI taxonomy): Eukaryota > Metazoa > Arthropoda > Insecta > Lepidoptera > Nymphalidae > Erebia > Erebia palarica. The sequence continues at coordinate 78,324 of OZ035994.1, read as the reverse complement.
GTTTAGAAGATTTCTTAAACTTTGTTCTAAGTATTTATCGTTGACGGGTGAAGCATCAAGAATTTTGTCAAAATGTTTGGTTGCTATTATTCTTTTATTTTCATAACGATTGATTAAGATTTGTAAGGCATTAGAATAGTTAGAATCAGTTACCGGAAAAGATTTTATTAAATTTAAAGGTTCATCACGCAATGACAACAACAAATACCTAAAGCGTTGAACATCTGACAAATCCTCATTATCATGAACTAAAGATCTAAAAAGGTCAAAGAAAGCATTCCATTCAGTAACAATTCCACTGAATGTAGGCAAAGAAATTGTAGGCAACTTAATCTTTGGTGGATGACTATGGCATAAGGCTGGTACCACACCGGAGACACTGTTTTTTCGAATATTAATTTTTAATTTGTCCAATGCTATTTGAACTATGTAGAACAAGTTATCAAACTTATCACGGATGGCTAACTGATCTTCTGGTTTAAACTCACCCTTCTTTGCTAAAAGTTTCTCAATTTTACCCTGAACCGTAACAAATTGTTTTTTAATATTATTTAAGTCTCTTGAACGGACTTGAAATTCTGCTTCGTTGTCTATGCAATCAGCCATGCGCTGTATACTATTTAGAGAAATTTCTCTTTCAAACATTAACTGAACTAATTCCATTGTGATATGAATAAATAAATAAATAAATAAAATGAATAAGAATAAGAAATTGTATGTATAAGTTAGCACGAAAATACTAACTTACAGTAAATAACTGTGTAATTAGCATGTAAAGCCTGGATATGAAAGTTGTATGTATGTGTGTTTGTATGTATATGTGAGTGTATGAATGTATGCAAGTATGCAATATGTATGTATGATAAGCTAACGTGTGTTTTGTTCGAAAAAACAAAACAACGTAGGTAATATATGATAGGTACTCGTAAGTATATTGTATGAAAATGTTTCGTCTTGTTCGAAAAAACAAGACAAAGTATGAATTACGGGTTACGCACGAAAATGCTACTTGTCTCGTTCGAAGAAACGAAGACAAACCGTAAGTAACAGGAATGAATATTTTGTAATATTGTAATTGTGAAATAGTTAAGTGTGGATCTGACCTAACTGCATTGGCGGCGACGCGTGGCGTGGCATGAAAAAAGTAAATTGAAATTGCGAAATACGTTATTATTATTGTAAATCTCGATTGTATTAGTTAAAATATGAATATGAAACACTGTACGCATAAGTATTTACCCAGAATAATAAGTAATTTACGAGAAATAAGCGTTGGAATGCGATTGGAATGTAGGTACTTTTGTTACTTGTGAACAAAGGAATTTTACGATATTTCGTTGTTTTATGGAAATGAGTGCCAGTACAAATACTTAAAAGCCGTGGTAATTAATTAATCCGGTTCGTAGGAACTATGTTGGGTAGAAAGAAAGATTGGCCAGGATACGAATGTATTTCGCCACTTACCAATTGCGGGCTGTTCGATGTTTTCTGGGCCTGGGGTACCCCGGCGAGGCGATGTCTCCACAGGTCTGCGGCTATTTTAAGTTTTTCACTGGCACTGGTTGTAGTTTGATTACACCACACCAATTTATTTGGAAAAGGAAAGTTTGCGTACGCGCCCTTGTGAATGATTTTCGAAAACGGTCGATTGTCTCTGACGTCTGACAGTTGTAGTATATGGTTTTGACGCAGGCGGCGTTACAGGCCTGCGTTCAGGAATTGTGACGAATACATTCGTTTTGAAATTGAAAACGTTGAAAAGGAATTTGGAAAAAAAAAAAAGGAAACTTTTGAATATGTGTACTAGCACTCTTGTTCTACGGAACAGGCCTATTAAGGACCAAATTAGGAACCCTTCGTCCCTGAATCTTATTACACTACACTGATTCAAGCGCAAGGATCCCTGTAAAAAGTGTAATGTAATAAGCCTATTAGCCCTGCGGAGAGACGGCCGACTTATCCAGCACATCGAACAACTCTTGTTGGATACTAGCTAATGCCCGCGACTTCGTCTGCGTGGATCGAGGTTTTGCGGTTCCCGCGGGAACTCCTTAATTTTCCGGGATAAAAAAGTAACCTATGTGGTATTCCAGACTATAATCTATCTAGTCCCAAATTTCAGCCAGATCCGTTCAGGCATAATTGAGTAACAAACATCCATACAATCCATACATCCATCCAAACTTTCGCATTTATAATATTAATAAGAAGTAAGATAAGACTAAATATAAATATTACACGTTAATAACTCGTGATACTCCATCATACTGTAAAGTTTCGTCGCCTGAGGAATTATTGTTGGGGTTCACTAGCTTTATTGCCGAGACTATATATTCACTTGACCGCTCTAAATAATACTCTCTATACAATCGTCCAAAAACTTCGTTTAGCGAACAATTTTGCTTTGTTGTCGAACAAGCGTTAATATCAACTCGTAGTTTTGTAGTACGATGTTACTATGATGTAAGTTTTAAAGACAACTTTATAAGACTATACCACGTGTAAAGCCAATGTTTCCCGGGTCGACTGTCGCAGGGTCACCAGCGCTACCTGGAGGCGGTGGCGGAGAAGGACCTGTACAAGATCCACGCCCGGGACAAGCCCTGGGAGATGATGCCGCTCTACGTGAGTACATATCCTCACATCTACACACACTGTCGAGCGCTGAATGTCTTAACGTGGAGATCCTGGTAGAGTCAATTTGAGAATTGCTAATTTCTGAATTTTACCTGGTCTGGTTCGACTGTGGCTAGCTACCATTGTACCGAAAAAGAAGTGCATTCGAGCGATTTAGCGATACGATGCCATTTCTACATAGTATCGTTTTGCTAAATCGCTTGGAGGCACGTTTTGTCACGGGGGGGAGGGCGGGGGTCATTAGGGGTATGGTTTCCATGTAACTTTCATACTACGCGTCAGTGTGAATGGCAGCCTACTAAAGAATACGTGTATTCCAATTAATCGGTAGCGAGCGTGGTACATTCCGCAGGAGTGCGAGGCGGTGCAGGTGGTGGGCATGAAGTACGCGATCCGGCCGCCGCGCGTGGCGTGCCTGCGCGTGTGCCGCGCGCGCGACGGCCGCCTCTTCACCGTGCGCTACCACGACATGCCCGACGTCATCGACTTCCTCGTGCTGCGCCACCACTACGACGCGGCCGTGGCGCGCCGCTGGGGCGCCGGCGACCGGTGAGTGGAACACTGTCCTTATCGATTCAAAAAAAATAACTCACTGTACATGCCTGAAAATAGATGACGCTGTACGAAATTAAGTCGCGCTGTTACATGCTATTTTTCATTTAGTATAAGTAATTGGTATGTTTTTTTCGTTTGTGCTGATGAGGAGCTGAAGGCCCTTCTCGCTGAGGAAAGGTTTACTGTAGCTGTTGAGATCGCAAGTTGGCTTGCAACATATGGCACTACTTGGCATCGAATCCGCCTTATGGTCCATCTTTCGGCGGATTGTGGGAAAGTGGTATCAAATCCACTAAGCACCATCTCAAGAGAGTGATCGGGAACTCTACTAAATATAGGACGTATAAGGAGATAAGCACAGTCCTTGCACAAATTGAGGCTTGCCTCAACTCGAGACCAATGAGTAACGACGCACAGGATCCATAGCCATTGACACCCGGACATTTTCTCGTAGGCGAGCCGCTATTACTTATCCTGGATGCCAATTATGAGAAGTCGACCATCAGTAGTCTTCGTAGATGGCAACTCATTCAAAGAATGACGCAAGACTTCTGGTGTCGGTGGTCAAATTGCTCAGTTTCTGCACCGTTATCGGTCGAATCGTCATTCTCCTAAACCTAAAATTGGTGACGTTATTCTAGTTAAGGAAGAAAATCTTCCTCCAGCTAGATGGTTGTACGGTATAATCGTAGACAAGCATTCTGGTTCGGACAATGTTACACGTGTTGTCAGTTTAAGATGCAAGGGCACTATCATTAAAAGGCCAGTTTCTAAAATTTGTATTTTACCTGTAAACGTTAAGTAAGTTAGTTAGCTAAGAAATGTAATTCTTGTAGACCTTAAGTTAAGCTTAAGGTTTATCATAGGTAGTATTTTTATTGTGCAGCTATTTAACTTAAAATTATTAGTTATGTAATTATTCCAATTACACAATAGTTTAGATGTGTAATTAATGTTTACTAAACGAACCTGTCGGTTCATAGTGAGGTGGCATGTACATGCCTGACAATAGATGGCGCTGTACAAAACTGAGTCTTGCTGTTACATGCTGTTTTTCATTTAGTTAAAGTAGTCGGAACCCATGTTAGTGGACCAGTGTTACATTAAATTAGTACACCCTACTAAGTCGTAAAGTGTACTCTTTGTCAAATGTAAAAAACTCTTGTCTGTAAAACGAGCTGAATTTCTTTAAGCAGAAAATATAACAGAAACTCGAGCTTCGACCCTGATTAAAGGTTTGTTAAGGTGTAAAAGTGATGTACAAGTGATACAGTGTAACGTGTCTGTCGTGGTCGCGGGCAGGTTCCGCTGCATGATCGACGACTCGTGGTGGACGGGGCAGGTGCTGGAGCGCATCACGCCGCCGCACGCGCCCGCCGCGCACTCGCCCGCCGCGCCCGACCGCGGCTGGGCCACGGACGCCGCCTGTGAGTGCGACCCTACCGCCCTAAGCTGTGCCCACCACTGTGCGCACACCCTTAGCCGAACTACAACTCAGCGCTAGAATGAGACCCGACAATTTAATTCAGTTTTGATACACAACGTTCGCGGTTTGCTGATAAAAACTCAATTTTCACACAAATGCAGCGCTTACCACTGCGTTAACTAGATGGCGCTAATTGTATCTATATCACATAAGAGTTATATATGTCACCGTAAAATTGTAAAAACCGCTAGATCTAATCTAACTCGCGAAATCGCAAAGTGTCGAAAGATTACAATTAAACGCATTTATGTCGCACGATTATATATGTCGAACCCTAACCTAAGCTACATGAAACAGACAAGAAAACGTAAATACAATGAATATTTCAAAAATTGACACTCAGAACATTGAACGGTTCACAATCTTTCGATAGTTTACAAGTTCGCGAGTTAGATTATAATCTAACGGTTTTTACAATCTCACGGTGACATATAAAAGCCTACATCGCAATATCGAAGTTTCCTGAAAATAGCGCTATATTATATAGACCATTCAAACTTACAACGGTCGGACCAGAGAGTCCCCGGGTTCGAGCACCAGCCTGGAGGAAGATCTACCTATTGGTGCGGACGAGTATGCATTCACTCACTCGTTCCACAAAAGTGCACAGTAAAATCTGAAAGTTTTTGGTATCTTTATTCTTTACGTTCTTAGTGCAAGCCGAACTCGTGCCAATCTATATCAGTTTGGGAAACTAATATTTCAACTTGTTTAAATCACTTCTTATATTCGATACGTTTTTCAACTGAACAACCATGTATTTGAGCACTGTTGAATGCATTTTATTTTATTTTATTTTCTCTGTTAATTTTTGGCTAAATTTGATCCTCCGAAGGGTATGAAGGCTTCTGTAATACAAGTTTTATCTTAGTGCAGAGTCTGCGCATCAATCTGTATGGATATTTATACTAGCCATTGCGTCTCAACTTTGTTGTGCCCTTAGTTCCTAAGCCACATTTGGAAGTATTGTGAAAAAAAAAAATTTATGTGTTGGCAGCAAACTTCCTGTCGCTGCGCGTGCGCTGGGACAATGGCGAAGTGGAGCGCCTCTCGCCCTGGGACCTCGAGCCGATCGACCCGGAGCGGTGAGTGGACATATCACACACATCACCCACCCACCCGGACCAACCAATACCACACAACGGAGATGTCATACTCTATGCTCTGTGCAACCATTTCTTTTAATTTTGACATGAGCACGCCTACATGGATTCATAATTACTGACAGGCAATCAGCGACAAAAAATGCAATCTTTACTAATATTATAAATGCGAAAGTTTGGATGGATGTTTGTTACTCGATCATGACAGAACGGCTGAACGGATTTGGATGAAATTTGGTACAGAGATAAACTATAGTTTGGAATAATACACAGGCTACTTTTTATCAGCTAGTACTTCATAGCTACGCAGATTTTTTGAAATGAAAATTTCTTTAGCCGCGTTGAGCACTTTTTGGTAGGAGGTAAACTTGTGGGTTCGCGTCACCGACACCGACATGCTCGCGTTGTTATGTAGACAAGAGGTCCTAAATATAAATATGCCTTAGTTTTAAGGTTTATATTTTAATTTAAAAAAATATATTTAAAATAATTAAAAAAAAGTATTTTAAATATTCGTTTTCATTTCTATCGGCAGTCCCTATGACTGCCAATTTTTAAAAAAATAGTGAAGTGAACACGAATGAAGTGTTGCTCATTGTGTTGTAATGTGTGTGTGTGTGTGTGTGCAGTCTGCCCGCGGAGCCGGGCGGCGCGGTGGCGGTGCTGCCGCACGAGCTGGAGGCGGTGCTGGCGCGCGGGCACGAGTGGCCGCCGGGCGCGTGCCACGTCATCGCGACACACATCTCACAGGTGAGTCACAGCGCGCGCGTGTGTGTGTGTGTGTGCGCGCGCCAGTGCGGTGCTGCACCTTTTACTTGTACTAACAAAGTGTTCATTTCTTCATAGGTTAAGCCAAGAACTCATCTGAGGTGCTGTTGTACAAATGTTACCGCGGATTCCCACAAACCACCGAAATGCGGTGTGTACGCGGGTATAAATGAAGATGGTACCTATAGATGAAATCAATAGGTACCATCTTCGATTGTGTCTGCTGGTGAGAACTGGCTTAGAACTTTAGAAAGCTCGTGATATTTACCAACAAAGGCAGTTCCATTGTCTGAAATAATGGTCTTGGCTTTCCTTTTCGCGTTGTAAATCTGTCAATCATGTCCGAAACCAGCTCTAAATGTATAGCTTTGGTAGCTAAACGCACAAATGTAAGATTTGATGTCTGCATCCTCTACCTTTATGAATAGCAATCATTACTGGCCCGGCATAGTCTACCCCTGTGTTAAAGAAAGGAAACTCTAATTGTGCTCGCTGTTCTGGTAAGTGACCCATTGTTGGTTGAACAGTTTTGCCCTTTAGTCTGCAACATTTAACACACGAGCGCACAGTGAGTTTAGCTAGATTATGATGCTAGATTATATCGCTAAAAGGAGTTGAGGCCCTGCATGCAAGTTTTTAAAGAATAATTTACATAAAGGTGTTTGCTACTTAGTAAAACTGGGTGTTTCATGTTGTAGTCGTAATTGGTGTTGCCTAGCCTGCCACGAATATGAATGAGTCCATTTTCATAAATAAATGGTGAGAAAGGAAGAAGTTTGTTTTTATGGGGCAATTTCCTTTGTGAAAGAAGTAATTGTCGTTCTTCGGCAAACGATTCTTCCTGTGCAATTTTTTTTTAAATTGTTGGAATTATTGTGTTCGGTTATTGTTATACTACCGACAACCTTATCAGCGGCGTCGCGAAATTTTTTTACAAATCATGAACTAATTTTTATGCCTGTTTGGTTGGTTTTTATTTTAATTTTAATATACTAGCGACGCTGTCACCGAGTCGGATCAGTTGGACGGACTGTGGGAAGCAGTATGCTAATGGCCAGGTGTTTCGCTCGGCAGGTGATGTCGCTGTCGGTGGCGGAGCCTTTCGTGGCGCCGGTGGACCTGCAGCTCTACCCGACCTACGCGCTGGTGGTGCCCTACCCGGTGGACCTCGCCACCATCCGGGCGCGCTTCGAGAACCTGGTGAGTGCGGCCGGGAATACTGCATTACCGCTCACGCCGGAAGTAAAACAATTCACGGCTCAGTCATTGTCTAATTTCATTAGAGTATTTGTTAAGAAAGCTTTTCAAAATTGCCAATAGATGGCGTGACTGGTACTTAAACACGCGCTAGAAGTTCAGATCTATGGATTCAATATATCAAGGCGGTTTGATTTCGTAGTTGATTAGAAACGAGTAGTAATGAGTAACAAACAGAGAATAAAAACAAGTATATGTGTGTAATAGTGTAATGAAGGCGTAAGTAACAAGTGATCGTGAGTAGATATAGTGCTGAACAGTCATATTGGAAGCATGAGGTGAAGCTGAGGACTTTCCGAGTCAGTTTTAAAAGGACGGGGCGCAAGCCGGCGATTTTGAATTAGACGAGGCCGTAAATTGCTATTACAGCCGAGGCTTTTATCAGTAAATGAGGCCGTGAATATCTATTTCGGCCGAAGCCTTTCTAAGTAAACGAGGCCGTAAATTGTGTGGCACTCATAACCGATTTGCGAGGGAGAACATTGTTTCAAATTAAATTGCCGATAGATGGCGTTGACTTAACTAACGCTAAAATCTTATTCTGTAGGGGTAATGGTATGATTTCCTACTTGAATGTTAGAGGCCTGAACCTCATTATAGTAATTTAATTGAAGTGTTATTTTGGTGGTACGAGCAGCACTCGTTAGAGTGGAGTTGTCGGTCAGAGTATCAGTGTCGGTATCGATGTGCGAGGTGCTAGTGTCGTGTGATGCGCAGTTCTACCGGCGCGCGGCCGCGGCACAGTTCGACGCACGCTACCTCGCCTCCAACGCGGAGCAGTTCAACAAGCCGCACTCGCCCATCGTGCGCCAAGCCCGCCTCGTCACCGACCTGCTGCTGCACATCATCAGGTGAGCAGTTCAACGAGCCGCACTCGCCCATCGTGCGCCAAGCCCGCCTCGTCACCGACCTGCTACTGCACATCATCAGGTGAGCAGTTCAACGAGCCGCACTCGCCCATCGTGCGCCAAGCCCGCCTCGTCACCGACCTGCTGCTGCACATCATCAGGTGAGCAGTTCAACAAGCCGCACTCGCCCATCGTGCGCCAAGCCCGCCTCGTCACCGACCTGCTGCTGCACATCATCAGGTGAGCAGTTCAACAAGCCGCACTCGCCCATCGTGCGCCAAGCCCGCCTCGTCACCGACCTGCTGCTGCACATCATCAGGTGAGCAGTTCAACGAGCCGCACTCGCCCATCGTGCGCCAAGCCCGCCTCGTCGCCGACCTGCTGCTGCACATCATCAGGTGAGCACACACACACACACACACACGCGATCACACGGTGAGTAGTCGCATACCACTTGCACTTCAAAATGTCCGGCTCGAAAGACCAATTTATGTTGACAATTACCGTGGAATTTAATAAAACACGGTTTGAACTTAAGGATGGATAGGTTATTGAACCCAAGGACGGAACAACGAAACGGCTGCATCAAAATGATATATCGTTTTGAATACAGTAGTCTGGTAGCGCGACTCAATATCCTACAGCGCCATCTATGTCACAATGATTTTTTGTGTTATGTCGTACCATCTTAACAAGAAATAAAATTATAAATACATACATAAACCATGCGATCAAAGACAAGGAACAACGCTATACCCATGCAAAAAATCACGCCGATCCGTTGCTCCTATGCGGCGTGATTGAAAGACAAACCAACAAACAAACACACTATCGCATTTATAATATTAGTTTGATTTGGATAGGTTAAGCTAATGGAAATCATGATCATCATGATTATAGTGATGACAGATTGTGAGCTTCTCGTGCAAATGAATTGCAGCGAGTGGCGGCAGGTGGACGTGTTGGCGAAGTACCACGAGCTGGCGGCCGCCTACCACTCCAGCGACGACGACGACGCCGCCGCACGCCAGGTGGGGCACGCGACACACGACACAGTTCCTAGTTATAACTAGGATACAGTACATTACTGTCCAGGATGGAAAGACATTGTTCCGTCCCCATACAAAGTTCGCCTAAGAACCAACAGTCATAAAACATTGATTACTGGGTTCAAATAAATACCTTTTTATACTTGAAAGCAGATTGAAACAATGGACACTTGCTAAGAAATGACTTATTACCAAAAATATGTTCAATTTTGAGGTTATTTAACTTTCTCAATCAGTCTGCTTGAACAAACAAATAAATACCATCTTTATCCAATTGTAATAGAGCTGTAAACAGTATGTAGATAAGAAAAGATTCGCCGTAGTTCATCAAAAACATTACAGATAGCGTTAGATATATCAAATTATTGTACTTTCAATAGATGGCGTTGCGAGATTCAGAATACTAGCGCACTTAGCACTTTAAGCTGTTTTTATCTTGTTTCTTACGATACGGATCTAGCGCTCATGCGGTGGTATTTCATATAATTTTAACCTGTAAGCTATTGATCTGTGGTTAATAATCGAGAGACGGAAACGTATAGTAATCAATTTATTTATTTTGTAATTAATTTGGAGTGTCCGTTGAATTCTAATATTTGAAATAAAGGTTATAAAATAAGCTAACAATTACTGTATATTTCAATCACATGTTGATTCTTAGGCGAATTTGGTCAATGTCCTTTACGGCGAGTCATATTATAAGGGCGAGACGTAGTGGAGGACTTGCCGATTTGTTTTAAAAGGACGAAGCGCCAGCCGAGGCCTTTTTACTGAGAGCATTTCCTAGAATTTACAAACAAATAGCTGTAGGTACTTAATATGTATCTACTGACACTTGTTTTTTTTTTATCAACTACAAGTTAGCCCTTGACTGCGATCTCACCTGAAGGTAAGTGAAGACGCAATCTAAGATGGTAGCGGGCTAACCTGTTAGGGGCATGGCAGCTACGAGTATATTAAACCCATACCCCTATTCGGTTTCTACACGGCATCGTACCGGAACGCTAAATCGCTCGGCGGCACATCTTTGCCGGTAGAGTGGTAAAAAGCCACGGTGGTAGCCTCCCACCAGGCCAGACCGGGGAAAATTCAAATATTTTAAATTCCCAAATCGACCCTGCCGGGGATCGAACCCGGACCTCCACACGTTAAGGCGACAGCGCTCAACACTGGGCCACGGAGGTTGTCAAAGGGCCGGGCGTTACTGAGGGTATTTCCTAGTTTAAGACGTAGGTTTTAAGTTTACTAAACGTGTATTTATATGTATCTACTGACACTTATATTTATAATCCTAGTCGGTCTAAATTTTTATTTTTTTATTTTGTTTGTTTACTTCGACGTATGGTATGACACAGAAGCGCAAACCGAAGCACGGCCGCGCGAACCGCAGCAGAGCGCAGCCGAACGGCTCGTGTGCGCAGCGCAGCCGAGAGCGCAGCCGCGAGCGCAGCTGGCAGCACGCGTGCGCGGCGCTGCTGCGCGAGCTGAGCGCCGCGCCCGACGCCGAGCCCTTCCGCCTGCCCGTGGCGCCCGAACAAGTGCCCGGTACGACACAACGCGACACTGACCTCATCGCGGACTCTCACCACACCGACGGTTTCGTTTGGTCGCGTGTCTTTTACGACACCAACGTTTTCGTTTGGTCGTGTTTCTGTTTTTATACGACTGCCTGAAAATAGGAGTATACTGTTTTCAGGGTTTTTTTTTATTTTTTTATTTGGGCCATAAAACTGGTAACAATCTTTTTTTAACTTATAATAATTACACTTGGGTAAAGAATGAGATTGCACCTTCTAGATATGACCACGACGTGCAAAATTAAGCTGTCGCTATGTTAACAAACTAATAACAACCGAAAAAGATAATAAATATTAATATAACTCGCTTAAAAGTAACTCCAGTACGAAAAGTAGATTTAAATGATAAAATAAATTGAGAAAAAGATAACAAATTACTTGAAAATATGTATGCTAGTTTTTAAATGAGGTCAAAGAACTAGAAAATATGTCGCAACTATTACTGTGAGCATTAATAAATGGGTTCATGTATATATGTTAGTTTATATATTCCACCATAACTTCTATACGCCTGAATCAATTTTGATAAATCAGGTATCATTAGAATCCCTAGCTCATTCCGGGTGATATAGGCCAGTAAAATTAAAAAAAATTGATGAGGTGACCATAGTCCCGCATTAAACACTAAATTAACTATATATTCATCATCTAGAAAATTATGAGTAGATTCCAAAATATAGTTGAATATCCGGTGATTCACAAAAAATGTGAATAAGATTCTAATTTAACTAGATTAATTTAGATTTTTAACTTTTTAGGTCGGTTTTTTGTTTTGTTTTTTTTTTCATTATAACATGTATTTGTTCTGATGTCGGTGGTGTATGGGCGCAGACTACCTGTCGGTGATCGCCCGGCCCATGGACCTGGGCACCGTGAGCCGGCGGCTGGAGGCGCGCCAGTACGCCCGCGCCGCGGACGTCGCCGCGGACATCAGGCTCGTGTTCGCCAACAGCCGCCTCTACAACACCAACAAGCGGAGCCGGGTGAGTGGACACTGCGCACGCGCGGCCGGACGGGGGGCGTCTGTACGTGATGCACGAAAAAGTTGAAACTATGAATTCTCCACTGTACTGGGTTCCTTTCTTCCAATAATTTTTATATTGATTGGGTTTATTATTTAGTAAAAGATGCGCATCTTTGATTAGTTCAGTCGGCAAGATGTGAATTCGAATTTCGGTTTTAATGCCGTAGAGTGACGTTTTTTGACGAAAATTTCATCGTGTATGCCTACAAATTTAATATCTCCAAAATTTGATTTAAAAGGCTTCGACGATAGATTCCCATAAACCGCCCATTTAGGGCGCGTAATCTGGAACAAAATAACTCGTGTCTTCATTGGATTTAGGGTTGATTGTTGTGTGTATCCCGCAGATATACTCGATGACGGTGCGGCTGTCGTCGTTGTTCGAGGCGCTGTGGGCGCGCCTGGTGGCCCCCGTGGCGGGAGGCACCAGGCACCGCACGCGGCGCGCGCGGGCCCGGGGGGCGCAGTCCGAGCGCGGTGAGCGACTCTATTGTTACACATCTAATGATCGCGCAAGGAATATTAAACACATCCTCTCTCTTTGTCACTTTCTTTCAGTCGTAGCTTTGGTTCTGGGATGCCGTTACCGATTGTCACCATCATGTTTTATAAGTAACTTTTAACGTCAATAAGTTAATAAGTTTACCTACAGTGTACCTATATTGAATAAATGGTATTAAGTATTGAGTTACTCTACTTAGTACCGGTTTAGTTTGTCATCTCATCATGATCAACGTACAAAATCCATACTTATGCAAACTCAAGCCTACACGCACATGCATTGTTGTAAATTTGCTTCTGTCTCGAGTTGGAAGCCCTGTTTTCCGAGACACAGTTCTAACTACATAGTTCGGAAAACAGGTGCACAATAATATTTAGATTGTATGTCAACTATATTGGTTTTATCCTAGGTGTAAGGCTATAAATGTTATTTAATTATTCCACTTTGTATATTTATGAAATAAATGTATCTTTTATCTTTATCTTTTATCATAATAGGAATGACAGTAACCAAGAATCAATGAAATTATGGATTTATCTAATGAAATAGGATTCATGGATTATAAAAAACGTATTTATTTTTCTATTTCGAGTGAGATTGTTATTTATTTTGATAAAATAAAATTATAAAATACAGCAATCCGCCATAATGGATTAAACATCAAGAAGCGAATGACGACACAATTGTTTGTTTTTGAGCTTTGGCAATCACACTATTGTCTACTGTATTGTTTGACAAGCACACTGCACAGAGTACTTTGGTAAAAACAATAGTGACGTCACAAACGGCGCCATAACACCGGCGAGCGTTTCAGCGTGAATTTTAAAATTTAAATTTCAAATGCCAATTTTATCTACCAAACCTTATTTTTCTGTTGAAATAATATATTTATTCGAAATAGTAGATATTTCCGAACATAATCTGACCATTTAAAAAATCAGTCATCATGCCTATTGTACAATTGTACATTGTATCGTATTGTTTATTATTTAGTAAAAGATGCGCATCTCGGATTAGTTCAGTTGGCAAGATGTGAATTCGAATTTCTGTTTTAATGCCGTAGAGTGACGTTTTTTGACGAAAATTTCAGCGTGTATACCTACAAATCTAATATCTCCAAAATGTAAGAGCGTTTCTTGGGACGCAATTTAGATTTGATTTAAAAGGTTTCGACGATAGACTCCCATGAACCGCCCATTTAGGGCGCGTAATCTGGAACAAAATAACTCGGTCACAGTCATCACGCCTATTGTACAATGATTTTTTGCATATGAACGATTTCCTGATGCATTACTTGTGTGTCGTGTAGGGCGCGGGGCGGGCGGCGGCGGGGCGCTGCCGGCGGCGCCGCCCGCGCTCCGCCCCTCCTCCGCCAGCTCGGAGGGCGAGCCGCTGGCCGCCACGTCGCGCCGCGCGCGCGCGCTGCGGGCGGGGGTGGGGGGGCGCGCGGGGGCGGGGGCGGGGCGCGCCGACTCGTGGGACAGCGACGCGCCGCTCACGACGCACAGGAAAGGTGAGCGGGTCACAGGTGGCGTGTACTTGTAGCGTGTAAACAATTGGGGATTTGACAACTAGTCAAATCAGCAACTTTTTTCAAACGTCTAAACGCGTGCTTATTAGGGGATTTTGTATGAAATTTTAAGTTGTGACGTCATCGAAGTTCGACGCACTTTTTTTTTGCTTTCATCGATAGTTTAAAATGGTTATTCAAAATAAAACTAGCAAGGGACGTGCATATTACGACTTTTACATTCCTTTTTTTTTACATTTACTTTGTACATTAAAGATATACTTTGTTTTGAAAATGAAATATAATTTATATTTATCTTATCGTGATGATTGTTCATTTTCAGGCAAAGGCGTGGGCAAGAAGAGCAAAAGCGCCGCCTCCGCGTCCTCCAGCAGTCGCGCCCCGCCCGGTGAGTGTGCACACACTCACACACCTACACACACACACACACACACACACACACACACACACACACACACACACACACACACACACACACACACACACACACACACACAACACAAAGTGGGAAAGCACACTTTGACCTGTTTCAGTTATTTGAAACAATATCAAAACCCTCCACTCAACCAGCATTCAAATGTGTGGTAGAACTAACAAATAAATGTTTTTTCTTTCCTTTCTTTCTTTTTGGTGTTTGATGGTGTTGTGTTGTGTTGCGCAGAGTGTCGGAGCGCGAGCACCGGCGCCGCGTCGCAGTCGGAGTCGGGCGGCGACACGAGCGGCGCGTACACGCGGATACAGGCGAGTACTGCAGTGGTGTTGTGTTGTGTTGTGTTGTGTTGTGTTGCGCAGAGTGTCGGAGCGCGAGCACCGGCGCCGCGCTGGATTATATAATTAAAAAAAAGCGGTATTGAATATTTAACTTTATATTGAGTACATGTAGGTATATTTTCCTGTGACCTTGTTTCCAGGTGGTGGAGGAGGAGCTGGTGGAAGACGAGGTGGAGTTGGAGTACCTGCCCCCCGCGCGCCACCGGCCCCGGCCTCGCCCCCGCCCCCGCCCCGTGAGTCGAATTAGAAAGGACATTGACCAGCGCCCATACAAAGTTCGCCTAGAAACCAACAGTTATGAAACATACATTAACGGATTCAAAATAACACATAAATACTATTAAAAGTAGATTTAAACAACGGACACTTCAGAGAATTTATTTATTGCCGATAATATTTTTGATTTTGAGGTTAGATTTTTATTGTTAGTTAATTTAGAGTTGATACAAGATACACAGGTTATTCAATTAGCTCCCAGGTGGTTCATTTTATATGGTGATAATGGCCGTTTTTTATACGGAGCTCAGCTTTAAGCTAAATCGTAAAACTAAAAAATAAACTACACTTTTTATTTTCAAGAATAGCAACCACACAATTGTCATGAAAAGTAAACCAGGTACAGCCGACTTAGTAAATACAGTAAGTCGGTATTTTCACTCGATAATAATTATCGGTACTAATTAAAAATATCGATTTTTAATAGTTTATTCCTTTGCCTTCTCTATAAAACAATGTCTTTGACAAACTCAATACTAACAAAATGGATAAGATGGCGTTTTATCTCTCACTCGCACACTAAGACAAAATATATTTGGTTCCTGCTCGTATTGTTAAGACAGCTGTTTTCAATATTATTCTTCCTTCTCAGTTAGCACTAAGTGGCTTAAACTGTTTTGTTTCTTACTTTTACTTGACGTTTTCAGTGCTTAAGCGGGGATTTTAGATTTCAAGAAAGGACAGGAAATCAAATAAATTCCCATTTTTTCAGTATTATCATTTAGAAGTGTTCGTTAAATTCTAGTAATTAAAATTAAAGGTATAAAATAAATTGAGAATTATTGTGTGTTTCAATTCCTTGTTGATTCTTAGGCGAATTTGGACAGTGTCCTTTATTTATTTAATTAAATAAATTTAATTTAATTGAGATGATGTGATTTATTTATTTCACGTAGGACAACGGACGAGCTGCGGACGTGAGTTACGTCACCCGTATGTAACCAGTGGGGCGGCCGCGTATCTCTGACAGCTACAGTGTAACGAGCGCAATCACCTCTGATTGGATAACACTCCTCCACTATTGGACAAATCCATTGACGCAGCAACGATACCATAAATTCAGCCAATCACAACAATTGATACTGTAACAATGATTGATGCAGAAGATACGCGGTCGCCCTGCAGGCAGATGATGTCCGCCACTTCGTGCCAGTGTAAAAGTATACTCCTGAAGAAGCTCAATAAACTGTTCAAGATTACATAAATGATAAAAAAGTACGGATTTGACTCGCTCCAGCGATGCTCGGGACTGCGGCTACTTATGTATCTAAGTGCACATTGATGTTATTGTAAATAGATTTGTTTCAAAAGTGCGACCACCGAGTTTCTTGCTGGTTCTTCTCGGTACGGATGCCATTCCGAACCAGTGGTGGATTCACTCGTCGATTCAAAAGCACTTGGATGGAAATGATTAGTGTTCGTTGTGCGCAGCGGCGGCGCGGCGGCGGGGGAGGGGGAGGCGGCGGGGGAGGGCGCGTGCGCAAGAGGCGCCGCCCGCGCCGCAGCTCCGCCAGCAGCGACGCGGGCACCACCGCGCGCCCGCTCAAGAGGTACCACTTTCTCTCTGCCTCATACTCCACATTGCTGAGGGTCGTGACCACATTCCATTAATCACATCTTGGGATAAACATCTTTGACGAGGGTTTTCTTGGTAAGCGGTGGGTTCCCAGGTCGTGGCTGCATATTTACTACAGCAATGTAATGAACGAAGGAATAGTCGCTGTACACGGACTATAGCAAAGCTTTTGACCGAATCGATCACGACATTCTGTTACAAAAATTGTCCAAGGCAGGTATAAGAGGCGATCTATTTCGTTAGTTCTCCTCCTATGTAAGAAATAGATCTCAAGCTGTAGTACTTAATGGTTTTACCTCGACTTGGTGTAGTGTTCCTTCAGGTGTACCACAAGGTTCTTTACTAGGGCCTCTGCTTTTTTTTCTTTTCTTTTTTTTATCCAAGATATTGAAACCTGTTTCCAAAATTCTAACTTTTTGTTCTTTGCTGACGACATGAAAATCTTTAGGGTAGTAAACAATTATACGGACCAGATGCTTCTTCAAGGTGACTTACTTAGACTCGATCATTACTGCCTGGCCAATAGATTGGACTTAAACGTTTCCAAATGTTTTGTTATCTACTTCGTTCCGCATTCAATTTTTGTTTTCTAGATCTTGTTTAGATAGTTGAGGTGCACGGATGGTCCACCTCTCTGGGTGTGATTGTTAACGTGTGGCAATTGTCGGTCGGTGTCAGGGTGCGCGAGCGGTTCTCGGAGGGCAGCTGGTCGTCCAGCTCGGAGTCGGGCTCCGCCGCGGGCTCGGGCTCCGGCGGGGGCTCGGGGCGGCGCTACGAGTCGGACCGCTCGTACCGGCCCGCGCGCGCCTCCACCGACGACGACCGCCCGCTGCTAGCGTACAGGTGACACGCACACACACACACACACACACACACACACACACACACACATACACACATACATACATAGATAGATACAAAACAATAAAAAAGAAACAGAACAGTAAACAAGTAAACATAAATAAGTGCAAGTGTAAATAAAGAAACGAATGCAACGAACCAAGCTGGGTGCCGAGCGAGGCAAACTGCGCTGTACTAGGCTTACACGGAAGAGTTTTTTTTCTTTGTTTTTTAATATCCACTACAAGGATGCAGTCTAATAGGCCTATTACACTGCGCTTTTCAACACTTCAATCAGTGTAATGTAATAAGATTTAGGGCGCAAGGGTCCCTGAGTTGGTCTTTATTGCTGTGTAATAAGCGACGCTCTAACTAGCGGCCACGCCTACCCATAACTCAGGGCCCTGTAAAAAGTGCAGTCCCACCCGAGTGACAACTGCGACGGCGTCCGCGCAGGTTGCAATGAATTAAACAGGTTTGTATTCGTAGCATTGAACGAGCTATAGCACCGTTGTTACATATTGATTTTTTAGCATGTTAAATTTTGAGGTGTCACTTTACTTTGTAATTTTTTTTCACAAAACAAAAATAACGGAGAAGACTGACACAATGCTATTTACCTGTGAAGAATGTCGTGTAACGAATGTCTCGTGTCGCAGGCAGCAGGCGGAGTCGGGGGAGGGCGCGGGACCATCGCGTCTCGCTCCGCACCGGGTGAGTCACACACACACACACACACACACGCACACACACACACACACACACACAAACATAGTGGGATTGAGACCTCAGCTGGGAATCCGGGCAGATAGGGTCTACGACACATGATAGATACTCTATCACACTAAAAAGTGCTTTTTAGCAAAAAAAAAACACCTTCACTTCTAGAACAAATGTGATGCCGGTTAATGGTTATAATGAGCTCCTAATCAAGATACTAAAAGTATACACCCACCCTTTCGATGTCCAAGTCATCCCTAAGGTCCTCGGTGACCACATGTCTTAGATATTTAAATTGCTGCACCTCCCGAATTGCAGAACCATTCAAAAAGACCGACGGCACCCTCTCCGGACTCTTCTCCGATCTGAGTATCATCATCTCTGACTTGGAAACATTATATTTCAATCCATGATCCTTAATATAACGCTCACAGACCGAAAGAAGTCTCCTTAGCCCTCCGATCGAGGGGCTGAGCAGCACCATGTCCGCATAACTGAGATAATTCACACAAACTTCTCCCAGATGACAGCCGACCCTGAAGCTTCTCAGCTCCTCGATCAAACCGTTGATATAGACGTTGTAAAGATCCGGAGAGGTGAGTCCTCCTTGTCGTGCCCCGCAGTCTAGCTTGTATCCGCTAGAGGTCGCGTCGCCCCATCTTACGTTGTTCACTTGGCCTCCGTACCGGTATCTCAACGGACTCGTTATCTCGTCTGGGACCCGAGCAACATGCAATTTGTTCCAAAGAACTTCATAGTTCACGAGATCAAATGCGCGACTCTGGTCTAAAAAACATGAATACATAGATGTGTTACGTTTTGTGTTACTGTAAGTATTGTACTGTATATATTGCACTGTATGTTTGATACCGAGAGGCGGAAGCCAAATTGATCATCATCAATACTTACATTCTTTTGCAATTCCTTTAGCACTTTTCCAATTCCAGTACTCAGAGAGATAGGCCAGCAAGAATGTTCGGTACGGTGTTTGGTGTTTGGTTGGTTGTAAGTATGGTGTGACGCAGGGCGGTGGTGTGTCGCTGCGGCAGCGCGGCAGCCCGCGCCGCTACAACGAGGACAGCGAGGAGGACTCGGTGGCGGCCATCAGCAAGCGCGGCCCGCACCACCAGCAGCTGCAGCGGCTGCAGCAGCAGCGCGCGCTCATGCGGCATCGCCACCACGCGCAGGTACACACACGACCGCCTTCCAGCTACTAAATAAAATTATGACATGTAGTGATAGAAAAATACCAGTATCAGCATTGCATATGGACATGACGACGGCGTTTGACTGTGTTGACCACAGAATTTTACTCAATAAATTATACCAATCTGGAATAAAAGGAACGGTATTAGACCTTTTAGAAGCTTACCTAACCGACGGATCACAAATAACAGAAATGAGTAGAATTAACCCGAATAGGTACTTATCTATCGAAATCCAGATGAGTACAATGTGGTGTTCGACAAGGGAGTGTTTTAGGTCCTTTATTATTTGTTATTTATATCAATGACCTATCAGCAATATCACAATCTATTGTCCTCTTCGCGTTTGACTGTACTCTTAATTGTTATATGCGAGGGTCACAGTAAACTATGAAACAGAAAAAAATAAGACCCTAGGGCAAAGCGTTAAGTGGCTTCAGAATAACAATTTAAATATAAAGGACAAAACTAAAATCATGCACTTCAACTGGAATTTCTTCCAAAAAACTAGTTACAATATAAATTATCCGGGTAATCTAATTAATAAGACTGATCGTTAGGGCTTCAAAGCAGGGCTTTCAGAACCCGGCGAGTAGTCAAGGCCGAAACGGGTTATTGGCGAGCAACCTTGACTTTCAGATTCTAATTTAACGTATATTTTCAACCATTGCAAGTACCTCCGGTTACAAATCGTCACATTACGCCATGTTTATACGACTGCCTGAAAAAAGGAGTATATTGTTTTCATTACGTGACGTGACATGTTAAGGGATGCTGAACTAACTTAGGACAAAATAATGTGTCGCTTAGAATATGTCGTGAGTACAATAACTTCTTCAAAACTGCTAAAATCATTCACTCTCTTTACAGCAGTACAAAAGGATGCTGCATCAGTTCATTGATGCAGTATCAAGAGACTTGTAATATATCTAGCTGATTGTTTTTTTTTTTGAATTTTGGTTGTAGTTTTTTAAGTTGAACGCTATTTGTTAACTGGTAACCCCGCACTTGCGAGATCAGCTAAATGCATGCCGGCTTGCCAGTAATTGGGTGTACACTCTAAAATGTTTTCTATGTGTTTTGTTACTTTTATGTTGTTTTCGTGTATTACCTGTTGGCAAACCATTAAATAAAATAAAAGTTAAAAATAAAACGCCTCCCTGTGCTGGTGCTCAGGGCGCGGCGCACGTGGAGGCGGTGACGTCACGCGCCGCCGACGCGGACCACAACTACTTCAACGGACACGCGCACAACGGTAACTAGCACACACACACACACGCGCACACACACACACGCGCACACACGCGCGCACACACACACACACATGCACGCACGTAAGTTGTAAGTGCATACTAAAAATATAAATGCCAAAGTGTGTCTGTTTGTTTGTCTGTATCTTACGCTTTAATTTTTTTAACCGATTTTGATGAAATTTGGCAGGTTGTATCCCAGGGAAGTACATAGGCTACTTTTTATCTCTACGCATTTACCTACACAGTACACTTTTTAAAGGTACTTGACCTTTAAGAAGCAGGTTAAGGTATACAAATTATAAGATGTGATAATTAACCATTCCTATTACCATGTAAAGGATTACTTAAATGACAAGGAAGCTTGGCAATGATTTGATCTAATAGCTCTGATAATTGCTTTATTAACATGATTATTTGTGAAATGGTGATAATGAAAAACAAAACCTCTTCTCAGCCCAGGGCGCATTTGGAACTTTCGTAGCTTCACTTTTAAGATACCGTTACTGATTATCACCATTATATTTTATAAATAACTGGACGTCAATAAGTGTAGTATACCTACCTAAATTGAATAAACATTATTTGACTTTGATTAACCACGGTATCCTAAAACTAACGATACGAGGGTTTGAAATTCGCCCTGATCTGACACACTCATTAATAATTACTATGTACCCGGGTGGATGGTTGTAACGCATCGCTTGCGGTCCCGGCAGGCGTCCCGGGCGCCCCGGGCGGGTCGTCGGGCTCCGGGGGCTCGGGCCCCGTGTCCATCTCGTCGCGCGGCCGCGTGCGCAAGCTCACCGCCAAGGCGCGCGGCCTGCTGCGCCACTGAGCCGCGGTGTTGCCGCGGCCGCTGCGCTCGCGCGACTGACCCGTGACCGGCGAGCCGGACGCGCGATGTGGGCCCCCCCACCCCTCGCCCGAGTGCAGACTGTATAGTGTATAGTGTATAGTGTGTACATACCCGCTGTATATTGTAGTCGTGTCGTACTTACGCCGTGCGCGCACTGATCTGTATATATTATGTATAGTGTCACTACCGCTAACTATGCGATATACTCTGGTTTTTAATTGCGTGGAATCCTGACATCTGTGTCACAAACGTAAATACAATGAACATTTCAAAAATTCATTGAATGGTTCACAATCCGTCGACAGTCTACATTTTCGCGAGTTAGATTACAATCTGACGGTTTGTGCAGTGTTACGGTGACATATATAATGGTGTGTGCGAGTCAGTTTGTGTGTAATGTGAGTGAGGCGGCTGTACAGTATCCGCGTACACTGACTATCTAGCCAGTTTATTATTACTACACGATGCCCGCGACTTCGGCCGCGTTCAATTACAGGCACGGATATAAGTAATAGACATATTACACTGCACTTTTCACACGGACCCTTACACTTGAATCAGTATATTGTAATAAGATTTAGGGAGTAAGGATTCCTAATTTGGCCCTTATTGCTGTGTAATAAGCGACGCTCTAACTAAAAGCCACGCCCTGTGACAAGTGCAGTGTAATAGGCCTATAATTCATGCCGAATTTCGTCAAAATCTGTTAACCAGATGTTCCGACGAAAAGCAGCAGACGGACGGACACTCGCATTTATAATATTATACATAGTGCTCAATTAGGAAATTACATGATTTTATTACAATAATTTGCCGTGAAATAATTTAAATTGGCTCAGCAAATGCACTGGCGTTATAATGGTGTATTCCGAGTCAGAATACGTTTCTGACTTAATCGAAAACATGTCAATTTACTACTTAATTTTAAGATAAAACATGATATTTTGAAAGACAACGCTGACTAATTACATGTTATTATTGTTCAAATATCAAGTTGTTGTGTATTGTGTCGACATCTAAACTATTGATCTCCCCTTCATTGGAACTTATCATTTTATAATTTAATTAGGTAGAATTGGGTATTTGACTACTAGTGAAATAAATTATTATTTAGTGATTATTAAATAAAGGATCTCCCAAAAGTCGTAATATCCACGTTTCCTGCTACTTTTATTTTGAATAACCATTTTAAACTATCGATGAATGTAAAAAAAAGTGCGTCGAACTTTGATGACGTCACAACTACAGAATCCATACTGAGCACGCGTTTTGATGTTTGAAGAAAAAAAAGTTGCTGATTTGACTAGTTGTCAAATACCCAATTACGTAAGTTATAATGTACTTTATGTTATCGTAATAAGGTTTAATTTGTCGTGTACATAAGCGGCCGCAGTACAGGAGCGCTCCACTCCAAGTCGAACCGAGCCGATGTGAACGCGCCATTACACGCTCGGAGGCGATTGCGATCGCTCGCTGTACTGTAGCAATCATTGTGACGCAATAACACCTCCCGTTCTGTATCTCTGCGAGGTTACTGGAGTTAATGATAAATATAATATAAATAAATAGATATTGGTGCCGATTCTGTAATGTAACATCTCTAAACTAAACTAAAATGGCAGCTTTAAATCTAGTTCTGTCCCTCTCCGTAGGGAGTATTATGAAAGGGTTAGCAATATTTATAATGCTCTAATTTTAGTTTAGTTTAGAGATGTGCACTACAGAGTCAGCCCCACTGTGTACAGAGTACAGTATGTGTTCAGCGTCGCTCGCGGTGTGACGTGTTGTGATGTGTTGTAGATACGATCCCGCGTGCGACAAATATGGATATAAACGGAATAAAGTGAATATTTTGTGAACAGTTGTCGTTTCCTTGCGCTTCCCTCTTCCTAATAATACTGTGTTCTGTTTTTATACGACTGCCTGAAAAAAGAAGTATATTGTTTTCAGAGTTCATGTATGTATGTATGTGAGTTTGTATATTACACCATAACTTCTATACGCCTGAACCGATTTTGATAAATGAGGTATTGTTAGAATCCCTAGCTTATTCCGGGTGGCATAGGCTAGTATTTTTTTTTTTTAAATTGATGGGGTGACCATGGTCCGGCATTAAAGACTTAAGTTGAAAAAAAATATCGAAAATAAGATTAACTATACAATCATCATCTAGAAAATGATGAGTAGATTCCAAAAATATATAACACTATAGTTCAATATCCAGTGATTCACAAAAAAAAAATATCATTTAATAAAAAATGTGAATAAGATTCCACATTCTATATATTATGCAAATCGCTTCTTATGGAGGTAAACTCCAAAAATAATATGGCAGGGCAGTCGTATTTATTAATTCGCGTTTGTCGCTCGCCATGTCGCAATGTTGCCGGCTCACTCGATAATAATATTAGGCAGCGGCGTGCAGTTCATAGAGGCGTAAAAGCACTGCTTACCCAAATGGGCTCATTTTTCATCGAAACAGCAAGTAAATAGGTATTCTGACTAACGATTGCCTACCTTAGCCTCAAAACCTGTGCACGCCACTGATGTTAGCACATTGTTTAGGCACACAACGGGGCAAATGAAACACTAACTTTAGCACTTAGTGGGTTCAATCTGTGTGCTTAGCGCACTATGAGATTATCTCGCGACCAGAGAGAGAGATGTTGTCGTTGTCGGCAATTTTTTTTTTTTTTCATTTACCCAACATGCACAAATTGAACATTGTGAAGAACTTCACTGTTTGAATTGAGATTGAGTACGTTCGAATAAAAACGAGTCCATACTAATATTATAAATGGCTAAATAAAGTGTGCCTGTCTGTCTGCTACGCTTTCACGGCCCATCTGTTCAACCAATTTTGATGAAATTTGGTACAAGGATAGGTTGTATCCCGGGGATACATAGACTACTTTTTATCCCGGAAAATTAAGGAGTTCGGGAACCGAAAACCTCAATCCACGTGAATGAAGTCATCCAGTCCATGGATATATAGTACAAATTGTATTGAAAGTAAATACGATTATTCGTTCAGGCTCCAGGTGGACGGTGACACTTGACAGTTGTCCGGGGAACAACTTTGGTAATGAATACTAATTACCTAGTGAAGGTTTGCTTGTTCGTAAGTTTATGTAAAGTATAAGTTTATGGTAAATATCTGAAAATTATCTGCTGTTGGGAGAAAAATATCCACTATCATAATATCCTGATTCCTGGCAGAGTAATTAGGAAAACTTATCCGGCTATTTCAAGTATTCTGGCCCAGTGGAAGCTAATGTATACTACCAATCCTATTGAGAGACTGCATAGACTGATCAGAAGATAGATATAAATAAATACCATAATTAGGTTTACGTAAGTAGGACTGCGCATTTCTATTCAGGTACGAATTTATCGTACGTTATCGGGAATACGGGAGTGTTTTAGCCCTTTTCTTTACCCATCTACAAGTTAGCCTTGCATTGATTGAAATCTCACTCGATGGTAAGTGATGACGCAGGGTATGACCTTCATACGCAATCGATTTGTACACGGCATCGTATCGGAACGCCAAGGGTCTCACCACATCAGTCGATGTGGAAATAAGAAAAGCTTAGCACGTCTTGGCCGGCAGAGCAACCGTCGAGTTTCTTGCTGGTTCTTTTCAGTAGGAATGGCATTCCGAAGCAGTGGTAGATTTCACTAACAGCAGCCTCTGAGCTAAGACGGACGGACGGACGGATATAGCGAAACTGCAAGGGTTCCTCGTTGACTAGGGAACCTTAAAAAGCTTGCAATATGAAAATAACGATGTGAAAATTGAGATCGATACAAGCTCGCATCAATGTCCTTAAAATTGTACTGGAAAATAGTACCGCCCATCGTGACTATTTTCTTAGTGGGTGATCTTACAAGATTTTTAACTTACATTCTAAATAAACTAAATTTAAACAACTGAATCTGAACTGAACTATAAACAAATACAATTTTAAATACCTTGGTGATAAATGCACAAATGTACAATAATATAAAATGAACTCTATTCTAAATTAATGATAGGGGTAGGGGTTTTTCGGCGGGTAGTTATGAAATAAGAAGTATGTTTTTTGTGCATCTCTATTAAAATAATTGAATTAAAATAATTTAATGATTTATGTTCAGTGTATTATGCACCAATAAAATCATACCTGTCAACAGTATCTCCTAAAGGTAAATCCATAATAAACACAAGTCGAAATCCATAGTAAATTTAATAAAAAAACTAATTACTATTACACAATGGAATCACTCAAGAAGACTGTGGACTTGTCACACAACGTTCACAAAACAATCGCTGAATTCAAATAAAACTTGCAGTCTGCTATTCCAGCAGCCAGTCCCACATGTAACATTGCCGTACAATTTAGCTCCTTTCGGAATTTTGTGCTATCTGCACTAAAGAGTCTCCAGGGGCAGGTGGAACTTCTCAACCAACAGATGGATGGACAAGAAACCAGAAGCCGTAGGAAGATTCTCCTGATACATGGTGTCCCAGAGGCCGCAAAGGAGGCTTACTGTTGCTACTGCTGAGTGCTGCGGCTATCAGAATTTAATGAAATTTAAATCCCGTGAACCATATTATAATATTTTAAATAACATTTGTGAGAAAACAAGAAACCTAGGTAGTTGTTCACTAGAAAATAATTTCTCATGCCTCGTACTGGTTCCGAGATAGATTTTAGGCGGAATGATAACGAGAATTGATAAGCACGACGAGCACTCCCTGTTAATTCAGAAAGGATTCTATGAGGATGATGAATTCTTATCTGATATCAAACTAGGTAGTTCGGGCTTCATCTGCGCGAAATACTTAGTTTGACATTTTAATTGTACTTATAAAAAAATAATTCAATGAAATCTGATATTTGAATGCTGTAATTAATACTCAATAAGTACTTAAAAACACGATGAAAGCGTTTCGGTGAAAGTCGTCGAATGTTAATAGAACAAGGAAAATAGGTAAAATATCAATTTTTATTTATTGTCTTCGTCTCCGACACTACTAAACCAATCGGCACGGGTCAGCTGCATAAATAAATGTTTAGTCAGCAGTCTTCGAAAGCGTCTCGCTCAAAGCCATCATGCAACTGGAACAAGGAAGATCAGATTCATCAAAAAAATAAAAATATAACAGGAGCTAATTTCAAGAAAAAACAATTCAGTAGTCATTATAAATGAGTCTTCCTCCAAAACTATCAAATTGAAATACCTAAATGGTTCAAAAGTATAAAAACGAATACGATGAATATGCAACAAGCGAATAATAAATTGTAAAATTCTAATAAATAATGAGATATCACTGACCAATATAACGTGTAACTCGATTAACGCAAAATACTCAGAGAAAACGGTAAAGTTAAGTTTGTAAACGTGGTGACATATTCTAACCGTTAGGTTAGGGCGAGTAAGGTTAGGGCGAGTAAGGTTAGGGCGAGTAAGGTTAGGGCGAGTAAGGTTAGGGCGAGTAAGGTTAGGGCGAGTAAGGTTAGGGCGAGTAAGGTTAGGGCGAGTAAGGTTAGGGCGAGTAAGGTTAGGGCGAGTAAGGTTAGGGCGAGTAAGGTTAGGGCGAGTAAGGTTAGGGCGAGTAAGGTTAGGGCGAGTAAGGTTAGGGCGAGTAAGGTTAGGGCGAGTAAGGTTGTAGGTCTCGGCGAGGCGCGTCGAACGGCGTAATAAAAAGTGTAGGTCGTCGATCTTATTACGGCAGCGTTCGCCGTTGAAGTTTGAAAATTTTTGAATTTCACGGTTTTTCGATCGCTGCACCTCCAACTTTGCACCGATTTTCACGCACTTTTCACCATTTTGTGGGGCTCACTGAGGCGCAACTTTTGACATGTCACACTTGTAAATTGGTTTCGAAAAACCCACTTTTTTGAATTTTTTAAACTTTAAAATTTCACGGAGCGACACTTAAACACTTGTTACGCGTGCGTTACCGACTGCGGGCGACGGCGGAGGCCGGGCGAGTTAGGTTAGGGCGAGTTAGGTTAGGGCGAGTTAGGTTAGGGCGAGTTAGGTTAGGGCGAGTTAGGTTAGGGCGAGTTAGGTTAGGTTAGGTTAGGTTAGGTTAGGTTTTTTTTTTTTTTTTTTTTATAAATGAATTTACACTCCACAGACTCGTGGTCCGTGCCTTTTTTTATTTTGTTTTAGTTTATTATATTTTATTCCATGAAAACGAATGATTTACATACAACTCACATTAATCAAACAGCATTGTTATGTGTATAATTATATATTTGTAATATATATAAGTAACTACTATTATTTATCTATATATATTTTTTCTTTTTTTTTTTTAATTTGAAGTTTCAAAACTTGGGTGGTTCGCAGTCCGATCTTCGTGCTCCCTCCTTGCCGTGCCGCTGACGTGCCATTTTCTCGTCCCTCTCCACTTGGCGCATGTGGCGTTTTTCCTCTTGGCGCTCTCTCTGCTGTTCTAATCGGGCATCTCGTTCAGCCACCTGACGAGCCTTCCTTTCTTCGGCTTCGCGCATTTCTCGTTGCCTGCTTTCTCTATGTTCTCTTATGGCCGCTTGCTGCTTGTCGAACATTTCCTTCCTAAACAGACGGTCTTTTTCTCTTTCTTCTCGACGCAGCCGCTCTTCCTCAAGGCGTTCCGCACGTCTTTCTTTCTCACGCTGTTCCCTCTCTTCACGCCTTTGGGTCTCGTATCTATTTTGTCTCTCGACATTTTGCTGGTGGTGACGCTCGCGTTGGAGGAAGTCACGAGATCGGTGGTAACTTTGCTCCCCACCCATTCCTTGTAACAAAACAAAACATATTTTTAATTTTTTTTTTTTTCCTCGGAAGCTAAGTTATTCAATTTTGATGGTAGTAAATTTTTTTTTTTTCCCGTTTTTTACAATTATATTTAATATTACAATACTACACTACAATACAAATAATTCACATTTTATCCTAAGCTACTATTTAATAATTTTTTCGCCACTGCTGCATTCCCGTCACGAATGGCCATCTTTATATTGTGGTCCCTAATCTCTATCGGTTTTGCTTTTTCCGCGTTCAGGACGAACTCCGCGATCGCGTCCGTGTTGTCGTCGGTGTAGTACGTGCAGCGGGTGGTATGCCGTGTCACGGCGACGATCGCATGTGGGACTTCGTCATGGATGGTGCTCTTTCCCAGCACAGTACGCACGATCACCACTGCCTCAAAGGTCAATCCCTGGGCTTCATGTATTGTGTGTACACGTGATCCGGAGCCCGTCCCATACCCTTGCGCCTTTAGTAGTGCCTTTTCCTTTTGGGTATGGGTCAGATACAGGGTGTTGTTTGTGTCCTTAGGGATTTCCGCACCAGTGTACCTCTTTAGCTCCAGGGATCGAATCTGGCATTTGGATGCGTACATGCCGTCGTACACTTTTCGGAGGGCATATGCAACATCCATTGGGTTCCTGTGCGTGCAACGATGCTCCTCACGGTCTTTTATGACTACGCTGTGGTCGGAATAGAAAAGCTTGAAAGCGCTATTGCGGTCGATGAAGGGCACCTGGTTGGTATCTCCGATCAAAAGGGTTTCGCTAGAGCCTGCCAGCATGGTGGCCATGATAATCGCTCCGAAATGGTTTATGGAGGCCTCGTCTATGATTAGACGGCTGCATTTTCCCTTAACAGGATCCCCAAAACCATTTACCAGAACTGAGGCCATGGTGCGGACTTTAGTTCTAGCGCACCTACCAAGCTGTGGCTGTAGTTTTTCCCTCAGATCGTGCACTGCCTCCGTGGTAGCTGATATTACCACGTCACGGCTCTTGTCGAAGTTCCTGACTATGTATGTTGTTTTGCCACAGCCGGGAACCCCGTTGACCCAGTGGAATTTGGGTATTTCCCACAGTCCCAAGAGCTCGTTTTCCTTGCCCGCAATGGCGCTTGCTTTTTCTAGGATTTTAGCGCCCAGCATCACCCTTGTGCACTTGGCTATCACCACTATCGGATCCGATGTCGGCGTTCTGAATCTTGGCTTCTTGTCATCCGTTGACGCCTCCCTGTCCAGATCGACAAAACCGGATGTTCCGTTGTAAGCGGCCATATGTCCCTCTACTCCCGCATCCCCGTGGATGACTAGGGACTTTTCGTTGTCGTATATGGCCGCTTCCGCTTCCTTGAGTCTCACCATTAGGAGGCCCATGTTTTTGTGTCGGTAGGACTCTAAGATGGCTACACACGTCCTCCGACTGACCTCTAGATCTGCTTTGGTGAGCGCTCTGAATTCCAGGAAAGCATTGGTTATGTGATCTATGGGATTCTGTGGTGTTTTCAGGCAGGGTGCTTCAACCTGGCCTTTGTCTGCCCTCGTACGGGCCTCTGTAGGTTGTGCCTGAGGTCTTGGACTGGGTGTGAAGAAAGCTTCGATTGCATTTCCCGCCTTTTCCGTGAGTGATGCTGCCAGTGTCTTAGTTGTCTTCCCAGAGAGGCTTTTCATTGCCGTGCCGAAGGTATTAACGGCCTTTGTGAAGGCTCTCTTTGTTGTTGTGAGGCCTGCTAGGGATGCGGAGGCCGAGCTCGACTGAGCTTCCCGTCTCTTTAGCTGCCGTCTCCTTGCTCCACTCAGCTCTGGGGCTGTCATGGTGTTTCGTGGGTTGTTCTCCTGATCTGGTGTTGTGTCAGGTTTGGGCCTCAGGGGTTTCAGGAAACTGAGATCTTCTCCCCTGTCCTCATAGATTACTACTTCGTGATTCTTTGACGCTTCTATGCAACCGAAGTAGTCCTCTATTATGCCTTTTTCATAGCCCACCACCATGGCGTCCACGCTTAAGGTCTTTGGAGCGGACGTGCCCGTGGTGCAGAGATGTATTAGCGCAGAGCTTGCCTGAGCGAATGGGGTTTGGTCGAGGTCCCAATCGAATAGTGCGACAACTTTGTTCTTTGTTCGCACCATCCTGCAGCGCTGCTGAGCTACTGCAGTCTCAGGCAAGGCGTCGTAAACTCTGCGTCTCAGGGTGTTCCTTGACGTGCTTCCGTTTATGAGCGCCGCAAGGCCTGGCGAAATTGTCACCCAGCCCGAGGCCCCCGCTAAACAGAAGCTTATGCCCAATTTCTCTGCATTGTCATCCATGAACAGGGCCACTCCGCGGATTCTTATACCCGGTTCCCCATTTTCACCCAGCTGGAGGAACTGCCTGTTTGACAGTGCCTGCACGGTTGGTTGGTGGGGAGGTGGTGGGTCGGGTTGATCCACTGTTCGGGTGGTCCCGCTCTGGCCTGAGCTGATTGGAGGAAGGGAGCTGTTCCTTTTGGCAGCTATTCGAAAGATGGTCTCTATATATGACAGGAAAGCTGTCCTCTTGTTGGAGTTCGCAATTATGACGTGCAGTTCTTCCATTCTTATATCATGGTCGATCTTATGTTCGATATCCGCCCGTAGCGAGGAAAATCGCGGGCAGTCAACTATTATATGTACTGACGTTTCCGATGTTTTTAAGTCGCACTCACAAACTGGGCTATCCTTGAGCTTGAAGCGGTGTAGGTACTCCGATAGTCCTCCATGGCCTGTGAAAGCCTGACACAGCACTGGCGTCATGTCCATTCTTCTTATCGTACTGTAGGCTTTGCCCACGTCCGGGAAGAAGATTTTTGTGACGCGGCCCGTTTGGGAGGTGCTGTATCGGTCTTGCCATTTCCTTATGGATTCTTCTCGGAGTTTTCTTTTGACGTATGAAAGAGGGATTTTTTCATATGACAGGGCTGTGTCAGCCTTTTGTGCGGCCCCTTTTGCCAGTTCGTCCGCCCGCTCATTTCCGGGAGTCCCAACGTGCGCTCTGATCCAGAAGAGCCTCACCTTCCTTCCTGCTGCATTCACTTCCTCCAGGTCTTCCCTCACTGCCTTGACCAGGGGGTGGCTTAGTTTTGGATTCTCCAGCAGTTCCAGTGATGATCGAGAATCGCTCATCACGTTGACTACCGGGTGGTTGCTTTGTTTAGCCAGTTGTATAGCCCTGTGCAGCGCATAGAGTTCCGCCTGGAAGACCGTGCACGCGGGGTCTAACTTGAAGGCTGAGTAGCTGGACTCGTTCCCGTCCTCCCACCATGTTAATGCTGCACCGACTTTGCCTTCGATTTTGCTACCGTCGGTGTAGATCTGTGGGCCGGTGATTTGGTGGATTTCGATTGTTTCCGGGTCCAGCTTCTCAAGGAGCTCATACTGTGTTGACTTGAGCATTGATGGGTGTGATTGTTCAAGGTAGTGTACCCATCGCTCTAGCTCCCTGCCTGGTGGTAAGTAGTCCCGGGATATGCCTTTCTTGGCAAGGTATAGGTGTGCGGCTTCCTGGATTCTCAGGTCAAGCGGGAGTATTCCCGAGAGGACGAGTGCCGAGGTGAGCGAGACCGTGCGATACGCCTTGCAGATCTTCTGTGCGTATCCCCTTTGTATTGTATCTAACAGGCTTCTTATCATTTGGAGCTCTGTTGCGGGGTACCATGCACTGGAAGCGTATAGCACAATGGGCTCGATCACCGCGACATAGATGGTTCTGATAATTTCCCTGTTTAGGCCCCATGTGACTTTGGCTGCGCACGCTAGTTGTTTGTATATATCCGCTGTCTTTCTACATATGGCGGTAGCGTGCGCTTTAAAGTTTAGGTTTTTATCTATAATGAGGCCTAGAAGCTTTAGCTCGTCTACAAGGTGGAGTTCGCTGTGGGACATGCACAGTTTTGGGAGTTCGTACTTCAGCTTCTTCGTAATAATCATCGCATTGGTCTTGTGCGCGGCGAAATTAAGCTTATTACGATTCCCCCAGTCCACTATGCCCGCCAAGGTGGAGTTAGCGGTTTCTTCCAGCTTTTCCATCTTGTGTCCTGAGAAAATCAGAACCACGTCATCTGCAAACGCCTGGCAGTATACCCCACTGTCTGTCAGTTGGTTTAGCAGTGGGTCGAGGATCAGGTTCCAGAAGGTTGGTCCTCCAATGGATCCTTGGACGCATCCCTTCGATGTTTCCCTTTCGTATACCGCCCTGGCGTAATTGACCTTTACCTTACGGTCTTTAAGGTATGAGCACACCATTCTGTAGATGTTAGTTGGGCATTTCCTGTTGATGAGCTGTTTTTTAATGGCGGGCCACCACGCATTATCGAAAGCCCCCTCTATGTCCAGTGAGATCATAAGTACGATCTTCTTATCTCTTACTTCTGATCGTATATGCCTCAACAAGTCATAGAGGGCGTCCTCGGTTCCACGCTGCGGCATGAAGCCATACTGGGCTTTATTCAGAGTTGGAAGTATTCTCCACTGTAAACGGTTTACCATCATTTTCTCCACTATCTTTCCGAAGATTGAGAGCAAACCTATTGGGCGATAGGACTTTGGGTGTGTGTAGTCATCTTTTCCGGGTTTCCGTAAGATGACCACATGGGCCACTTTCCATTGCTTGGGGAAGTATGGCAGCGATAAACACTTGTTTGCAATTGCCATGAATTCATCCCTTCCGCAATGGATGGCTTTTTCACATATATCAGAGGTTAACCCGTCCGGCCCCGGGGCTTTTTTGGGGTTCATGGTGCGCAGCACTGCGTTTAGCTCCGCTGTGGTGAATGGCGGGTCATCCTCTGACAACGGTATTTCCTTATAGTTGTATCCCTCCGTCTCGCGCCTTATTCTTCTGTGGTATGAGGTGTCTGATTGTGGGGAGTCGTCCGGGTAAAAACTATTTGCCAGGAGTTCGGCAGATTCCTCCGGTCCCAGCGTTTCACCCATTGTGTTTCTAAGCAGGGTATCGTCTTGTCGCTTAGCGGTCTTCCTTATGACTCTATACACCCCATCCCACATACTCTCTTTTTCTTGAGTAGAGCAGAACTCCTTCCAACTCTTGGTCTGGGCTTCGTTGGCCATATCTGTGTAGTTGGCTTTGGCGGATAAGTATTCGTCAATTACCCACTGACGACGCCCAGGGGCCGCATTCCTTATTCTTCTTTTCCTCCTCAACGCTTCCGCTTTCGCCTCGTCTAGCTCTTTTGACCACCATGGCGGTATGGGGCTTCCTTTCCAAGATCCTATGGCTGGGATTGCGCTGTCACATGCTTCCTGAACAGTCCTTACATAAGTTGTTATTGTTTCCTCCAACCCTATCGGGGAATGTACTTTCCGGATGTTTTCGGGTGTTATCTGAGCCTCTGTTAGAGCCGTCCTGAGGTGTTTCGCGAAGTCTGACCAGCGTGCCTTTTTTGTGTTGTATCTGCGCGTTGAGATTGGCTTGAGTGGTTCAAGTGCCGATTCCAACTGCACAGAGAAGGTTATCGCGTTGTGGTCTGATGTTAGAATGCTTCGGTCAACTCTCCAGTTTTCGACCTTGCCTAACAGACTTTCACTACACGAGGTTACGTCAACTATGCTAGTGCACAGTTGGCCCCCTCTGTTTGTCTCGAAAGTGGGCGTATTTCCCATGTTAAGGATGTGGAGGTTCATGCTGTTCAGGAATGCGGTGTACGCTTCTCCTCTGGGGTTCTCGGAATCGCTCCCCCACCAATGGCTCCAGGCGTTTACATCGCCCGCCACTATGAGGTTCTTGGTGTTAAGTTTTTGGCACTCTGTTTGTGTGCGTTCCAAGTACGGCTCAATGTCTTGGTCTCCCTCATAGTAGACGGATATCATACCTATCTTCTGCTTCCCTGCTACCAGTGTGACGGCTGCCTCCGTTTCGGTGACCAGTTGAGGGTCGTGTATGACTTCCAATTGGTCGCCGAAGACAATTATTGCTGCCTTTACTGGTTTTTGACGATTCAGAGTGCACTGGATGACTTTCGTGCCGGGGTGTTGTTTAAGCACTCCTGTCCTTCCCACGTATGGTTCCTGGACTAGGGCTACTGATATTCCCCTCCTCTGGGCCGCTTCCAGCAGTTCTGCGGTGACAAGTTTCGATCGCTGTAAGTTTGCCTGGATAACCCTTAGTTGCTTGCTTTGTGCTTTGTTGCCTGTGCTTCTTTCCACTGAGGCGCCCTCAGCAAAGATATGCGACCCTTGATCTTGCTATGGCGTCCCATTTTTGCCACACCGGGCAGTCTTCGCTAAAGGCGTTGTGATGGCGGTTGGTTGTTGTATCCGCTCTACAGCAGTTTTTGCAGAGTGGAGAAGTCCCCCCCTGTTTTGCTGGGCAGTCCTCCCATTTGTGGGCCTCCCCGCAGTGACTACAGAGGCAATTCTCCTCTTTGCATACCACTCTGGTGTGTCCGAAGCTCAGACATTTTGTGCACTGTACCAGCGGGGTTTGATCCACGATTGGTCTCCTCTGCAGACCAATGTAGATGCTCCCCGCTTCTGTCAACGTCTTATGGACTGCCGGCGACAGTTCCAGGACTGGGTGACATTCCAGTGGGTTCCTGGCCCTCTTGCGGTATTTTACTTTGATTGTGATATCCTGTTTTGGGATGTTTTGCAGAAGGTGTTCATTCTGCTTTGTAATTTTTTCGACCAGTTCTGCGTCCGTGTGGTACGCAAGCACGTCTTTGATTTTTGCGAGGGGATTTTTGGCCTTTGCCTCATCGACTTTTAGATGTCCGCAATCCCTTGTGTGGTCCTTTATTAAAGCCATGTCCTCCCTGGTGTTACAGCTGAGTATGACCTTTTGGTTCCTCCCCTTCCTGACTCTGTCCACTTTGGCCCCGGATTTTTTCTTGTCTAGAGCCTCCCTGATTGCGTCGATGACGTTTTCCCCTGTTTTCCGGGGGTCCGTCGACGACACTATCAGGGTGTGGTTCGGTTTGGGGGACCGCGGCTTTTTTGCCATCTGCGCGTACGTAGGTTTTTGCGCCAGATGACCTTCTGCCATGGCAATTTCCGCGCCCAGGCTGATTATAGGGGGCGGTGTTTTTTGCCTGGCTTCTCTGATGGTACGAAGCTCAGACGAAACCGCCTCTAGGCGCTCTGTCAGGGGGTGTAGTTGGTCGGAGATGTCAACTTTCTGCTCCACTGGGGGTATATGTGAAGGCGATTGGACCAGGGTGCAACAGATGGTCTTTTCAGCTTCCCTTATTGCACCCTTTATCTCATTGAATCCTTCTTCCATTTTTAAATGTGCGTCCGTGAACTCTCCCGTGGCGTCACTCTCAGTCGGGGTGATTCTGATCGACTTTGTTCCTAACTCGAGAAGCTGGTCAGTGCCGGCTTTCACCTTGCTCATGTCTCTTCTCAGTTCGTCTATTTGCCCTGAGAGTGAAGATAACTTATGTTCTAATGCGGCAAGGTCAGTCGGCCCAGAATTCCTAGCCCTTGTGGTGTCGTCGCGGGTGCTAGGCATTTTGTGGGCCACCTCACCGATGGAGATTTCGATGTTGCTTATGGCTTTTGCCATATCTCCAATCCTGCGGTAAGGTTCTTGGGTCTCGTAGCCCAGCCAGCTTCTTATGGCCTTTGTCTCTTCCAGATTTCCCGTTATGTCGGCTCGTGCTTCGCTCAGCTGCTGGTTCAGGCTTTTTATAAGTTCAGTTGTGATCTTATTGTGGGCTCGTTCGACCCGAACCAGCTCCTGTGCGTGTCGTGCTCTTTCTTTTTCCAGATTGTGCTTATGACGGGATCTGGAATCCGAGAGCGAGAGGACCGTCTCGTATAGGGTCTGGAGGCTTTCAAGTGCGATCTGTTTGCACTCCCTTTTCATATTCCCAGCCGACTCCAGAGCGTCTTTCGCCTGGAGGAGAGCCTCGTTTGCGAGTTTTGTGGCCGCATCCATTTCGACTCCCGTTCTTCTCGAAGTGCAGAAAAGCATGCTTGGCCTACCTGCCGGCACTCTCTCGGAGATCGATGATCCCTCCGAGAGCTCACCATCGGATTCTATGGGACTAGGGGGGACCTCTTCCAGGTTCCACGAGGCCACCCTCTCGTTCGAGATGTCCATTTGTGACGGGGATTGTGTTTGTGGTAACGGCGGTGGGGACTGCTCCGGGAGATCCTC
The DNA here is from genome assembly GCA_964035005.1 of Erebia palarica. NCBI lineage: Eukaryota > Metazoa > Arthropoda > Insecta > Lepidoptera > Nymphalidae > Erebia > Erebia palarica. The sequence continues at coordinate 41,572 of OZ035994.1, read as the reverse complement.
GCTAATGGAAGATCTAGCTGAAGCGGCCCTAGTGAGGACCTTTTCCCTGAGTGATCTCGCGGGTCTGGTCGCTCTCGCCCCCAGCAGCTCCTTCTGTGTTGCCGTGCGCGAGGTCGACTTTCCCGCTTTCAGCGATTTGCTGGTCGTTTTGGATGATCCCGAAGCCGTCTCCATCGCCGTTTGTTGATTATCTGACATTCTTTATTTTTTAATACTAACTATAGTTGAATAACTTAAACTATTTAGGTTGATTAATAATAGTAGTACTAGCTAGAACTTATCTTAGATTGTTTATGTGTTGATCTTCTTTATGTCCGCACGCTGGAGCCTGATGATCTGGTCTCAGAGGATTAGGTCCGATGTTCTGGTCTCTTCTTTGTGCAGCAATTTGCAGTTCACGACAATGTATCTCGTTCCAGGGATGAAATTTTGGAAATGTGTTGGAGCCAAAAGACTCCTCTCTCCTCTGCGAGTGCAGAGATACCAAGCACGGGGGGGGTATCTCTGATAGTTCGCGAGTTATCCGCCGCGGGGGTTTTGCTCGAGGGGGTGGGGGGGGGTAAAATGATTTTTCTTAGGGGATGGAATATGGGGTCAGAAAAAGTTTCTGGACCCGAAACTATTTTTAGCCAAAACTCCTCACACAGGGTGAATTTTGAAAATGTGTTGGAGCCAAGAGTTTCCTTTTTCCCTGGCGCGTCGAATGAGCCCAAACTCAGGGGGTCTAGGTGCTATAGTTCCCGAGTTATAGGCCGCGGGGGTTTTGGCACTAAAAAGGGGGGGGGGGTGTTTTCGTGTGGAGGCTATTGGTGATACCAATTTAGGGGGGTGACAGGGGGGGTCTCGTGGGGGGACGATTTAGGGGGTCTAAGATTTAAGGGGGTTGGGGGGGGGGGGTTGGGGGGGGGTCAGAGGGTCAATGGGGACTTTGTAGGGGATGCCTGTGAATCGGTCTCTCTGCGACGAGTAGTTTGAGACCTCACACAGGGGGGGGGGAGGTGGTGGGGGTGAGGGGGGGGGGTCAATGTGAGTGGTAATTTAGGTGGAGGGGAACGGGTATGAGTAGGTCTCAAAACGACGAGTCGTTTGAGCCCTCACTCAATGTAGAGGGGGGGTGAGGCGGGGCAGGGAAAAGAGGGGGGGGGGGGGAGGGTTAGGGTATAGCAGTGGTTTGGGTTGAGGAGGGGGGTGTGGCGAGGTCTCGTCACGACGATTCGTTTGAGCCCTCGCACGGTGGGTTTGGAATGGGGGGTGGACGAGTTCCCTCGAGCTGACCTGGTATCCGGTTTCCTCAGCTTCTGATGTGGTGTTCCACGGTGGCCGCAGTCCTCGGTCCCTCAGCGGAGTCTTCAGGTGGTTCGCAGTCTCGTACCGACGTCACGCCAACACGTGTAGATTTGGGTCGATGGTAGTTTTCCACACGAAAACCGCGTGGCGACCACGTGCTTTAGGTGGATTTTCGATACCTGTAACTGGCGTTCCCGTTGGCCGATCCTTGATCTGATTTCACCTCCGTGAAGAGCTCGCCGAGTACTACCGCGTGGTGGTTTTGGCTGACCTGTAGTTGTACAGCGCTGCTCGTGGTTGCTGGCGAAAGTTGGTGGTCTGTATCTCAGGATACCGTCGCACGATGGTGTTGCAAACGATAATCCTGGTGAGTCACAACACTACAAATCACTACACAAAAAATCACGTGCGTAAACAATAAAGTTCCCAAGTTATTAATTTATTTGTGGGAGTGGTGAGTTGTATGTCTTGCCACTAGACTATAACTGGGTTAGGTTAGGTTAGGTTAGGTTAGGTTAGGTTAGGTTAGGTTAGGTTAGGTTAGGTTAGGTTAGGTTAGGTTAGGTTAGGTTAGGTTGGGGTGTTGGGCCAGGTAACCTCCTAGTGTGCTCGGGCACTGCTAGTCCCTTTGGATACGTCCGGAGGGAAGGGCAGTGCTTGGGCCGGTGCACCCCGGTAACATGGTTAGCAATTTCTCGTTATGGGATATTGTTAGCCATGGCTAATAACCTGGCAAGGGGGGAGGGGGTGGTTCTCCGCGTGTCCCTCAGATCAGCTGAGGGCACAGTGGAGGAACCCAGGGGGGAGGGGGGGCGAAGACGCCCAAGGGAGCGGGGGAACGCTCAAGGGGGGGGGAGCGGGGGAAACGCTCAGGGGGGAGGGAGCGGGGGAAACGCTCAGGTGGAGGGAGGACCCTCTGGAGGGGAGGGAGTCCTCGGGCGAGCTCGGTGTGCACTCACCCTGCCTCCGAGCGGGCTGCGCGGGAATTAGTCTCACGCAGTCCTCGCCACCAACTCGGAACCCCTTAGGAGTGTCGGACGTGGTCATGTCTCATGACCGACACTGGGACCGAGGGTCTTGGCTTGGTCGCCTGGACCGCGAGGAACAAACCTCTATAAAAAATGATCCAAATCCTAAGTTTTGGTGCGCGGCGAGAGGATGAATGGCTGATGGATTCGCTCTAACCTCAGAGGGCTTCAGTCTTTAGCGCACCCCCGTCCGGGTACCGGCCGACCCCCAGGACGTAGTAGGCTTATCCGGGTGCAGGGGGCACCACTCGGATGGACCGTTTTTCCCCCATACTCGTGGGATTCATATGGAAAATTCAAATTTAACCCAAAAAACGGTGGAGGAGACGAGGAGCGAGGAGGGAGTGGGAACCTCAGGGAGGTTCTGGAAGGAGAACGGAGGAGGTATGGAGGCAGCGGAGATGTCGGCGGAGTCCGACTGCAGCCTCATATCGGTCGACAGCAGGCCCAGGTCGGGGTCTGCGTCGTCGACGGAGCTGCAGTTGAGGAGTATGCCGGGGGTGAAACGACCTCGCCTCAGCGAGGGAGACGACGTCTCCTCCGATGAGGGGAGGCCAGGGTCACCAGCCGTTAGAGGGCGAGGGCGTCCGCCCACGCATGGGCGTTACGTTGGCCTGGGCAAAGCTCGGGAGACTCTTGCCCTGGAGAAGAGGGCCGAGGCGAGAGCCCAGGCCAGGGAGCAGGCGGAGACGGCTCTCCTGAAGGAGGCCGCCGTGGCGCGCTTCAGGCGCGAAACGCGCGTGCCGGTGACGCGGGTGGACGAACAGACCGCCGCCCGTCTTCAGGAGAACGTCATGGAGGACTTGGACCTCATTGCGAAGGTAGCCACCAAGTCCTCCAACTTGAAGGGGACATTTGTGCGCGACCTCAAGGACGCAGCGGCCTCTATTAAAGAGGCCGTTGCTGTTCTGGCGTCGCGCACAATCTCGGATGAGACCCGTCAGCTGCAGGCGGACAATGCCCGCCTGCAGGCCGAAATGGCCAGCCTCCGCAGGGAGATGGCCCTCATGAAGGAGGAGATGGAGAGGGCGCGGAGGCAGGCTTCCGCCCCTACTCCCCCGGGCAGGACCGAGGAGGCGCCCTCTGGGTCGCGGCCTCCTCCCCGCAAGGACGGGGGCAGTGGTGGACGTCCAGGGCCCACCCCTGCTGCTGCCGCTGCGCCCTCCGTGGAGGAGATCTGTCGCACAGTAATGATGCAGGTCGGCGGTATGTTGAACGCCCGCCTCGCCGCATTCGAGGACAGACTCCTCCCGGAGCGGAACACGAGGCCGCCTCTGGCCTCAGATAGGCGGAAAAACGGGCCCACGTATGCGGACGCGACGGCGAGGCCTGCTCCGGGACCCTCCGGAGCGACGGGAGCGAGGGCACCCCCGCCGAGAGCGGCGCCGGCCCATAGCCCGCCTAGTGGCACGCCCCCTGGCCCAGCCCCAGCGGGGCCGGCACCGAGGCCACGGACTCGGCCGGAGAAGGAGGCCCCGCCTCCTTCTTCTTCTTCCCCACCTTCCGATACGAGGGAGGCCAGGAAGACGAAGAAGAAGAGGAAGAAGACGAAAAGGAAGGGAGGGAAGGGCGGCCAGATGCCTGGCCCTCAAGAACGGCGGCCACAGCAGTCGCAGCAGCCGTCGTCGGAGTGGACGAGGGTCGGTCCTGGCGGGCGTCCAGAGGCGAAGGGTCGCGCCCGCAAGCCCCGGAAGCTTCGCATTCCTCAGTCGTCGGCGGTGGTCTTGACGCTGCTGCCGGCGGCAGAGGAAATGGGCGCGACCTATGAAAAGGTCATTGCCGCCGCGAAGGCAAAAATCAATGCGGCGGACCTGGGCGCCCAGGGCGTCCGGTTCCGGAGAGCGGCAACGGGGGGCCGCATATTCGAGTTCCCCGGTGCCGGAGCCTCCAGCTCGGAGAAGGCGGACTCCCTGGCCACCAAGCTGCGGGAGGTCCTGGGCGACGAGGTCGTCCGAGTCACCCGCCCCGTAAAGTCGGTTGACTTGCGGGTGTCGGGCTTGGACGACTCCGTCACCAGCGCGGAGGTGGCGGCGGTGATCGCCAGGGCCGGGGAATGCCCCGCGGAGCAAGTGAAGGCCGGTGCGGTGGGGGTGAGGCGCGACGGGCTGGGCGCAGTGCTGGTGCGCTGCCCCGTCGCGGCCGCCAAAAAGATCGCGGCAGGAGGGCGCCTAACGGTGGGGTGGGTGTCCGCCCGGGTCGAGTTGTTGGACGACCGCCCCCTGATGTGCTTCAGGTGCCTAGCACCTGGGCACGTGGGCGCCCAATGCGCGCAGGGGGTCGACCGCAGCGGACTGTGCTACCGCTGCGGCCAACCAGGCCACAAGGCCCGCGGCTGCACCGCGGCGCTTCGTTGTGCCGCCTGCGCGGCGGCCGGGCGGCCGTCAGAGCACCGGGCGGGTGGCAGGGCCTGCGTGGCCCCGCCTAAGGGGAAGAAGGGAGGAGGGAGCGGCGACAGGCCCTCCCCCGCATCCCAGCAAGCGGAGGCGCCGCGAGGGGCAGAGGAGGAGGTTCCAATGGCTACGGACCAGTAATGGACCTGAACCTCCTCCAGGCGAACATCAACCACTGCGCCAGAGCTCAGGACCTCTTGTTCCAGAGCATGGCGGAGTGGTCGATCCACGTGGCCGTGGTCGCCGAGCCCTACCGCGTCCCATCTGGGGACGATTGGGTGGGAGACAGGGACGGCGTGGTGGCGATGAGGTCCCGTCCCGTGGTGGGTTCTCCGGCCTTCGTAGACGTAGTCCGAGGTCGGGGATATGTCTCGGCCGTGGTGGGTGACATCCTGGTCGTCGGGGTGTACTTCTCGCCGAATCGGAGTCTCGCCGATTTCGAACAGTTTCTGGACGAAGTCGGCGTTCTGATCGGCAGGAGTCGCTGCGGCCGCGTGCTCGTCGCTGGAGACCTCAACGCTAAATCTGTGGCGTGGGGGTGTCCAGCGACGGACCCTCGGGGGCAGGAGCTGGTGGAGTGGGCGACGGCGACCGGCCTCACGGTCCTCAACCGAGGGTCGGTCCACACCTGCGTGCGGCGGCAGGGCGGCTCCGTCGTGGACGTCACCTTCGCCGATCCCGCCCTGGCGCGTCGCGTCCGGGGCTGGAGGGTGATGGAGGACGTGGAGACACTGGCGGACCACCGCTACATCAGGTTCGCCGTCTCCGCGAGCGCGGCCTTCGCGAGTGTTGCGACTCGGCCCTCGCCTCCCGGTCCTCGTTGGTCTCTGAAACGTTTGGACCGGGACTTCCTGGTCGAGGCTGCCCTTGTCGAGGCCTGGTTCTCTGCGCCTCGAGAGGGCGGTCTGGGCGGTGTGGAAGCCGAAGCGGCGCGTCTTGGCGAGGCCATGACGAGCGTCTGCGACGGGGCGATGCCGAGGGTGCACTCCATCCCCTCGAGGCGAGCGGTGTATTGGTGGTCCGACGAGCTCACGCTGCTGCGCAGATCCTGCGTGGCGGCGAGACGCCAATACACCCGCTGCCGCCGGCGGAGGAGACGGGACCTGGCGGAGGAGGAGCGGCTCTACTCCCTCTACAGGGACGCTGTGCGAGCGCTGCGCGAGGCCATCGGAGTGGCCATGGACCTGGCGCACGAGGAGATGCTCGAGACTCTGGATGGGGATCCGTTCGGAAGGCCTTACAAGGCGGTCCGGAAGAAGCTCCGACCCGCGGCCCCTCCAATAACATCGAGTCTCGAGCCCTTCGTAGTGGAGTCGGTGGTCGCGACCCTGTTCCCCGAAAGGGCCGACCGCGGAGCGCCTCGCATGGCGCCTCCTCCCGAGGAGAGAGTCCGGAGCTCGGCCGCGCCCCCGGTCGCGGAGGGAGAGTTGGCGGCGGCGGTGTTGCGCATGCGCGCGAAGAACACCGCCCCGGGTCCCGACGGTATCCCTGGTCGCGCCTGGGCTCTCGCCCTGGGGCCGCTCGAGCCGTGGGTCCGGGCCTTGTTCGGTGCCTGCCTCGAGAGGGGCCAGTTTCCCGGGGAGTGGAAGAAGGGGAGACTGGTCCTGATCGGGAAGCCCGGCCGCCCGGCCCATGAGCCGTCGTCGTACCGACCGATCGTGCTGCTGAACGAGGTGAGCAAGCTCTTCGAGCGTGTCGTCGCCGCTCGCCTCGTTCACCACCTGGAGAGTGTGGGGCCGGACCTCAGCGACAACCAGTACGGTTTCCGCAGGGGCAGGTCCACCATAGACGCCATACTATGCGTGAGGGCCCTAGCGGAGAGTGCGGTGTCCCGGGGCGAGGTGTTGGTGGCGGTGTCGCTCGATATCGCGAACGCCTTCAACACCTTGCCCTGGAGCTGCATTCGGGAAGCGCTGAGGTACCACGGGGTTCCTCTGTACCTCGAGAGGATCGTGGCCGCCTACCTCTCCGGGCGATCGGTCGGGTATCCGACCAGCTCGGACTGGTCGGAGAGGACGATGTCGTGCGGTGTTCCACAGGGTTCGGTTCTCGGGCCACTCCTGTGGAACGTCGGGTACGACTGGGTGCTGCGCGGGGCCTTGATGACGGGCGTCGACGTGATCTGTTACGCCGACGATACCCTCGTCACGGCTCGCGGCAGCACCTTTCGGGAGGCTAGACGTAGGGCCACGGCTGGCGTGGCCCACGTCGTAGCGAGGATTCGGGCCCTGGGCCTGGAGGTGGCCTTGCACAAGTCCGAGGCCCTGTGCTTTCACGGGCCTCGGAGGGCGCCTCCCGCCCGGTCCGAGTTGGTGGTGGGTGGTGTGTCCATCGGCGTCGAGCGTACGATGAAGTACCTGGGACTCGTCCTCGACAGCCGGTGGACATTCGAGGAGCACTTTCGGCGTCTCGTCCCGAAGCTCGTGGGAGCTGCTGGAGCCCTGAGTCGGCTCCTGCCAAACCTGGGCGGACCGAGCTCGCGGTGTCGGCGCCTGTACACGGGCGTCGTGCGATCCATGGCGCTCTACGGAGCGCCTGTCTGGTCGGACACTCTGACCGCCCAAACTCGGGCCCTGCTGCGGAGACCGCAGAGGGTCATGGCGGTCAGAGTGATACGGGGTTATCGGACCGTATCGCACGAGGCGGCCTGTGTGCTGGCGGGGACGCCGCCATGGGACCTAGACGCCGAAGTGCTCGCGGCGGCGTATTGGCGTAGGCTGGATGCCCGCATCCGGGGGGAACACCCTACGCCGGCGCAGGATCGCGCCTGGCGGCGGCTGGCGGAGGCCGATCTCGCCGCTCATTGGCGGGACCGACTTCTGGCGCCGACTGCCGGCAGGCGGACGATCGAGGCGATCCGGCCCGTCCTGGAGCTCTGGACCGGCCGGACGCACGGGGCCCTCTCCTTCCGCCTCGTGCAGGTGCTCTCGGGGCACGGCTGCTTCGGGAGATACCTGTGCGGGGTGGCGAGACGGGAGCCCAGCGAGGTGTGCCACGAGTGCGGCCACGCGGAGGACACGGCTCAGCATACGCTGGAGTCGTGCGTCGAGTGGGCGCCCCAGCGCGCCGCACTCGCGGCAGTGGTGGGACCGGACCTCTCGCTGCCCGCCGTCGTCCGAGCCATGGTGGGCAGCGAAGAGTCCTGGGACGCCGTCGCCTCCTTCTGCGAGGAGGTGATGTCCCAGAAGGAGGCGGCGGAACGGCTGCGTGAGGCTGCTGCCGACGCAGACCCTCTCCGCCGCCGAAGGGCCGGGCGCAGGAGGCGTTCGCAAGATCGGCGCCTCCCACCCTGACGGGAGCTCCGGGCGGCCAGACCGTCGTCGTCGTCGTCGTTTTCGTCGTCGTCGTCGTCGTTGTCGCCCGTTGAGCCTCAGTCGCGGAGGAACATGAGGGGGAGTCGGGGCAGCATGCCCCCCGCAGGAGGGTCCGCTTGGGCGGACGTCGCTGGCTGGGTCGCGGATGATTGCGTGTTCCCGTAACCCAGCCTTAAGGCGATGCGCAGGAGCGCCGCTGGGTTTTAGTGGGTATTCTGGAGTGCCAGTGAGTCCCACATACCCTCTCGGAAGCACCGCAGTTTCACACTGCCTGCTTCCGAGAGGGATGCCTAAACGCATTTCCCAGCGTCAAAAAAAAAAAAAAAAAAAAAAAGGTTAGGTTAGGTTAGGTTAGGTTAGGTTAGGTTAGGTTAGGTTAGGTTAGGTTAGGTTAGGTTTTTTTTTTTTTTTTTTTTTTTATACCTCTTGCTGTAAGAGGACCCTGGTTCCTCCGACATGGTGGTCGGAGCCCTTTTTTACTTTTATTAGTTTCGCCTACTTTTGTAGTTTGTTGGTTTATTACTTATTAATTTTAATTACTTAAATTTGTTATTCTTTGTGCAGAATTTTATTTTATTATTGTTTTATTTATAATGTGTAGAATATGTTGATTTATTAATTTGTGGGTCGCTTTTATAAAATTTTATTATTAATTCGTTTATTAAGTTGTAACATTTATCGGTTTTAACTGTGTTGTTTACACTTTATTTTGTTATTTGTAGGCTTATTAGTTATTTTTAAATGTGTTTATTTATTTAAGATTTGTGTTTTATTCAATTCCGTTATTTATAAGGTTTTTAATTTAGTACATATTAATTGATTTATTTGTTTTGTTATAATTTGTAGATTTATTTATTAATGTTAAATTTGTTATTTGTTGATTATTTATGTTCTCCACCCTTAATTTTATTATTTCTTGGTATATTAATTGTTTATTTTTGTTTGTGTTTAGATTTTATAATTCTTTGTTAATTTTTGACTTAAATCATAGATGTGCCCGTTTCTATTTTAGTAACATGTTATATTTTATAATATAAACTGCACTATAAATCTTTTACCGCACATCTATGATTTAAGTCTTATTTTTTTGTGGTTTCGAATTTCTCAATTTTCTTACATAATTTTTCCCTAATTTAGCCTCGGCTACCATCTCCCATAGATTGTCGATGCATATCCTTCTGTCCATATATATTTCGGTAACATATCTACGTCTATTATATATTGGGCATTCTGGAAGGATATGCATGACGGTTTGCTGTGTCTGTTTATCAATTTTACGTTCTGGGCTGTTCTTACGCTTAAATCTATGGAGATGGTATCCGAACCCACTATGAGTCCCACTATTATGGATGTTTTCCCGAAACACCTGTTCCCTGTTTTGGCTGCCCTCAGCAGTATGCCACCCTCGACCTGGCCAGAGCGTCCCATTTTTTCCGGATCGGACAGCTTTCGTCGAAGCTGTTGTGGTCCGTCCGGTCCAGTCGGGCGCCCTGGCAGTTGCAGCATGTGGGCCGGTCTCCAGCCTGCCACGCCGGACACGCACTGCGCAGATGTGGACCTGCGCAGTGGCTGCAGGTGTCTACGGACTCCTGACATGTCTTACGACCATGTCCGTAGCCGAGACACCTGGAGCATGTAACCAGCGGAGACTGGTCTCTGACCCCCACACGCTGGAGGTCGATGTGGACTTTGCCCACGTCTGTGAGCCGTTTCCATACTGGCGGCGACACCTGCAGGACCACATGGCACTCGAGTGGGTTCCTCGCCTTTCTTCGGAATCTCACACTCGCCCTGTAGTCCACCTCAGGTATCGCCCCCAGTATGTGCTCATTTTGGCTTCTAAGGGCCCCCAGGATATCTTCGTCCTTGTTGTTGGTAAGGATCCCGTACAGTATTACTAGGGGGTCTCTATTTGTCTTTTCCTCAACGAGGAGTGTTGGGCTGTCAGCTTTTAATCTTTCCGCCACTTTGGCCAACTCTTCGCGAGTCTGACAGCCCAACACTACCTTTTGGTCTCTGGCCTTCCTCAGCCTGTCCACCCGTATGCCCGATGTCTTCGCGTTGACAGCGGTGCGGATTTTATTTATCACGTCTTCACTCGTATCGTGAGTGTCGACCGAGGACACTACCATAGAGTGAACAGGCTGAAGTTGAGAAGATATGACCGGCTCCTGTTTTGGTCCCGTAGCCATTGCCGTATACTCAGCGGTAGGCCGCAGCATAGCATAACCGCTAAGGTCATTTTTAAGATCTGCAATGGTCTGTGATAATTTGGTGACATCAGCGTAGGACAACCTATCCGCACTCTCGGGGATCTTGGGGATTTGTTTAATTTCCGCAGATAGAGCAATTGTATGTTTCTTGCTCTCTGTTAGGGCGTCATTGTGCTCTTTGATGTTTTTAATGAGCTCTTTCATCAACTCTATCTGCGGTGTTTCGCTCGCTTCGCTATCCACGGCCCGTTCGTCACCCGCCTGTGTGGTCTTCTGGGGATAGCTTATGGGTTGCTCCTTTGTCCCTGCAGCTGCTTCAATGACCAGCCTGTAGAGCCTGTCCACCGCTTGCGTGACTCCAGATTTTATATCCGCTTTCAAATTGCGGGACTCGCCTAGCAAGGTCTTAGCCCTTATCAGGCAGGCCTTCGCCTCAGCTGGTCTGCTGCCATATTTAGGCTTTGGCGGTGGGGATCTCGCAAGCTCATATGAGGCCCTACGAGCAGCTACCGAAACCTCTTGTGAGGACTGCGTCCTATCTTTAGAGGGAGCGACAGGTTTTTGGGGGGGCACTGCCCTTGTCTTTGGAGGGATTTCAGGAGCTGCTTCGGCAGCCGGAGACGTGGCGGGCTCCGACATATTATCCGGAGATCCCGATCGCCTCAAGACTTTTTTCGGTGTTCTATATCCGAACATAACACAGCCGCTATACCAGATGGAGATTAAATAAAACGACCTAAACTTAAAAAATAAATAACTTCAATAATAAACTTTGGGAGGTGTAAAAAGCCAACCAAAGTCAATAACCTGAATTATAAGATAACCTAGCCTAATGACAATATAACCTAAAAGTTTGGGAGGTGTAAAAGCCTCCCCAGTCACAATAACAATAATTTCAATTTAAAATCCTAACTAGTCTAATCGTTATTGACTTAGGAGTGTATATGGCTCCCAAGGTCAAACTTACTATCTAAACCAATCCGTCAAACTTTCAGCAACTATTACGACTGTAAAATCAAATCATACAAAATAAAATTAAAATTAAAATTATTATTAAAATTTTTTATCTAACGTATTTTCTTAGGAGTGTAAAGGCTCCTAAGGTCTAAACTTACAACCTAATTAGTGGTGGGGAGGTGTATAATCTCTCCCCCCGTCAGGTACGAACTTCCTGCATCACCAGGGTATCAAATTAGGGGTTTAAACTTTCCCGGGTCTCCCTAGGGTACTGCTGCCTGGCACCTGTCTAGCGACAAGTGGGCGGGTGGGTGGGCCCGAAAAAGCGTTTTTCGCAGCGGAAAATCCCGGAAAACCGGTCGTACGGCGGCGCGCGTGCGATCGCTCGCGTGCAGGCCTCGCCCGAGCTGGAAAATGTGAAAATTAAAAGAAAATCGAGAGGTTTGAATTTTGATGCGAAATTTTTCTAAGTCCAAAAAATGTGAAAATCGTGAAAAATTAAATTTTGTTTTTCTTTCGCAGGTCGCTAGTGCCGGTCGACAGCAGCGCCCTGTGAAAGTTTCGCTGGAAAATTTGGAAAATTCGGGCAACGGCGCAGGAATTCAGCGATTTTTCGCTATTGATCTGATCAATTAGTATGAAGATCTCGAGGTATAAGGTAACCTCGGTGTCGAAATTTGCTAAGTAGGTATACGCGACAAAAGCGTTTTTCGCAGCGGAAAATCCCGGAAAACCGGTCGTACGGCGGCGCGCGCGCGATCGCTCGCGTGCAGGCCTCACCCGAGCTGGAAAATGTGAAAATTAAAAGAAAATCGGAAGGTTTGAATTTTGATGCGAAATTTTTCTAAGTCCAAAAAATGTGAAAATCGTGAAAAATTAAAATTTTGTTTTTCTTTCGCAGGTCGCTAGTGCCGGTCGACAGCAACGCCCTGTGAAAGTTTCGCTGGAAAATTTGGAAAATTCGGGCAACGGCGCAGGAATTCTGCGATTTTTCGATATTGATCTGATCCGGTTAGGTTAGGTTAGGTTAGGTTAGGTTAGGTTAGGTTAGGTTGGGGTGTGGGCCAGGTAACCTCCTAGTGTGCTCGGGCACTGCTAGTCCCTTTGGATACGTCCGGAGGGAAGGGCAGTGCTTGGGCCGGTGCACCCCGGTAACATGGTTAACAATTTCTCTTTATGGGATATTGTTAGCCATGGCTAATAACCTGGCAGGGGGGGTGGGGGTGGTTCTCCACGTGTCCCTCAGATCAGCTGAGGGCACAGTGGAGGAACCCAGGGGGGAGGGGGGGGCGAAGACGCCCAAGGGAGCGGGGGAACGCTCAGGGGGGGGGGGAGCGGGGGAAACGCTCACGGGGGGAGGGGGTGGTTCTCCGCGTGTCCCTCTGTCTGGTTGAGGGCACAGTGGAGGAACCCAGGGGGGGGTGGGGGGGCGAAGACGCCCATCGCGAGGAAGAAAACCTCGTTAAAAAATAACCGAAGGGGGCGGGAACGCCAAGTTGGGGCCAGGTGTGGCACGCAGAGGAAGAAAACCTCGTTAAAAAATTACCGAAGGGGGCGGGAACGCCCAGCGTCCCTTTGTTTTCAGAGGGCACGCAGAGGGAGGGAGGACCCTCTGGAGGGGAGGAGTCCTGAGGCGAGCTCGGTGTGCACTCACCCTGCCTCCGAGCGGGCTGCGTGGGAATTAGTCTCACGCAGCCCTCGCCGCCAAATCGGAATCCCGTAGGAGTGCCGGGCGTTGGTCATGTCTCACGACCGGCACTGGGACCGAGGGTCCTGGCTTAACCGCCCGGACCGCGAGGAAGAAAACCTCTATAAAAAATCACCCCAATCCCAAGCGGCGGCGCACCGTGAGGGGATGCATGGCTGGTGGGTTGTCCAGCCTTTAGTGCGAACCACGTCCGGGTACCGGCCGACCCCCGGGACGTAACAGGCTTATCCGGGTGCAGGGGGCACCGCCCGGATGGACCACGTATATCCCCCATACTCGTGGGAATAGTATGGAAATTTCTAAAAATAAAAATACTGTAGTTGAGAGGAGGGAAGAAGAGGAGAGGGGAAGAGAAGGGGAGGAGAGAGAGAGAGCAGGGAAGTTTTGGGAGAGGAAAAGGGCGGATGGAGATGCGGAGGCGTCGGAAGAGTCTGACTGCAGCCTCATGACTGTGGAGAGCAGACCCAGATCAGGGTCCGCGTCCTCAACGGCCCCATCACTATCCGGCATGCCGGGAGTAAAACGGCCTCGCCTCAGCGAAGGCGAGGACGGTACAACCGATGAGGAGAGGCCGGGGACTCCAATCCCCAGAAGGCGAGGGCGTCCGCCTGTTCACGGGCGGTATGTTGGCATAGGGAAGGCCAGGGAGGCCCATCAAAGTGAAAAGAGGGCCGAGGAAATAGCCCAAGCTAAGGCGAGGGCGGAGGAGGACCTCGCCAAGGAGGCGGCTGTTGCGCGTTTCCGGCGGGAGATTCGCCCGAAGGCGAGGTCTCTGGTGGCAGGGCAGCGGATGGACGAGCAGACCGCGGCTCGGCTCCAAGACCAGGTGTTGGAGGACCTGGACCTTATCAACAAGGTGGCCACAAAGTCCTCCAACCTGAAGGGCACATTCGTGCGTGACTTGAAGGACGCTGCGGCATCCATTAAGGAAGCTGTAGTAGTCCTGGGGTCGCGCACAGTGTCGGAAGAGACGCTCCAGCTGCAGGCGGACAACGCCCGACTGCACGCTGAGATGGCCAGCCTCCGTAGGGAGCTGGACCAGTTGCGCCAGGAGGTGGAAAAAGCGCGGAAACAATCTTCCGCCGCTTCTCCCGCGGAGTCGAGTAAGGAGGCGCCGTCAAGGTCGCAGCCTCCTCCTTCGCGGGCCGAGAGTGGACGCCCCGGGGTTACCCCTGCTGCATCCTCCGTGGAGGAGATCTGTCGGGCGGTGATGGTGCAGGTCGGCGGCATGCTAAATGCCCGTCTGGCCTCCCTCGAGGACAGACTCCTCCCAGAACGGAGTTTGAGGCCGCCTTTGGCGTCAGATAGGAAGCGCTCTGGGACGTTCGCGGAAGTGGCTTCGAGGCCGGCTCCGGGCGCTCCAGGAACATCCGCGAGAACGCCCCAGGCACCAAACCAGAGTGCACCCAGCCGGCAGGCAGGGCAGGCGCCATCCGCACCGCCCCAGCACACGGAGGGGGCTGTGCCGAACCCACCTAGGGCGCAGACGGGAAAGGAGGGCCCACCTCCGTCATCTTCTTCCCCAGTCTCCGAGGAGAGGGAGGACGGGAGAAAGAAAAAGAAGAAGGGCAAAAGGAAGGGGAAGAAGGGGGGCCAGAAGTCCGGCCCACAACAGCAGCAGCAGCAGCAGCAGTCGGAGTCGGAGTGGACGAAGGTGGGTCCCAAAGCGCGACCAAAGGCGAAAAGTCGCACCCGCAAACTCCGCACTCCTCAATCGTCGGCGGTGATTCTCACACTGCAGCCGGCGGCAGAGGAGCAGGGTGTGACATATGAAAAGGTGATCGCGGCCGCGAAGACCAAAATCGGAGTGGCGGACATCGGTGCCCAAGGAGTCCGCTTCCGGAAGGCGGCTAATGGCGGGCGTGTGTTTGAGTTTCCCGGGGCCGGAGCCTCCAGTGCCGAGAGGGCGGACTCTCTGGCCTCAAAGCTCCGGGAGGTATTGGGTGATGAAGTCGTTCGGGTCTCCAGACCTATAAAGTCTGTTGATCTGCGGGTGTCGGGCCTGGACGACTCCGTCACCAGCGCCGAGGTTGCGGCCGCGATCGCAAAGGCGGGAGAATGTCCCACCGAGCAGGTGCGAGCCGGAGAGGTGGGGCTCAGATACGACGGGCTGGGGGCAGTGTTGGTGAGCTGTCCTGTAGCGGCTGC
The DNA here is from genome assembly GCA_964035005.1 of Erebia palarica. NCBI lineage: Eukaryota > Metazoa > Arthropoda > Insecta > Lepidoptera > Nymphalidae > Erebia > Erebia palarica. The sequence continues at coordinate 26,527 of OZ035994.1, read as the reverse complement.
CAAGAAAGTTGTAGCGGGAGGGCGGCTTGTTGTGGGGTGGGTCTCCGCCCAGGTCAAATTGCTGGAGGCCCGACCCCTCATGTGTTACAGGTGTCTTGCTCCAGGGCACGTGGGTGCCCAGTGCACGGAGGGAGTCGACCGCAGCGGGCTATGCTACCGCTGTGGCCGAGCAGGTCATAAGGCTCGCGGATGCACCGCTGAGCTGCGATGCGTCATATGTGCAGCGGCTGGCCTGTCGGCGGAGCACCGCCTGGGCAGCAAAGCCTGCGTGCCCCCACCTAAGGGGAAGAGGAGAGGAGGGAACGCAAGCACGACTTCTCCCTCACCCCAACAAGCGGAAGAGGAGGTTCCGATGGCTACGGACCCGTGATGGACCTGAGCCTCTTACAGGCGAACGTCAATCACTCCGCCAGAGCTCAGGACCTTCTGTTTCAGAGCATGGCGGAGTGGTCCATTCACGTGGCCGTAGTCGCCGAGCCGTATCGCGTCCCATCTGGGGACGATTGGGTGGGAGACGGCGACGGAGTGGTGGCCATAACGTCCCGGTCTGGGGTGGGCTCCCCGGCCTTCGGCAACGTAGTTCGAGGTCGGGGATATGTCTCGGCTCTTGTTGGCGATGTCATGATCGTCGGAGTATATTTTTCGCCGAATCGGAGCCTCGCCGACTTTGAGCAATTTTTGGATGAGATCGGCGTCCTGATAGGCAGAAGTCGCTCCGGCCGTGTGCTCGTCGCTGGGGACCTTAATGCCAAATCTGTGGCATGGGGGTGCCCAGACACGGATCCCCGGGGACGGGAGTTGGGGGAATGGGCAACAGCGACTGGACTCACTGTTCTCAACCGAGGGTCGGTCAACACGTGCGTGCGGCAACAGGGTGGCTCCATTGTGGACGTCACCTTTGCCGATGCCGCCCTGGCGCGCCGTGTCCGAGACTGGAAGGTGCTGGAGGAAGTCGAGACGCTGTCGGACCACAGATACGTGCGGTTCGGCATCTCCGCGAGTGTGGCCACCACGAACGGCTGGAACCGGCCCTCACTGGGGAACGGTCCCCGTTGGTCGCTGTCGCGTATGGACCGGGACTTTCTGGCAGAGGTTGCCCTCGTTGAGGCTTGGTTTTCCGCGCCCCGAGAGGACAGCTTAGGCGGGGTGGAAGAGGAAGCGGCGCGTTTGGGCGCGGCTATGTCGCGCGTCTGCGACGGAGCCATGCCTAGAGTGCGCTCCATCCCCCCGAGGCGAGCGGTGTATTGGTGGTCCGAAGAGCTCACGCTGCTGCGCAGATCCTGCGTGGCGGCGCGACGCCAATACACCCGCAGCCGGCGACGGAGGAGACGGGACCCGATAGAGGAGGAGCGCCTGTACTCACTTTACAGGGACGCAGTAAAGTCGTTGCGCGAGGCCATAGGTGCGTCCATTGACCGGGCTCACGACGAAATGTTGGCGACGTTGGATGGGGACCCGTTTGGAAGGCCGTATAAGGCGGTGCGGAAAAAACTCCGACCCTCGGCCCCTCCTATCACGCAGAGTCTTGAGCCTTCGGTAGTGGAGTCGGTCGTAGCGACTTTGTTTCCCGAAGGGACCGAACGTCAAGCGCCACGTGTGGCGCCTCTCACGGTCGAAGAAGACTGGAGCCCGGGCGCGCCCCCGGTTACAGAGGGTGAACTGAAGGCGGCGGTGATGCGCATGAGAGCGAAAAACACTGCTCCAGGCCCCGACGGCATCCCTGGTCGCGCCTGGGCTCTTGCCTTAGGCCCGTTGGAGCCGTGGGTTCGGGCATTATTCGGAGCCTGTCTTGAGCGGGGCCAGTTTCCGGCTGAGTGGAAGAAGGGGAAACTGGTCCTTCTCCGGAAGGCCGGTCGCCCGGTCCATGAACCGTCGGCATACCGACCAATCGTGTTGCTGGACGAGGTGAGCAAGCTCTTTGAGCGGGTCGTCGCCGCTCGCCTCGTTCAGCACCTAGAGACGGTGGGGCCGGATCTCAGTGGGAACCAGTTCGGTTTCCGCAGGGGCAGGTCCACAGTGGACGCAATAATGCGGGTGAGGGCCCTAGCGGAAAGTGCAGTGTCCCGGGACGAGGTGTTGGTGGCGGTGTCTCTTGACATCGCAAACGCCTTCAACACCTTGCCCTGGGGAGTCATTCGGGAGGCGCTGAGGCATCACACGGTCCCTCCATATCTCCAGAGGATCGTGGCCGCCTACCTCTCAGAGAGAGCAGTCGGGTACCCGACCAGCGGGGGTTGGTCTGAGAGGAGAATGACGTGCGGTGTTCCACAGGGCTCGGTTCTCGGGCCGCTCCTGTGGAACATCGGGTACGACTGGGTGCTCCGCGGAGCGCTAATGACGGGCGTCGAAGTCACGTGCTACGCCGACGATACCCTTGTGACTGCTCGCGGCAGTACGTTCCGAGAGGCAAGGTGCAGGGCCACAGCTGGTGTGGCCCACGTCGTGGCTAGAATTCGGACCTTGGGCTTGGAGGTAGCCTTGCACAAGTCCGAGGCCCTGTGTTTTCATGGGCCTCGGAGAGCGCCTCCAGCCCGGTCCGTCTTGGTGGTGGGGGGAGTGTCCATCGGTGTCGAGCGTACGATGAAATACCTGGGACTCGTCCTCGACAGCCGATGGACATTCGTGGAACATTTCCAGCGTCTGGTCCCGAAGCTCGTGGGAGCTGCTGGAGCCCTTAGTCGGCTCCTGCCAAACCTGGGTGGTCCGAGCTCGCGGTGTCGCCGCCTATACACAGGTGTCGTGCGGTCGATGGCGCTATATGGAGCGCCCGTGTGGTCGGACACTCTGACCGCCCAAACCCGGGCTTTGCTGCGAAGGCCGCAGAGAGTCATGGCGGTCAGAGTGATACGGGGGTATCGCACGATATCTTGCGAGGCCGCTTGTGTGTTGGCGGGGACACCACCCTGGGATTTGGACGCTGAAGTGCTCTCGAGTGCGTACTGGTGGAGGGTGGATGCCCGAACGCGGGGGGAACACCCTACGCCGGCGCAGGACCGCGCATGGCGGAAGTTGGCGGAGGCCGATCTCGTCGCTCGTTGGCGGGAGCGACTTGTTGCACCGACGGCCGGCCACCGCACCATCGAGGCGATTCGGCCCGTCATTGAGCGCTGGACGGGCCGGAAGCACGGTGCTCTCTCGTTTCACCTCGTGCAGATCCTCTCGGGGCACGGTTGTTTTGGGAGGTATCTGTGCAGAGTGGCGAGACGAGAGCCCACTGAAGTGTGCCACGAGTGTGGCCACGCGGAAGATTCGGCGCAACACACGCTAGAGTCGTGCGTCGAGTGGGCGACACAGCGTGCCACACTTGTTACCGAAGTGGGGCCCGACCTTTCGCTGCCCGCCGTCGTCAACGCCATGGTGAGCGGTGAAGAGGCTTGGGACGCCGTCGCCTCCTTTTGCGAGGAGGTGATGACGCGGAAGGAGGCGGCGGAACGGCTGCGGGAGGCCGACGCTACCGCTGACCCCCTACGTCGCCGAAGGACGGGACGCAGAAGACGCGCGCAGGACCGTCGACTGCCGCCCTAGCAAGGGCCCCGGGCGACCGAAAATCTGCTGTCGCCCGTTGAGTCCCACCCGAAGTAGAGCCCGAGTCGGGAGGCGCACTTCGACAGTGCATCTCAAATTATTAGTGATGACACCCTGTGTCCTAAGTGGAGGGTCCGCCAGGCGGACATCGCTGGCTGACGCGGAAGAATGCCGTAGGTGTCCCCGTGTACAGCCGAAAGGCGACGCGCAGATGCGCCGCTGGGTTTTAGTGGGTATTCTGGAGTGCCAGTGAGTCCCACATACCCTCTCGGAAGCATCGCAGTTTCACACTGCCTGCTTCCGAGAGGGATGCCTAAACGCATTTCCCAGCGAAAAAAAAAAAAAAAAAAAAAAAAAGGTTAGGTTAGGTTGGGGTGTTGGGCCAGGTAACCTCCTAGTGTGCTCGGGCACTGCTAGTCCCTTTGGATACGTCCGGAGGGAAGGGCAGTGCTTGGGCCGGTGCACCCCGGTAACATGGTTAATAATTTCTCTTTATGGGATATTGTTAGCCATGGCTAATAACCTGGCAGGGGGGGGAGGGGGTGGTTCTCCGCGTGTCCCTCAGACTAGCTGAGGGCACAGTGGAGGAACCCAGGGGGGAGGGGGGGGCGAAGACGCCCAAGGGAGCGGGGGAACGCTCAGGGGGGGGGGGGAGCGGGGGAAACGCTCAGGGAGGAGAGGGTGGTTCTCCGCGTGTCCCTCCGACCAGCTGAGGGTACAGTGGAGGAACCCAGGGGGGTGGGGGGGCGAAGACGCCCATCGCGAGGAAGAACCCTCCTTTAGGTTAGGTTTTAACCTCGTTAAAAAATAACCGAAGGGGGCGGGAACGCCAAGTTGGGGCCAGGTGTGGCACGCAGAGGAAGAAAACCTCGTTAAAAAATTACCGAAGGGGGCGGGAACGCCCAGCGTCCCTTTGTTTTCAGAGGGCACGCAGAGGGAGGGAGGACCCTCTGGAGGGGAGGAGTCCTGAGGCGAGCTCGGTGTGCACTCACCATGCCTCCGAGCGGGCTGCGTGGGAATTAGTCCCACGCAGCCCTCGCCGCCAAATCGGAATCCCGTAGGAGTGCCGGGCGCTGGTCATGTCTCACGACCGGCACTGGGACCGAGGGTCCTGGCTTAACCGCCCGGACCGCGAGGAAGAAAACCTCTATAAAAAATCACCCCAATCCCAAGCGGCGGCGCACCGTGAGGGGATGCATGGCTGGTGGGTTGTCCAGTCTCAAGTGCGAACCACGTCCGGGTACCGGCCGACCCCCGTGACGTAGCAGGCTTATCCGGGTGCAGGGGGCACCGCCCGGATGGACTACGTATATCCCCCATACTCGTGGGAATAGTATGGAATTTTCAAAAAATAAAAATACTGTAGTTGAGAGGAGGGAAGAAGAAGAGAGGGAGAGAGAAGGAGAGGAGAGAGAGAGAACAGGGAAGTTCTGGGAGAGGAAAAGGGCGGATGGAGATGCGGAGGCGTCGGAAGAGTCTGACTGCAGCCTCATGACTGTGGAGAGCAGACCCAGATCAGGGTCCGCGTCCTCAACGGCCCCATCACTATCCGGCATGCCGGGAGTAAAACGGCCTCGCCTCAGCGAAGGCGAGGACGGTACAACCGATGAGGACAGGCCGGGGACTCCAATCCCCAGAAGGCGAGGGCGTCCGCCTATTCACGGGCGGTATGTTGGGATAGGGAAGGCCAGGGAGGCTCAACAGGTTGAGAGGAGGGCCGACGCAATAGCCCAAGCCAAGGCGAGGGCGGAGGAGGACCTCGCCAAGGAGGCGGCTGTTGCGCGCTTCCGGCGGGAGATTCGCCCGAAGGCGAGGTCTCTGGTGGCAGGGCAGCGGATGGACGAACAGACCGCGGCTCGGCTCCAAGACCAGGTGTTGGAGGACCTGGACCTTATCAACAAGGTGGCCACAAAGTCCTCCAACCTGAAGGGCACATTTGTGCGTGACTTGAAGGACGCTGCGGCCTCCATTAAGGAAGCCGTAGTAGTTCTGGGGTCACGCACAGTTTCAGAAGAGACGCTCCAGCTGCAGGCGGACAACGCCCGACTGCATGCTGAGATGGCCAGCCTCCGTAGGGAGCTGGACCAGTTGCGCCAGGAGGTGGAGAAAGCGCGGAAACAATCCTCCGCCGCCTCTCCTTCAGAGACGACTAAGGAGGCGCCCTCAAGGTCGCAGCCTCCTCCTTCGCGGGCCGAGAGCGGACGCCCCGGGGTCACCCCTGCTGCGTCCTCCATGGAGGAGATCTGTCGGGCGGTGATGGTGCAGGTCGGCGGCATGCTAAATGCCCGTCTGGCCTCCCTCGAGGACAGACTCCTCCCAGAACGGAGTATGAGGCCACCTTTGGCGACAGATAGGAAGCGCTCTGGGACGTTCGCGGAAGTGGCTTCGAGGCCGGCTCCGGGCGCTCCAAGGACATCCGCGAGAACGCCGCAGGCACCAACCCAGAGTGCACCTAGCCGGCAGGCAGGGCAGGCGCCATCCGCACCGCCCCAGCACACGGAGGGGGCTGTGCCGAACCCGCCTAGGGCGCAGACGGGAAAGGAGGGCCCACCTCCGTCATCTTCTTCCCCAGCCTCCGAGGAGAGGGAGGAGGGGAGAAAAAAGAAGAAGAAGAAGAAGAGCAAAAAGAAGGGGAAGAAGGGGAGCCAGAAGCCCGACCCACAACAGCAGAAACAGCAGTCGGAGTCGGAGTGGACGAAGGTGGGTCCCAAAGGGCGACCAAACGCGAAAAGTCGCACCCGCAAGCTCCGCACTCCTCAATCGTCGGCGGTGATTCTCACACTGCAACCGGCGGCGGAGGAGCAGGGTGTGACCTATGAAAAGGTTATCGCGGCTGCGAAGACCAAAATCGGCGTGGCGGACATCGGTGCCCAGGGAGTCCGCTTCAGGAAGGCGGCTAATGGCGGGCGTGTCTTCGAGTTCCCCGGGGCTGGAGCCTCCAGTGCTGAGAGGGCGGACTCTCTGGCCGCAAAGCTCCGGGAGGTTTTGGGTGATGAAGTCGTTCGGGTCTCCAGACCTACAAAGTCTGTTGATCTGCGGGTGTCGGGCCTGGACGACTCCGTCACCAGCGCTGAGGTTGCGGCCGCGATCGCAAAGGCGGGAGAATGTCCCACCGAGCAGGTGCGAGCCGGAGAGGTGGGGCTCAGATATGACGGGCTGGGGGCGGTGTTGGTGCGCTGTCCTGTAGCGGCCGCCAAGAAAGTTGTAGCGGGAGGGCGGCTTGTTGTGGGGTGGGTCTCCGCCCAGGTCAAATTGCTGGAGGCCCGACCCATCATGTGTTACAGGTGTCTTGCTCCAGGGCACGTGGGTGCCCAGTGCACGGAGGGAGTCGACCGCAGCGGGCTATGCTACCGCTGCGGCCGAGCAGGTCATAAGGCCCGCGGTTGCACCGCTGAGCTGCACTGCATCATATGTGCGGCGGCTGGCCTGCCGTCGGAGCACCGCCTGGGCAGCAAAGCCTGTGTGCCCCCACCTAAAGGGAAGAGGAGAGGAGGGAACGGAAGCACGACTTCTCCCTCACCCCAACAAGCGGAAGCGCCGCGTGGGGCAGAGGAGGTCCCGATGGCTACGGACCCGTGATGGACCTGAGCCTCTTACAGGCGAACGTCAATCACTCCGCCAGAGCTCAGGACCTTCTGTTTCAGAGCATGGCGGAGTGGTCCATTCACGTGGCCGTAGTCGCCGAGCCCTATCGCGTCCCATCTGGGGACGATTGGGTGGGAGACGGAGACGGAGTGGTGGCCATTACGTCCCGGTCTGGGGTGGGCTCCCCGGCCTTCGGCAATGTAGTTCGAGGTCGGGGATATGTCTCGGCTTTTGTTGGCGACGTCATGATCGTTGGAGTGTATTTTTCGCCGAATCGGAGCCTCGCCGACTTCGAGCAATTTCTTGATGAGATCGGCGTCCTGATAGGCAGAAGTCGCTCCGGCCGTGTGCTCGTCGCTGGGGACCTTAATGCCAAATCTGTGGCATGGGGGTGCCCAGACACGGATCCCCGGGGACGGGAATTGGGGGAATGGGCGACAGCGACTGGACTTACGGTTCTCAACCGAGGGTCGGTCAACACGTGCGTGCGGCAACAGGGCGGCTCCATTGTTGACGTCACCTTTGCCGATGCCGCCCTGGCGCGCCGTGTCCGAGACTGGAAGGTGCTGGAGGATGTCGAGACGCTGTCGGATCACAGATACGTGCGGTTCGGCATCTCCGCGAGTGCGGCTACCACGAACGGCCCGAACCGGCCCTCACTGGGGAACGGTCCCCGTTGGTCGTTGTCGCGTATGGACCGGGACTTTCTGGCAGAGGTTGCCCTCGTTGAGGCTTGGTTTTCCGCGCCCCGAGAGGACAGCTTGGGCGGGGTGGAAGAGGAAGCGGCGCGTCTGGGCGCGGCTATGTCGCGCGTCTGCGACGGAGCCATGCCTAGAGTGCGCTCCTTCCCTCCGAGGCGAGCGGTGTATTGGTGGTCCGAAGAGCTCACGCTGCTGCGCAGATCCTGCGTGGCGGCGCGACGCCAATACACCCGCAGCCGGCGACGGAGGAGACGGGACCCGATAGAGGAGGAGCGCCTGTACTCACTTTACAGGGACGCAGTAAAGTCGTTGCGCGAGGCCATAGGTGCGTCCATTGACCGGGCTCACGACGAAATGTTGGCGACGTTGGATGGGGACCCGTTTGGAAGGCCGTATAAGGCGGTGCGGAAAAAACTCCGACCCTCGGCCCCTCCTATCACGCAGAGTCTTGAGCCTCCGGTAGTGGAGTCGGTCGTAGCGACTTTGTTTCCCGAAGGGACCGAACGTCAAGCGCCACGTGTGGCGCCTCTCACGGACGATGAAGACTGGAGCCCGGGCGCGCCCCCGGTTACAGAGGGTGAACTGAAGGCGGCGGTGATGCGCATGAGAGCGAAAAACACTGCTCCAGGCCCCGACGGCATCCCTGGTCGCGCCTGGGCTCTTGCCTTAGGCCCGTTGGAGCCGTGGGTTCGGGCATTATTCGGAGCCTGTCTCGAGCGGGGCCAGTTTCCGGCTGAGTGGAAGAAGGGGAAACTGGTCCTTCTCCGGAAGGCCGGTCGCCCGGTCCATGAACCGTCGGCATACCGACCAATCGTGTTGCTGGACGAGGTGAGCAAGCTCTTTGAGCGGGTCGTCGCCGCTCGCCTCGTTCAGCACCTAGAGACGGTGGGGCCGGATCTCAGTGGGAACCAGTTCGGTTTCCGCAGGGGCAGGTCCACAGTGGACGCAATAATGCGGGTGAGGGCCCTAGCGGAAAGTGCAGTGTCCCGGGACGAGGTGTTGGTGGCGGTGTCTCTTGACATCGCAAACGCCTTCAACACCTTGCCCTGGGGTGTCATTCGGGAGGCGCTGAGGCATCACACGGTCCCTCCATACCTCCAGAGGATCGTGGCCGCCTACCTCTCCGAGAGAGCAGTCGGTTACCCGACCAGCGGGGGTTGGTCGGAGAGAAGAATGACGTGCGGTGTTCCACAGGGCTCAGTTCTCGGGCCGCTCCTGTGGAACATCGGGTACGACTGGGTGCTCCGCGGAGCGCTAATGACGGGCGTCGAAGTCACGTGTTACGCCGACGATACCCTCGTGACTGCTCGCGGCAGTACGTTCAGAGAGGCAAGGTGCAGGGCCACAGCCGGTGTGGCCCACGTCGTGGCTAGAATTCGGACCTTGGGCTTGGAGGTAGCCTTGCACAAGTCCGAGGCCCTGTGTTTTCATGGGCCTCGGAGAGCGCCTCCAGCCCGGTCCGTCTTGGTGGTGGGGGGAGTGTCCATCGGTGTCGAGCGTACGATGAAGTACCTGGGACTCGTCCTCGACAGCCGATGGACATTCGAGGAACATTTCCGGCGTCTGGTCCCGAAGCTCGTGGGAGCTGCTGGAGCCCTTAGTCGGCTCCTGCCAAACCTGGGTGGTCCGAGCTCGCGGTGTCGCCGCCTATACACAGGTGTCGTGCGGTCGATGGCGCTATATGGAGCGCCCGTGTGGTCGGACACTCTGACCGCCCAAACCCGGGCCATGCTGCGTAGGCCGCAGAGAGTCATGGCGGTCAGAGTGATACGGGGGTATCGCACGATATCTTGTGAGGCAGCTTGTGTGTTGGCGGGGACACCGCCCTGGGATTTGGACGCCGAAATGCTCTCGAACGCGTATTGGCGGAGGGTGGATGCCCGAACTCGGGGGGAACACCCTACGCCGGCGCAGGACCGCGCATGGCGGAAGTTGGCGGAGGCCGATCTCGTCGCTCGTTGGCGGGAGCGACTTGTTGCGCCGACGGCCGGCCACCGCACCATCGAGGCGATTCGGCCCGTCATTGAGCGCTGGACGGGCCGGAAGCACGGTGCTCTCTCGTTCCACCTCGTGCAGATCCTCTCGGGGCACGGTTGCTTCGGGAGGTATCTGTGCAGAGTGGCAAGACGAGAGCCCACTGAAGTGTGCCACGAGTGTGGCCACGCGGAAGATTCGGCGCAGCACACGCTTGAGTCATGCGTCGAGTGGGCGACACAGCGCGCCACGCTCGTTACCGAAGTGGGGCCCGACCTTTCGCTGCCCGCCGTCGTCAACGCCATGGTGAGCGGTGAAGAGGCTTGGGACGCCGTCGCCTCCTTTTGCGAGGAGGTGATGACGCGGAAGGAGGCGGCGGAACGGCTGCGGGAGGCCGACGCTACCGCTGATCCCCTACGTCGCCGAAGGACGGGACGCAGAAGACGCGCACAGGACCGTAGAATGCCGCCCTAGTAAGGGCCCCGGGCGACCGAAAATCTGCTGTCGCCCGTTGAGTCCCACCCGAGGTAGAGCCCGAGTCGGGAGGCGCACCTAAACAGTGCATCTCATTAAAGTGATGACACCCTGTGTCCTAAGTGGAGGGTCCGCTAGGCGGACATCGCTGGCTGACGCGGAAGAATGCCGTAGGTGTCCCCGTGTACAGCCGAAAGGCGACGCGCAGATGCGCCGCTGGGTTTTAGTGGGTATTCTGGAGTGCCAGTGAGTCCCACATACCCTCCCGGAAGCATCGCAGTTTCACACTGCCTGCTTCCGAGAGGGATGCCTAAACGCATTTCCCAGCGAAAAAAAAAAAAAAAAAAAAAAAAGGTTAGGTTAGGTTAGGTTAGGTTAGGTTAGGTTAGGTTAGGTTAGGTTAGGTTAGGTTAGGTTAGGTTAGGTTAGGTTAGGTTGGGGTGTTGGGCCAGGTAACCTCCTAGTGTGCTCGGGCACTGCTAGTCCCTTTGGATACGTCCGGAGGGAAGGGCAGTGCTTGGGCCGGTGCACCCCGGTAACATGGTTAATAATTTCTCTTTATGGGATATTGTTAGCCATGGCTAATAACCTGGCAGGGGGGGGAGGGGGTGGTTCTCCGCGTGTCCCTCAGACTAGCTGAGGGCACAGTGGAGGAACCCAGGGGGGAGGGGGGGGCGAAGACGCCCAAGGGAGCGGGGGAACGCTCAGGGGGGGGGAGCGGGGGAAACGCTCAGGGAGGAGAGGGTGGTTCTCCGCGTGTCCCTCCGACCAGCTGAGGGTACAGTGGAGGAACCCAGGGGGGTGGGGGGGCGAAGACGCCCATCGCGAGGAAGAAAACCTCGTTAAAAAATAACCGAAGGGGGCGGGAACGCCAAGTTGGGGCCAGGTGTGGCACGCAGAGGAAGAAAACCTCGTTAAAAAATTACCGAAGGGGGCGGGAACGCCCAGCGTCCCTTTGTTTTCAGAGGGCACGCAGAGGGAGGGAGGACCCTCTGGAGAGGAGGAGTCCTGAGGCGAGCTCGGTGTGCACTCACCCTGCCTCCGAGCGGGCTGCGTGGGAATTAGTCCCACGCAGCCCTCGCCGCCAAATCGGAATCCCGTAGGAGTGCCGGGCGCTGGTCATGTCTCACGACCGGCACTGGGACCGAGGGTCCTGGCTTAACCGCCCGGACCGCGAGGAAGAAAACCTCTATAAAAAATCACCCCAATCCCAAGCGGCGGCGCACCGTGAGGGGATGCATGGCTGGTGGGTTGTCCAGTCTCAAGTGCGAACCACGTCCGGGTACCGGCCGACCCCCGTGACGTAGCAGGCTTATCCGGGTGCAGGGGGCACCGCCCGGATGGACTACGTATATCCCCCATACTCGTGGGAATAGTATGGAATTTTCAAAAAATAAAAATACTGTAGTTGAGAGGAGGGAAGAAGAAGAGAGGGAGAGAGAAGGAGAGGAGAGAGAGAGAACAGGGAAGTTCTGGGAGAGGAAAAGGGCGGATGGAGATGCGGAGGCGTCGGAAGAGTCTGACTGCAGCCTCATGACTGTGGAGAGCAGACCCAGGTCAGGGTCCGCGTCCTCAACGGCCCCATCACTATCCGGCATGCCGGGAGTAAAACGGCCTCGCCTCAGCGAAGGCGAGGACGGTACAACCGATGAGGACAGGCCGGGGACTCCAATCCCCAGAAGGCGAGGGCGTCCGCCTATTCACGGGCGGTATGTTGGGATAGGGAAGGCCAGGGAGGCTCAACAGGTTGAGAGGAGGGCCGACGCAATAGCCCAAGCCAAGGCGAGGGCGGAGGAGGACCTCGCCAAGGAGGCGGCTGTTGCGCGCTTCCGGCGGGAGATTCGCCCGAAGGCGAGGTCTCTGGTGGCAGGGCAGCGGATGGACGAACAGACCGCGGCTCGGCTCCAAGACCAGGTGTTGGAGGACCTGGACCTTATCAACAAGGTGGCCACAAAGTCCTCCAACCTGAAGGGCACATTCGTGCGTGACTTGAAGGACGCTGCGGCCTCCATTAAGGAAGCTGTAGTAGTCCTGGGGTCGCGCACAGTGTCAGAAGAGACGCTCCAGCTGCAGGCGGACAACGCCCGACTGCATGCTGAGATGGCCAGCCTCCGCAGGGAGCTGGACCAGTTGCGCCAGGAGGTGGAGAAAGCGCGGAAACAATCTTCCGCCGCCTCTCCTTCAGAGACGGCTAAGGAGGCGCCCTCAAGGTCGCAGCCTCCTCCTTCGCGGGCCGAGAGCGGACGCCCCGGGGTCACCCCTGCTGCGTCCTCCATGGAGGAGATCTGTCGGGCGGTGATGGTGCAGGTCGGCGGCATGCTAAATGCCCGTCTGGCCTCCCTCGAGGACAGACTCCTCCCAGAACGGAGTATGAGGCCACCTTTGGCGACAGATAGGAAGCGCTCTGGGACGTTCGCGGAAGTGGCTTCGAGGCCGGCTCCGGGCGCTCCAAGGACATCCGCGAGAACGCCGCAGGCACCAACTCAGAGTGCACCTAGCCGGCATGCAGGGCAGGCGCCATCCGCACCGCCCCAGCACACGGAGGGGGCTGTGCCGAACCCGCCTAGGGCGCAGACGGGAAAGGAGGGCCCACCTCCGTCATCTTCTTCCCCAGCCTCCGAGGAGAGGGAGGAGGGGAGAAAAAAGAAGAAGAAGAAGAAGAGCAAAAAGAAGGGGAAGAAGGGGAGCCAGAAGCCCGACCCACAACAGCAGAAACAGCAGTCGGAGTCGGAGTGGACGAAGGTGGGTCCCAAAGGGCGACCAAACGCGAAAAGTCGCACCCGCAAGCTCCGCACTCCTCAATCGTCGGCGGTGATTCTCACACTGCAACCGGCGGCGGAGGAGCAGGGTGTGACCTATGAAAAGGTTATCGCGGCCGCGAAGACCAAAATCGGCGTGGCGGACATCGGTGCCCAGGGAGTCCGCTTCAGGAAGGCGGCTAATGGCGGGCGTGTCTTCGAGTTCCCCGGGGCTGGAGCCTCCAGTGCTGAGAGGGCGGACTCTCTGGCCGCAAAGCTCCGGGAGGTTTTGGGTGATGAAGTCGTTCGGGTCTCCAGACCTACAAAGTCTGTTGATCTGCGGGTGTCGGGCCTGGACGACTCCGTCACCAGCGCTGAGGTTGCGGCCGCGATCGCAAAGGCGGGAGAATGTCCCACCGAGCAGGTGCGAGCCGGAGAGGTGGGGCTCAGATATGACGGGCTGGGGGCGGTGTTGGTGCGCTGTCCTGTAGCGGCCGCCAAGAAAGTTGTAGCGGGAGGGCGGCTTGTTGTGGGGTGGGTCTCCGCCCAGGTCAAATTGCTGGAGGCCCGACCCATCATGTGTTACAGGTGTCTTGCTCCAGGGCACGTGGGTGCCCAGTGCACGGAGGGAGTCGACCGCAGCGGGCTATGCTACCGCTGCGGCCGAGCAGGTCATAAGGCCCGCGGATGCACCGCTGAGCTGCACTGCATCATATGTGCGGCGGCTGGCCTGCCGTCGGAGCACCGCCTGGGCAGCAAAGCCTGTGTGCCCCCACCTAAAGGGAAGAGGAGAGGAGGGAACGGAAGCACGACTTCTCCCTCACCCCAACAAGCGGAAGCGCCGCGTGGGGCAGAGGAGGTCCCGATGGCTACGGACCCGTGATGGACCTGAGCCTCTTACAGGCGAACGTCAATCACTCCGCCAGAGCTCAGGACCTTCTGTTTCAGAGCATGGCGGAGTGGTCCATTCACGTGGCCGTAGTCGCCGAGCCCTATCGCGTCCCATCTGGGGACGATTGGGTGGGAGACGGAGACGGAGTGGTGGCCATAACGTCCCGGTCTGGGGTGGGCTCCCCGGCCTTCAGCAACGTAGTTCGAGGTCGGGGATATGTCTCGGCTTTTGTTGGCGACGTCATGATCGTCGGAGTGTATTTTTCGCCGAATCGGAGCCTCGCCGACTTCGAGCAATTTTTGGATGAGATCGGCGTCCTGATAGGCAGAAGTCGCTCCGGCCGTGTGCTCGTCGCTGGGGACCTTAATGCCAAGTCTGTGGCATGGGGGTGCCCAGACACGGATCCCCGGGGACGGGAATTGGGGGAATGGGCGACAGCGACTGGACTCACGGTTCTCAACCGAGGGTCGGTCAACACGTGCGTGCGGCAACAGGGCGGCTCCATTGTGGACGTCACCTTTGCCGATGCCGCCCTGGCGCGCCGTGTCCGAGACTGGAAGGTGCTGGAGGATGTCGAGACGCTGTCGGACCACAGATACGTGAGGTTCGGCATCTCCGCGAGTGTGGCCACCACGAACGGCCCGAATCGGCCTTCACTGGGAAACGGTCCCCGTTGGTCGCTGTCGCGAATGGACCGGGACTTTCTGGCAGAGGTTGCCCTCGTTGAGGCTTGGTTTTCCGCGCCCCGAGAGGACAGCTTGGGCGGGGTGGAAGAGGAAGCAGCGCGTCTGGGCGCGGCTATGTTGCGTGTCTGCGACGGAGCCATGCCTAGAGTGCGCTCCTTCCCTCCGAGGCGAGCGGTGTATTGGTGGTCCGAAGAGCTCACGCTGCTGCGCAGATCCTGCGTGGCGGCGCGACGCCAATACACCCGCAGCCGGCGACGGAGGAGACGGGACCCGATAGAGGAGGAGCGCCTGTACTCACTTTACAGGGACGCAGTAAAGTCGTTGCGCGAGGCCATAGGTGCGTCCATTGACCGGGCTCACGACGAAATGTTGGCGACGTTGGATGGGGACCCGTTTGGAAGGCCGTATAAGGCGGTGCGGAAAAAACTCCGACCCTCGGCCCCTCCTATCACGCAGAGTCTTGAGCCTTCGGTAGTGGAGTCGGTCGTAGCGACTTTGTTTCCCGAAGGGACCGAACGTCAAGCGCCACGTGTGGCGCCTCTCACGGACGAAGAAGACTGGAGCCCGGGCGCGCCCCCGGTTACAGAGGGTGAACTGAAGGCGGCGGTGATGCGCATGAGAGCGAAAAACACTGCTCCAGGCCCCGACGGCATCCCTGGTCGCGCCTGGGCTCTTGCCTTAGGCCCTTTGGAGCCGTGGGTTCGGGCATTATTCGGAGCCTGTCTCGAGCGGGGCCAGTTTCCGGCTGAGTGGAAGAAGGGGAAACTGGTCCTTCTCCGGAAGGCCGGTCGCCCGGTCCATGAACCGTCGGCATACCGACCAATCGTGTTGCTGGACGAGGTGAGCAAGCTCTTTGAGCGGGTCGTCGCCGCTCGCCTCGTTCAGCACCTAGAGACGGTGGGGCCGGATCTCAGTGGGAACCAGTTCGGTTTCCGCAGGGGCAGGTCCACTGTGGACGCAATAATGCGGGTGAGGGCCCTAGCGGAAAGTGCAGTGTCCCGGGACGAGGTGTTGGTGGCGGTGTCTCTTGACATCGCAAACGCCTTCAACACCTTGCCCTGGGGAGTCATTCGGGAGGCGCTGAGGCATCACACGGTCCCTCCATATCTCCAGAGGATCGTGGCCGCCTACCTCTCAGAGAGAGCAGTCGGGTACCCGACCAGCGGGGGTTGGTCTGAGAGGAGAATGACGTGCGGTGTTCCACAGGGCTCGGTTCTCGGGCCGCTCCTGTGGAACATCGGGTACGACTGGGTGCTCCGCGGAGCGCTAATGACGGGCGTCGAAGTCACGTGCTACGCCGACGATACCCTTGTGACTGCTCGCGGCAGTACGTTCCGAGAGGCAAGGTGCAGGGCCACAGCTGGTGTGGCCCACGTCGTGGCTAGAATTCGGACCTTGGGCTTGGAGGTAGCCTTGCACAAGTCCGAGGCCCTGTGTTTTCATGGGCCTCGGAGAGCGCCTCCAGCCCGGTCCGTCTTGGTGGTGGGGGGAGTGTCCATCGGTGTCGAGCGTACGATGAAATACCTGGGACTCGTCCTCGACAGCCGATGGACATTCGTGGAACATTTCCAGCGTCTGGTCCCGAAGCTCGTGGGAGCTGCTGGAGCCCTTAGTCGGCTCCTGCCAAACCTGGGTGGTCCGAGCTCGCGGTGTCGCCGCCTATACACAGGTGTCGTGCGGTCGATGGCGCTATATGGAGCACCCGTGTGGTCGGACACTCTGACCGCCCAAACCCGGGCTTTGCTGCGAAGGCCGCAGAGAGTCATGGCGGTCAGAGTGATACGGGGGTATCGCACGATATCTTGCGAGGCCGCTTGTGTGTTGGCGGGGACACCACCCTGGGATTTGGACGCTGAAGTGCTCTCGAGTGCGTACTGGCGGAGGGTGGATGCCCGAACGCGGGGGGAACACCCTACGCCGGCGCAGGACCGCGCATGGCGGAAGTTGGCGGA